>JAESVK010000050.1:4156658-4237594 GCA_017140935.1 Hamamelis virginiana | reverse complement strand
AGAGAGAGAGAGAGAGAGAGAGAGAGAGAGAGAGAGAGAGAGAGAGACTAGATCCATTAAGGTCCGGACCTTAAATTAATTTAAGGTCCACCCACCATTTTTCACACAGCCGATGGTATTAATTTTGAAAAAACAGCCGTTGGATTAGATAATATTCTTATGTATGTTATGCCCGTAAAAAATTACAGTGATCCAACAATCGATTTTTAAGATACAGTCCGTGAAACACTCTAACAGTATTTACCATTGGATATTGTAACAACTGTTTAACAGTCTGTATTTTGAAAACAGACCGTTGGATCACTGTGATTTTTGGCAAACATGATATACATTAGAAGATTATCTAATCCGACGGTCGGTTTTTCAAAATACCAATCCCAGTGAAAAGTGGACCTTAAATTAAGCTTAAGGTACGGACCTTAATGGATCATCTCTCTCTCTCTCTCTCTCTCTCTATATATATATATATATATATATATATATATGAAATTTTACTTATATTTTTAATAAAAAATTTGTTTTGTAATATTAATTTTTTGTAATTTATTAAGTTTGTGTTTATTGATTTAACATTATTTCAATACAAGTTTGATTTCCTGAACTGTTTTTTAGTGGCAATTTTTTAAAGAACTTTGAGTGCTTCATCTTAGTTGTATTATTCACACTATATCTAATTCTTTGAATAATTATTTGGTCATAAAAAAGTACACGTGTAAGACGCATAATTTTAAATTAAAGATGGATTTATTTAAATTACTGTATTCATCCAACAATTTTAAGAAGATATCTTCATCGATCAATGTAAAATATTAGAAGTTTAACTTAATTTGATTTGAGTCTGTTAGGATACAGAATAATGCAGCAAGTTGTCCAACGTACTAATGAAAATTAGTAAGCCACATTACAACGTGTAGCTCGAGGAAGTTATTATATATGCTTTGAGGACATTAGTCCTATAATTGCCCTTTGCAGTCATGTGTCTAGAAGTTTATAAATAGAAGTATAATTTCAGTTGGGAGGATAACCACTTCAACACTTATTTTTGGTCGAGTAATCGAGTTGGTTGATTGGACTGAGCTGACTTACCTGAGCTGCCCGATCTGAGCTCGTCGACTTGACTGACCATACTAACTACTAAGTTCGCTGATCAACTAGGCCGAGTTGGCTAACCAGGTTGATCTAATTAACCAACCAAACTGAAATGGCTAACCAAGTTAGCCAACCAAGGCCGACTAAAAGACTTAACCAATCAAAATGAGCCACGCCGCCTCAACCCTCATGCATGCCACCTCTGTTAATAAAATTGATATCAGTCTATTTTCTGATCTCTTTCTGTTATATGGTTTTTATGTAAACCAATTTACAGTTGGTTTGAAAAAAACTGTGTTTATGCCTTATTTTCTAGACATGATTGAACTGATTTACAGAAAAATGCACTTACCAAACAGTACTAAATAAAAATCAGACAGGCCTGTTATTGGCTGGCCAGATTCTTAAGTTTGCCAATCACCCCCTAAACAATGGGGGAGTAGAAAAAGGTGATTGGAGTTGCAATAACATCACCCAATAGGAAAATGCATCTTAATTTTGTGGGCTCAGGAACCCTTCCTGGCCCAATCGCCCGGCCCTACATTTTGGCGGGCTTGGTAGTTAGCGAGGCGGTGAATCAAACACCCGAGACATAAATTAGCCCTAGCGGCCGAACGCAACGTTGCTTAAACTTAACGTATGTGTCTATTAAGAACACACGCTGCCATTTTTATAGATCTCGAAGTAAAAATATTTAGAAACAAAAACAACAAAAGCTTCTCAAAACTTCTTTCCTTCACAAAACCAGCATTTCTAATCCATCAAGCTCTATTATACTCTCCATTAATCCAAATCCACCTCCCAATGGAAGACGCATACGCCAGATCCGCTGCAGAGGTAAATTCCAGAAATTTCGAAATTTTTTCTCTCCGTTTGGTTGCTGAGAATTTGCAGAAAAAGAAATGAAAAGTTTGAATCTTGTAACGGGTTGGGTTCGTACATTTCTTATTCTTCTTCTTACAAGTTCTCAGTGTAACCAAACGGTGCACTATAGTTTAAATAATTTCACATAACATCGAGCTCTTTGAAATGAAAACAATTGAACTGCAGTGCTTATCGAATGATTTCAAATTTTTTTTTTTTTTCTGGATTTACCTCGAATGGATCGTAAATCAAACGGAACATCGTGGTTGAAAATTCACTTAAATCTTGCTGAAGACGGATCATATTGAACTGTATAGACTGTTGTCGTTGAATTGTCTGTTTGTTTGGTCAGGTTTTGGAATTCTTTGGGGTGGACCCTACGAAAGGTCTTACTGATTTCCAGGTACGCAGAAGTTTACTTCGCAGTCAGATTTGGAGTTTATTTTCTATGAGTTAAGTTGAATTCCGCTTCTTGTTGCAATTATTGGGTTGCTATGCATTTTTTGTTGTTGTTTGCAGGTCATAGAACATGCAAGAATATATGGTAAAAATGGTATGTTTTCTGTTTCTATGCGCTTGTGGTGACATGTAATTTCTATTTCACTTGTACTGTATTATTTAGAAACTAGAAGTGATACACACATTAAATGTGACGCTGTGGTCAGTGCCTTTGAAGTTAGAAGGGCGCCTCCTGCATATATTTGGTTTATTGTTCCCCCCCCTTTTTTTTTTTTTTGGGGGGGGGGGGGTGTCTGGGTACATCTAATTTATGAATTGCACTTACACTCGCACACACACGGACGCAAATGCACGTATAGGTATTTATATTTATCGGAAAATTTAAGCTAGCATGATTGAAGCTGCCGCTATTGCCCAGCTATTTTATGCCTTGTTGAAAATGAAGACCAAGTCATTAAGGGAGCATGGTAATTAGCAATGGCAATGGGCAATGGAGAAAGAGGCGGTCCACTGTCTCCTCAGCTCTCTGCAAAATGCCTGGTGAAATTAAACTTCATATAAAAAAAATGAAGAAGAAAAGAAAAGTGCCTGCTGTAATAGTGAGGTCTTCTCTTCGCTTTTGAAGCACATAGCACATATGAATTAAACTTCTTGAGAGCTATTGACCTGGGGAGAGAGTTAATTTTAGGGTTTTGAAATCCCACATCTCCCATATGTCTTCATATACCTGTTTGGGCCCTCTCCACATCACTCAAATATAGGGCCTGACTTTTCTGTGTCCTCCACTGATAAACTTAGGCTTTTAGGTTGGAAACTTAACATAGGGGTTGCTTTAGGTGATTTGTCAAAGAGGCCAGGAAGGATTGAGATTGGTTATGATTTGTAGTAAGGAAGTGAGTGACTTGCAAGAGCACGAACCCAGGAAGTAAAGGGATTTTTTTTTTTTTGATAATCAAAGATTATATTAAAAAAACCAAAGAGGACAAGGAGTCCTACTTCCAAGAAAATCAAAGAAAAAAAAAAATAAAATAAAACAACATACTCAAGGATTACAAATAGCCACCCAATTATCCCTAATTATAAACAAAGGAACACCCTTAAACTCTCCTGTCACCGAAACCCATAAAGAGGTTAAAAAACAAATTTTATCCCAAAAACTTTGAATAAACTGAGTTTTATCATAAAAAATCCTTGCATTTCTCTCGAGCCAAATTACCCAAAAAATAGCCAAAACAAAATACTTCCATACAATGGAAGCTCTCAAAGAAGACCCAAAAACCTTAAAAACAACTCCATCATCTGAAAAGCATGTTGAGGAACAACCCAAAGCTCATCACCAAGCTGAAACAAAAAACATCATAACTCCTTGGCAACCGGATAGTGTAAAAATGATGAAGAGAGTAAAGGGATTTTTTCTCTTATTATTACTATTAATAACATTATTATTATTATTGTTATTATTATTTTGGTGAATGAGAAAATTTGAATACTAGACCCCCATTCTGTCCATGCCATGCTAGAACCACTGTGCTATAAAGGCATTGACAGAACTAGAGGAATCTAGAGAGCAGACATGTTGGGAATCTTGGAAGGAGTAAGATAGGTAGACGTGTTGGGAAACTTGAAGGAGGACATGAGTACCTCAAATTTAATGGCATTCGATTTTCCCCATAAGTTAAAGCTCCAAGAAAGCCTACTAATGGAAGATCAAATATAATGGCAATGGTAATATAGAAGGTGATAAGGTGCTAGAGGGACAACTATGAGTCTCTTATGTTGTAGGGTTAGAGTTACATCCATTCTCTAGCTTACTTTGTACCAAAGGCTTTCAGGTTCCCAAGGGAATCTCTGAAGGCATGTGAAGCTAAAGCTCAATTTGTTGAGATCACATTTTCAATTCCTAAATTACCCTCCAAGCTTAAACTAGAGAAACACACCTTGACATTTTTTACATCGTGGGAGAAATCTTTGTTGGCATTTTGAACTTGGGTGCGTAAGTCCAGTGCATCTGCAAGAGTTGATACAGTGAAAGATTAATCTCACCTCCCAAAAAAGTCTCCCTTCTCGAGGTTAAACGAGTCTCAAATTTGGCACTGTGGCCTCCTGGTGGAAATGAGATTTGTCTATGAGAAGTAGAATCTTGTTTAATTTTTATTACGAATTAATCTATATACATCTCCTTTTTTATTTATTTTATTTTTATATTATTTTATTTAAAATCAAGGTCTAATACATATGCATGCTATATATTCATCACCTTCTCATATGGAAAACTTTTCATCACATTCAACCTCATAATGAACTACATCATTGAACTCATATTATATTGTGTCACTTGGTCATTCTCTAGCCCTAATATGATTATTACTAGTTCATATGTTGTTGACGTAGCGGAATAGGGAGGAAGAATATTACTGTCTTCAACTTGTGATGAAACCCTAGAATCTACTGGGAGCCCTTGAATCCACAAGGAGAGAGAGATTCTCTAAAATTTTATTAAATAAAATTTTTCATTATTCCCAGTTTTATACTTGAGGCTTATTTATAGGCACTATAAAACTCCAATAGTGATTGGAAACCTTCTAAAATTAACCTTGCTTGATATGGTATCCTATAAGGATTTAGATTTGACTATTAAAACCCCAAAACACTGTAAAAACTATAAATAAAACCTTAACTACAAAAAAACGAAAATTACAATAATAATAATAAAAGTTATCCAACAAGTCACGATTAAGCTGGGTTCCTTGTCCTAGATAAGATCTCTCTACTTGAAAAAAACTCACCTTCGACTTTATTTTTGAGTATTGAAGTCTTCCACTCCAAGGAATCAAATTTTTTGAATAATTTAATCACTCCAATTTCACAAATTGCGTATTCATGTAAACTTGAATATATTTACTTCAGTCTTCAATTTGTTGACAAGATCTACCAAATAAGCATTGAAAATGAATATAAAAATTTCAATAAATGAAATTAAACTTTTGCAGTCCATTAGTCATGGGAGGATCAAGCTGTGAATCCATTATCTTTACTTTGCGATTTGAGTTCATTTTGAAATCAAAAAGATTCTCCTTAGTCAAATTTATTATCAATAGTAACTGTCGTAACGTGCTTAACAACTTCTTGATTTGGATCTTCAATTTTTTTAATAAGTTTATTGTTGAACTTTGTCTTCAATATCCAATTCATCAACCTCCAAAATAGGGTTGATGCATTAACAAATAACAAGTGACAAGACTATGTGGCTCCTTCATTAGGTTCATAAATATATTCTTTCTCTTTGTCATTATCAAGATGCAGAACTTTTTCTTCAACAATTTCAATTTCTCCATAAACTCTCAGTTGGATATATATATATATATATAGAACTGTTTGTTTGCTTTGCCTGTACATGCAATGCTCATGCTCATACACATACATCCATGTGACAAGCGCATAGCTTTGTTTCTCCTAGGTTGCCCCACGAAAGGCCTTGTTACTATGAGGTCCTCCTTACAGCTAGGAACATGGACATTCCGTTTCCAACGTGGGATTCTTGTAAAGGTTCCCATCCACACTCCTGTCCACAGTCCCGTCCACATGTGGTAGGCTGCCAATGCCTATCACCCATCCTCACAACATGCACGCTCAAGACCCCAAATCTTAAAATACAAAAAAATTGAAAATTACCAAAGGAATACTAAAAATCATCCGATGGCCACGATTAAGCCGGGTTCTTTGTTCTAGATGCTCAAGTATCAAGTTATAGACAGTAGTGTGGCACATGCTGCTAATTTGATAGGAATGTGAGGATGGCGCATTCTTTAATTTTAACTGATAGTACTTTACCTCACTTGGTTGTGGTCCTCTGAGCATGACATCTTTCATTTTAGATGCATTTGTGGTGACTGCAGATTGTTATGCTATCCCAAGGAAGCTGCTACATTTAATGATGCTACTTTGTTTCTTGTTGCTGATGCGGTCATGTACTTAGTTTTTACTCATGATTTCTTTATCTGTATTTCTTCTGTTCCTTACCTTTTCATTTTGAACCTTTTAAATTTTCTTTCTCAAATTGTTATGCTACCCTTGCAAGCTGTGATTGTTTTGTTGAAGTCTACTATCATGGATTCTTAGCTCTTCAAGAAGTTAAACAATTTAGACGCAAGGGATTATTACTTTTTGTAAGATTTATGTTGCTCGATAATACGATGATATGAAAATTACTTAGGGATTTAACCTATGATCTGAAAGTTCTCATCATTTCCTTTCCAGTTTTGTAGTTTTTAAATCAACTAATTTTGAGTATGAAATTTAATATTCATTTAATTTGTTTCTTTTGATGTCATTGTCTCCCTTTGGCTGCATGGTTCACATATGGTCTGCAGTGCTACCTGAAGAGAAAAGTAAGTACAGGACTTGTCTTCTCCTCCTCCCCTCTTCTCTTTGAGTGTGTGCGTGCACAGACACAGGTCCCTTAGTTTATGTCAAGCACATTTGTTGCATGTTTCTTTCATCACATGCACAAGTACCTTCATGCATTGGGACTCCTATTGTTTCCTGTTTTCTTTTTGTTATATTTTTATAGAAAACTAAAGATTGTGTGAAGTATCTCATTTTAATTACTTGAATTACCCTGTCTCTCCCTCTCAAATTTTACATGTAATTATCAATGCGGTTAGATGCAAGATGCTTGGGAAAACCATCTTGAATCAATGAGAAACTAAAACCCCAATATATTAAAAATCAGTAAACAGGGTTGAAGAAGAAATGAGTGAAAGAATGGACGTAGATAGCCTTGCATGATCCTTTAAATGCCAAACACCACCAATAATTATAGTACTTTCAGAATTCGCACTAAGCTGATGAACCTTCTTAAATGGTTCAGTTTTTTTTTTTTTTTAATTATTATTATTTTTAATTTTACACAAAGAGGGTCTTATGCTAATTCACCGACTTAGTTACTCATGAAGTATATAGAGATGTCCAAAATAATTAAAGAGCTAAAATGCTTGGAAGTTGGACTTATGCTTGCCATGGGAACTCTATCCAAGTTTCTTATTAAATAAACCATGATAGCATCTCCCAAAATCTTTAATAAGAACATAACCTGATCCTTTTTGATAAATATTTGCATGTTAGGCGACTTTGAATAAATATAATGATTAAAGCAATCCGGTTCATTCGGAAGAAAGAAATAAGCATGTAATTGAGGATATTTATGGGTTGGTAGGTTCTTTAGTGGAGAAGTGTACTTATCAGTCTCTTTGGGCTTTGATGCCCTCCGTGGTTTACTAAATTCCATTTTTCTACTTATTTTATGTCCTTATGGGAATCTGGAGGCGATAACTTCTTCAGTTCTTTTTCCCGTCTCAAACCACAATCCCATATTGATTGGTAATGTCTACATGTTAATTATGTTAAGTTTAACTCTGATGTTTGTTGGTTGGGAAGCCTAAGCTGTTTGAGAATTGGTGGTTTGTCGAGGGACTCCTTGGGCTTCATTGAAGGAGACTGCTGGATTGTTGTAAATTGGTTCAATAGAGAGCCAAGTAAGTCCTTGGGATCTGCCAAAACTTTATAAAAATCCTGTAGGCATCTCTGAATCCTTGAATGTTTCCTTTATGTGGTTGCATGCAGAAGAAAACATATAAGCAGACTTTCTTGTGAGGAGCATGTACTTGGGATGATTTCTTTACAGATCACATTCCTCCTTTAGGGGCACGTGTTCTTTCAGATTCAGCAAGTAGAGTGCATTCCTTTTTTTAGTTGCTTTTCCTTTCTAGGTGCTCTAATAGAGGATCTCTCATCCTCTACGTTATCCTTGTCTCTTTCTTTCCTAAAAAGAAGTTATAATTACTTCTTAGGTAGTGTTTTTATTTTTTCAGTAAAACTTTATTTCGAATGTAGTTTGAAATTTGTGAAGAAATTTGAGTGTTCAAGAGTAATTTGTGCACTGCACTCTAGGACTAATATGGAGAGAGAGAGAGAGAGGCCATGGATGCTGATTGAGATTTTCTTCTTGTTTTTTTTTTTCCTTGTTATTATTATTTTTTTTCTTCTCTCTTTTACCAGTCTGTATTTGATTTTGGTTTGTGGTGTTGCTTCCTGTCTCTGTTTTTCATTTCTGTGCCTGGGTTTCTGTTTCAGTATTGGTTTCTTTAAGTTAGGTACAGCATCAAAGTTTTTAAGAATAGAACACATATCTTTTGATTTTGTTGGCATTTATGGGCATAATGATTTGTTTTTGAAGATTTCTGAAAATGGGAGGTGGATCAGAATATCTATTTTTATGGAGTAAGATAGCTTTGTTTGGCTTCATAAAAGCCTTATGGAACTGGGTAATTGGAGAGGTGATCAGAGATGGATTAGAAATTGCAGAGGAAAGAGGGATACACTGCTCTTAGAGTCGCAGTCTAATGCTAATGGAAGATTTATGTGTCTAATGGTTGTGGGAGTTAATGGAAAGATCAGATTTGTTGCCATCCCTGAAGGTTGTGAAGGTAATGGCTGGAGAAGTTCCATCAGAACTTTGGAATGCTTCCATATAACAGAGAATAATGTAAGAAAGTCATCAGCGGTGCTTCCTATTTCAAATCAGATTTCCAATTCGAAGATGCGGCAGCAATCCCAGTCGACCAGTTCTCGTTAGTGCGAAAATCAGAGGCTGTTCTGGATGAATCTCGCCTCTGTAGAGATTGGAAGAAAACCTTCGTCTGTCAGTGGCAAAAAACTTCAGATGATTGGAAAGTCATTGAAAAGGAATTAAATTTTATTTGATAATGGCTGGAGAAGTTTCATCAGAACTTTCGAATGCTTCCATAAAACAGAGAGTAATGTAAGAAAGTCAGCAGCGGTGCCTCCTATTTCAAATATGGTTTCCAATTCGAAGATGCAGCGGCAACCCCTTATCTCAGTCCTCGATAGTGAAAAAATCAGAGGCTGTTCTGGCTGAATCTCGCCTCTTTATAGTTTGGATGTAAGCCTTTGTTTGTCAGTGGCAAAAGGCTTCAGATGATTGGAAAGTCATTGAATAGGAATTAGCCTTTTGTGGCATATGGAATAGCTTCCTACAAATGGAAGTCATTTTTGAAGAAGTGATTCCTAGTATGGACTTTTTAAAAAGTCATTTAGAAAAAATAGTGTTTGGAAAATGCATATTTTAAAAGTTCTTTTCTATCAAAAAGCATGGAAATTATTCTTCCTAAACAAACGTGGATTTTCAAAAGTAAACTTTTTTTACTTCTCTCAAATGGACTTCCAAGTAACTGACTTTTCATAGAAGTCTATTTCGACGAACTAGCCAAACGCAATTTTTTTTTTCCCTAAAATGACTTTTAAGGGTAGGAAGTCTATTTGGAGCCTCCCAAAAGCTACGCCAAATGCCACCTATATTTTAGAATGTAATATTTCATTATGTTTCTTTCAATCGGGCAAGGCTTTAATTTTTTTGTTAGAATTTGGATAAAGCTAATTATTATATAGGAAGGGTGTCATTGGTTAAGGATGGTGTTCATGATGGTGGTTGTTCTGTTGGTGGATCTTCATTAAAAGAGATCCATAATAGGCTCAGTTTTAATGGGCCTTCATCAAAAGGAAGTGGGTTTGATGCACAAAGGAATTTGGAAAAAGGAATTGGGAAGAGTTTTGTTGGGTCAAGCAATAGGCTAGGCCCAGTTACAAATAGGCCCAGCTACGATGGGCCAGCAACACCAATTTTCATTGGACCTATTTTGAAGCTTGTTTGTAAATGTTAGATATAGTCAATAGAGAGAGAAACCAAAGATATAGAGAGAGAAACCAAAAAAAGCTGCTTTATCATTCAGTAATAATGAAAAGAGAATCTACAAGTGATTAAATACTAAAACCTTACATTAGAGAAGACTAAACTACCCCTACTAATGCAAAAGACTCAATATTTTGCTAAACTACCCCTACTAATGTAAAAGACTTAATATACTAATAAAATACATCTCAAACCCCCCTCTCTCGAATGCATGATGCAAGCCTAAAGTACATTGGGTCAAGAAGAAACCGAAAATGAGCTGGTGTGTGGGTCTTGATGAAGAAGTCAACAAATTGAAGAGAGGATGAAATAAAAGGAAGCTGAATGTTCTCTAATTGAAAGTGCTAACGATCAAAGTGACAATCTCAATATACTCGGTACGCTCATGAAACACGGAGTTGTGAACATTCTGGATGGCACTTTGATTGTTACAGTAGATACGAGTCGGAGAGACAATGGATACACCCAAATCAGAGAGAAGCCAACAAAGAAAATGACTTCTGCAATGGCCTGGTTCATAGCACGATACTGAGCCTTAGCAGTGGACCGAGCAACAACAGTCTATTTCTTGCTTTACCAAGAGATGAGAGAGTCACCCAGAAAAACACAGAAGACGGTTGTAACCTTGCGATCATTGACATCCCCAGCCTGATTAAGAATCAACATAGGCATATGAAGAGAGACTCGAGCTAGAAAATAAAAATAAGCTCTGAAAGATAGTGCCCTGAATATAGTGCAAAACTAGTAAGAATGTAGCCCAATGAGTATCATGAAGAGCCGAGACAAACTGATTAACAACATGGACACTGTATGCAATATCAGGACAGGTCATAATGAAATAGATTAAACAACCAGCTAGCTTACGATATAAAGTAGGCTCATCCAAAGGAACACCTTAAGAAGCAGAGAACTTTGCATGTAGCTCAAGAGGAGTATCCACCACTTTACTGTCACTAAGTTGGGCCCGATGAATCAATTCATTAGCATACTTACCCTTAAGAGTGAGAAAAAAGAAGACCACGAGGAGGATGCAACCTTAATGCCGAAGAAGCAACGTGATGGACCAAAATCCTTCATCTCAAATTGGAGAAACAAATGACACTTCATCTCGTCAATAGCAACAGAATCAGAACCAATGATGATATTATCCAGATATAAGAGAATACCAGTTAGGCTCTAGAGGTATGGTGAAGAAACAAAGCAGAATCATAGGCATTTGGTTGGAAAGTAATCTGTTCGATGGTTGACTGAAACTCTGAAAATGCTCATACTAGGCGCGAAGAGACTGCTTCAAACCATAAAGATCTCGTCTAAGAAGGTAGAAATGATAGGTAGAATGAGGAAGACCAAGTGGAGGTTGCATGTACACCTTATCTGAAAGATGTCGATTAAGAAAGGCATTTTTAACATCAAGTTGAAACAGTTTCCAATGACGAATTACAAGCACTGAGAGGAGGGTGCGGACAGTAGTCATTTTAGTAACCAGAGCAAAGGTCTCCTCATAGCCAACACCATATTCCTGTGTAAATCCCCACAAGATGATCTTTGTAGTGTGATGCTTGCTATTTTTCGACGCAATCCTTTATCCCAAGCGTAGGATGGTGTAGTTGCAAGCATAGTACATGGCCCATGGTCATTTCCACATGGAATGGGTATGAAGTTCAAGAGAGAAACCTTATGCTTTGATACCCAAAGAATATAAAAAAAAGTGTACAATCATGGGGTTTTTTGATGTTTGGAGGTTGTTTAATCTAATATGATCACAATTGCAAAATAAATACTATGGAAATTAAAGAGGTTGAGTCCTATGAGTTTATTCCATCCAAACTATTGGTTTATGATCTCTCATGCTTGTTCTCAACCAAAAATCCATTGGAGAATGGTTTTTTTCGGAGGATTTAATAATAAAAGCTCAAATAAAAGACAAGCTAGGGTAGAATGAAGTTAAATGCTATTTTGGGCATTTTTACAAACACTTGGAGTGCATATAAGCTCGAGAACCATATGCGACAAGCATAAATGGTCAAGAAAATACAAAACCAAGAGAGTTCTATAGGTTAGAGAGTGTTTAACTTCAGTCCGTAAGCATTCAAAGCACAATGATGATAAGAAAGTCATTTACCTTAGGTTTCGAGTGGAAATCCACTGTAGAACCCAACCTTGGGTGTTTAGCTAGCCATTCAAGCAAGTAAAGGCAAGTAGATGAAGAGGAAATGCAAGAACCAAGATAAAAAATGCACAAAATTTGAAATAAATGCTATGAAATTACTTAAGATGGAAATACAAAGTTTGAAAGCTAAAATGAAAGATGAAACAACTAAACTAATGATTACAAGCAAACTAGGGCAAGAACCAAATGATTCTTGATAAAAAACTACATAAACTAAGCTAAACCTTAAGAAAATCTAGAGAGAGAAACTAAGGAAAGCAAATAAAACCTAAAACCCCCCATTACCAAGCTGAAAAGTGTGTTTAAATACCCCATTTTAGGGTTACAAAGAGTATATGAGAAATTACAAAAGAGCCCTTTGACCAAAAGGTAAATCTGTCCACGTATGAGCACTGTTGAAGGTAGTGTATCAGTCCATCCAAACTGTGGATTGGTACAAATCTACTCACAATGCTGAAGGAAACTGGTATAAGCATGTACCGGTACATAGAAAGGGTGTACCAGTACATACTTGTTGAAAAATCCCAACAAGCATTCTAAAAAGCCCACACTCCTTTGCCAAGCACTTTGATCATTATTGGGGACTTGAGAAGCCTCTCAAAGCTGTTCCCTTGCTAGCATTGCTTTTACATGATAACCTTGCCTAGAATGCTTCTTTTCTCCTTAAAAAGGAGAAAACACTAGAAAAGAGTAAAATGCATCTAGAATAGATAATTAAGGATTCAAGCACAACAAAATGGGGTAAAAAAACTTGAATTAAATGCCATTTTAAGCACTCAACATAGTGCTCTAAAGAACCATCTTAATTAGTCTTCACCTTATAGTCCCATTTACACCCAATAAAATTTCTACTTGCTCCTAATAAGATTTCTACCTGTAGGGAAAGGAACTAGCTCCCAAGTACTTGTTTTATCTAAAGCATTGAGTTCATCTTTTAAAGGAGGTTTGGGGTACATGGTTGTGATAAGAGGAAAATTGCTTTGATTAGTAAATGGCTGTGGAAATTTCCTTTAGAGTGCGACTCTTTATGGCACAATGTGATTAAAAATAAGTATGGGTTGTTGGAAGATGGGTGGGATGCAAATGTGGGAAATTTAGTCTTTGCTCGTTGGCCGTAGGAGGCAATTTCTCGAGTTTTACCTTTGTTTTGTCTTCACATCTCTTGTGTTAGGTAATGGTGAGAAGATTAGGTTTTGAGACGATCTTTGGAGGGTTGATTGTGTCTTCTTTGAGTTGTTTCCCATGTTGTTCTATATATTTTGTGTTTATGATGTTTCTATTTTGTCTTTGATTTCAAACCTCTATTCTTCTTTGGGTTGGGATTTTCATTTTCCTCGAAATCTTAATGATAGAGAGGTTTTTGAATTTTCCTCTTTCATTTCTTTATTGTTTGATGTTGTATTAGACCTCATATTTGTGATAGGATGAGATTGTTGTTGCATTCTTCAGGAATCTTTTCATGTAGTTCTTTCTTTTCTGTTCTGATTGATGATCCTTCTATTTTAAATTTTGAGCCTATTAGGTTTATTTAGAAAGGGAGAGTGCAAGTTTTTGCTTGGTCTTTGTCTCATAAGAAGATTACTACTAATGATACGGTTTAGAAAAGGAGGCTTGAGATGTGTTTATGCCTTTAGTGGTGTGTATTGTGTCAAAGGATGGAAGAGATTGCGGATCACTTATTTTTACGCTATCAGGTTGCTTTGGCACTATGGTTGTTCCTTTCTTGGTCAATAGATTTGTTGTGGGTCCTCCTATTACTTGTGTTTAGATACTAGAGATTGATTTTCTAGGTTTTGGGAGCAAAAAGAGGGTTTTGGTTTTGTGGAGTTGTGCGGTTTTTGGCCAATTTTTGGGTTATTTGGTTGGAGAGGAATTCTAAGGTGGTTGAGGATAAATTTCAAAGTATTGATTTTTTGTGGGTTAGGGTTTCTCGTTTGGCTTCTTCATGGGCGTCAGTCTCTAAAGAATTTTCTTGGGTGCTTTTAGTTCATATTATGGGAAATTGGAATGCAGTGTGTGGATTGTGAATTGTATTTCTTTTTTGATGATTTTTCTTTATTGTAGGACATCTTGTCCTCTCTTGTATATATATATATATATATATATATATATATATATATATTTTTTTTTTTTGATGACGAGGGTGTCCGGGCCAGCTTACGCGCGTCTCGACTAATCCCTCGGAGACCGCAATACCCTATTAACCACGGACATCGGGTAAGAGAAAGGCAAATACCCTGGTTAGGTGGCCTAGGAGACTCGAAATGGGGACCTCAGACTTGGTACTCCGAAGCCCAATCATCTGAGCTACCCTCCTGGGTTATCCTCTCTTGTATTTTATCTTCTTTCTTTAACAAAATTTTTATTGATTATAAAAAAAGAGTAATTCCTGTCTTTGCGTGAGAATATTATGTCAGGAGTCTCTTTGTTGATTGTGAAGTCTAATGGGTTGAAATTAAGCCTCTGTAAAGGCTCAAAATATGGCAGTAAGAGGGGTGATATACTTTGGTGAATTAAAATATATACCAAATCATTGGTACAAATTGGGGTCTGTACATTGCTACTCTCAATTTTAATTGTTCCTTACTTGTTTTGGTGATGATAGTTTTATTTAGAAATGCAAATTCTTATAAATAGGCTAAACCTTATATATCTTAAATTTCACTGAATACAGGTACTCCCTTCTGGAAATTGGTTTTAAAGCAGTTCGATGATTTGCTAGTTAAGATATTGATTGCAGCTGCCCTTGTATCATTTGTTTTGGCTTTGATTAATGGAGAGACAGGCTTAACAGCATTTTTGGAGCCTTCTGTAAGATATATGATATCTTTTTGCTCTGCTAAGCTGACTTCTTAGTTATGTCCCTTTTCTGACAAGTAAAATGGTTACAGTAAAAACAAAGATTGTTTAAGATTTACAAGCGGTACATAAATAGAGCTGCTGTGTGTTTTTTTTTTATTTTTCTGCTCCCCACCTCTGCAGTTTTTTATTTTTATTTTATTTTATACATATAGACATGGATTTTGAAGTATGAGCTTGTGCTGTTGCATGAATGTGTTCGAGTCGAACTTCTGTTAATAATTATGGTATGTAACAAGACTGCGGTAACATATGATCATATATGTGTGTGTGTTAATCAAAGTTGTCTGGGTCTTTAGAAGAAGTGTTGTATTGAGATCAAATGAGAATGGATTTTTTTTTGATTGGGCATATAATTAGATACCATGTGCATACTACCATGGACTTTGTACGCACGAGTGTGTTCATGGGATAGGAAATGGTCTTGTGAGAATTGCTGGAATTAGATAAAAGCTTTTTGAGTGGAGAGTTTCCTTATCCTTATTTTCCAGAATATTGACCACTTCATCTATTATGGGGTTTTGGACAAGTTGGGTGTGGATCAAATCTATCCACTCTGTTGGCATTAAATAAAATTTAAATTAAGGCTTGTTTATTTATAGCGAACAATTTAAATTTATTAAATGGATATATGCAGTAAATACATTTGTCTTCTCATCTTCTATAAGGTTGCTGGAGAGGTGTCAATTCCTTCTTTTGCTTTCCAAAATTTTTCATGTTCTCACTGCTGATGTCGGGAGATTTTTTTTTGATGTCATGGTAATAGACTTCATTTGAAATTGACAGAAAATTTTTACAAAGCCTGTTTTATCTTTTATTTTTTTATTTATTTTACAAAAAGGGTGTTTTTTAATACATGAGGCCCCTTTTGGAGCATCACAAAACCTTGTTACAGAACAGGATTCTTAACAAATGATGCCCTTCTTCAAATTCTTATGGCTTTTGTTACCATATATTGTTAATGTTGATTTCATGCACTGGAAAATTTTCAATGTTTCTCGATAGCGTGTTTGATCTGTAACCGTGTCAGTCTTGTTACAAAGCTTGGTAATACAAAGGAACCTTTTTTGAGCTTATTAAAACAAGTTTAAGGTCAAGCACATTTTGATGGAACTGTATGCTGAAATGATTATGGCTAAGTGGTTAATATTCTCTTTGGGTACTTTGGAGTGTGCTGTTGTATTGAGGCCTTGAGGGTGTGACTGAAGTCTTGTGCTTAAGTGTCTTCTTTTGTTGAATGCCGCTCTTTGGGTTTCTTCACAGTAGAAAATTGATATTTCAACTGTCATTTGATTAGAGTGGTGGCAAGGTACTTTGGGATTCACTAATGTAATGTATCAATCATGTTGAGGATATTGTTAACTGTTGATTAATGTGTTATTCTCACGCATTTTGGAGGTACTAATGATATTGCGTGCTTCTTAGCGCAGAGAGAGTGTCTTGGTAGTTTCTTTTGAGAAGCTTATAGATATTTGAATATTCTTCTTCTTTTGTCCCTATGGACAGGGAAGTCTCAGAGAAATTTTTTTCAGTGGAGATAGATGGTTCATGTGTGCCAAGGATCTAACAAATGATATGGCCCTTGATAGAGCTGAATGGCTATAAAGGATTAGCCTACTGCATGTAGTTGGGATTAAGGCTTTGTTGAGTTGAGTAGAGATGGATGGTTAAAGATAGTTGCTGCTTCTTGTTGAGAATCTGATCAGAAATTAAATTGGTTTTCTTTATATATTGGTCACTGTCCTAAGGAGTTCAGAGTGGTAAAAAATGGCAGTATTTGATAAATGTATAAACCGATTTTTTTTTTTATTTTTTTTCACATTTTAGTAATGATGGTTGGAAGTTTTTTCAGTTGGTTTTAATTTTTCTAATGGTTGATTCAGTTTATTATTTGATCAAAGCTGGAATTGTAAGCATTTTCTATCGGCAGCTTTTCTATGTTTATTGGTTGACTAGATTGACACCATGATGCCAACTCGCCATCTCCAAATTGCTGGAATTTGGCACTGACAAAAAAAATTGTGCTTATTGAAAAAAATTTCTGGGTTGGTTTTTTGTGTCTGAAATTTTGATGATCTTTTGGTATATTTTCTACTGGCCAGAAGAACCTTTTAATTGATTGGACATAGCAGATAATTGGGATAAAAGCTTGTTGAGTTGAGTCAAGCAATATTCCTTAAACTTTCTTCTTTATTTCAACTATTTTTTTAGTTTATAACCAATTTTCATAGGCCTTGATTCATTTGATGTCTTCTAAGACATGATATTCCAGTATGTATATGGAATTTGACTTAATACATGATATGATTTTGTCCGAGCTTTTATTCGTTTGTGGTATGATATTTTACTGGTTAAATTGTTTCAATTATAAGCACACTGACACAGAAGTTAATGATACATCTCTCTAATTGTCAGCACTTGTCAAAAAAGAGGGAGAACATAATTTATTTGGATTTAGCTAGACAACACGGTCAGGCTGAGTTAAAATTTTCTATCCAAAACCTTGGTGGTAGGTAAAATGGTTTATAACATAAGGACTGAATTGTCCTCTCTGATGAGACCTATATATTATTCCCCATTCCACTTTAAGTCCAGGCAGGCTGTCCCCAGTGTCAGTGTCCTATACAGGTTGTGAAGTGTTTGACCAACATGGCAATCTGAATACATGTGTTACAGGTGTGATGTTTGTAATTGTATCTGACATGCATACATGGTGGTCTTCCTAGTACAGCGAGAAAGTGCTGTATAGTAGTGTTTACATAGGTTTTAAGGATCTTCATACTTGGTATATGCTTTACATTCTGACTATTCTCTTATGTTGATTTGATACATGTACAGGTCATCCTGATGATTTTAGCTGCAAATGCTGCAGTAGGAGTAATTACAGAAACAAACGCCGAAAAGGCTCTTGAGGTAAGTTTTGGAGTTACAATTTTAGGACACCTACATTCCAGCACGCATCTGGTTAAGGGTATCCACTCTAGATGAATCTGTACCTGCTCCATTATTTGAGCTTCTTTTTTTTTTTTTTTTTTTTAAGTTCATTCTCATCAACAATAAAAACTCTACGAACTTTTTTTCTTCATTTTTCCATCAAGAATTACACCTGGAGCTTGCCTGAGCTTCCATTGAAGTTTGGAAGTTATTAGATACTTTTATTTATTTTTGAGTACCATCCTTGCATTTTTGATGCCCCTTTGGGACAGTTGGGTAGATAAAGCCCTAAATCTAAACCCATAAGTATTGGTGGTTGCACTGCACTTGCTTTTGTGTTTTAATATGTAACTTACAATCTTACATTGGATCATTCAGGAGACGGGGCAGTATCATTTTGGGGTTCTAATTTTAGGACACTCACATAAATAGTAGCACTTGTCTGTTTAAGGTTACCTGTTTGTATGTATCTAAGTATCTTTACTTGTTCTCTATAATCTGAGCTTCATGTTATTAAGTTCATGCTCACTGACAATACAAGTTTAAAACAGTG
Organism: Hamamelis virginiana; assembly: GCA_017140935.1. Lineage (NCBI taxonomy): Eukaryota > Viridiplantae > Streptophyta > Magnoliopsida > Saxifragales > Hamamelidaceae > Hamamelis > Hamamelis virginiana. Next base: position 4,218,898 of record JAESVK010000050.1, on the reverse strand, counting down.
TTTTTCTTCATTTTTCATCAAGCAGTGCACATTGAAACTTGCCTGAACTTTCATTGAAGTTTGAAAGTTATTAGATACTTGTATATATTTTTTGAGAACCACCCTTGTGCTTTTGATGCCCCTTTTGGACAATTGGACAGACCTGGCTCTATCTCTAAATCCATAAGTATCAGAGGTGGCACTGCTATTTGCTTTTTGTGCTGAAATTTTTAACTTACATTGTATCATTTCGGAGTTGGGGCAGCAAATAGGTGTATATTGTCTTCTATTGGTAAATGCTTGCCAGTGAACCCTGATGAACTTGATAAATTTGTCTGTCATTGAAAATGGGAAACCAGGGGAGGTTTTTAGAGCATTGAGAGGTTTAAGGCAAGGGGACCCTTTTATTTATTTATTTTTATTTTGTACTTTAGTAGTGTTTGTTCGGGGGAGATTGGTGGACAAGGCTAGGGATGTGAATCTGGTTGAAGGCTTTATTGTGGGTAGAGAATAGGGATAGGAAGTTGGTTTCACCTTTGCAGTATGTTGATGACACTCTTCTTCTCGTCTAGTGATGAGGAAAATATTTTGAATATTTTGCAGGTGTTTGAACTAGTTTCAAAGCTTAGGGTCAATATGACAAAGAGCTCGCTGGGATTAATGTGTTAGAGGAGATTTTGGCTAGGTTGGCAGATGGTTTGGGTTGTATTGTGGGGATTTGGCCTTTGAAATATTTTGGGTTAACTATTGGTGGTGACCCTAGAAGTAAGTCTTTTGGGATACAGTTTTAGAAAAAATGGGAAAAAGGTTGGATGGATGGAAAATGGCTCTTTTATCAAGGGGGAAGATTAACTTTAATACACTCTGTTGTATTATCTGGTATTCCTATTTATTTTATATCAATGTTCCGTATGCCTAAGAAGGTTAGTATGAAGATTGAGAAGATAAGCAATTTCCTTGGGAAGGTTAAGAGGAGGGTAAGAAAGATCACCTAATCAATTGGGATATTGCGTCTAGGTCTAGGAAGTAAGGGGGTTTGGGGGTTGGAGATATTAATAAAAGGAATATCGCTTTGGTTGGGAAATAGCTACGAACCTTCCTTTAGAGTTTGACTCTTTATGGCACAAGGTGATTAAGAGCAAGTATGGGTTGCTAGGAAATGGGTGGGTGGTGCTTGATTGCCAGATTTATAATGATATTTATAGGATGGTTGTCAAGTATAGTACATGGGAATCCCATGGTTATTGTCCCCAGAGATAGAAATTTGACAAAGACTTGCAATCCTTTTGATTTTGTTCAAAAATAAAGAAAAATAAAGAAAAATAAAGAAAAATCCAATGGGTGTTGATTTGAGAGTTGTTTGTGCTCAATGTACAAAAATTGTTGAATATTTAAAAAATAAAAGAAATGAGCTGAGATTTAGGGTTCATCTTGTCCATATCCTTGGTTCTAATTTCTCACACATTTTACACATCCAGAGTACATTGAAAAATGATCCAGATGGAATATTTAGCAATAAAACCCAATAACATTACACGCTTAGATTACATTGAAGAATAGTTTGTGCGGAAGATTTAATAATAAAAACAAACCTGCTTTAAGATTATAGGATATTTATGCTAAACATTTTTTTAAAACGTTTAAGCATACACTTGGAATGCTTTCAGCACTAAGAACCATCTGTGCTAAGAAATCCTGTCTACAGATGGTTAAAGTTAGCCAATTCTTGTGGATATGAACAAATCTAGTGTTTATCATCAATATCCAAATCTTCCAAGCCTGGAAATAATGAGGGAAATCATATACCTTGGATATGGAACAAGAATCCCCCATAAATTCCAGCTTTTGAAAGCTTAGTTACTTATGAATTAAAAAATAAACAGATCTAATGAAATGAAACTGAAAACATTGAAATAAAACTTGAAACTTTGAAAATAACTTCCATAAACTGAATGAACTATAGATATGTTCAAATACAATGATAGATTGAATGACAAACTACAATAAGAACCAAGATTAAACAAGAAAGTAGCTTAAACTAACTTAATCTACTTGAAGAAAGATGAGAAAGATGAGAAGGATGAGAGAAAAGTAAAATAAACAGAAAAACTAAGTCTAAGCTAAGTTACCGAGTGAAGTCGTCCCCCATTTGCTCTTTGAAACATGCTTATATAGTTCTCTTGGAGAAAAGACGATTATACCCCTCAAATTCTTCTAAAAAATATGCAAAATGGCTTAATGTAGGTTGCCATTACCAATAATGCATTGAGCCATTATTGGTAATGGTTATGAATAGCTTTCTTCATGGTGAAGGATCTCTTCCATTACTGATAATGCCTATCACCATTATCGGTAATGGTGTTCTTCTGGCTCAGGGGAGGTAATTTCGCTGGACCGCATTACCGATAATCAAAAATCATATTATCGATAGTGGAACTGATTTGGTTTCATATTGCTGATTTTCTTTCAACCATTACCGATAATGCCTAGCACCATTATCGGTAATGGGGAGCTGCTAGTGTTGCTGAATTGAATTTCTGGCTTTGGTTTGCTTGCATTACCGATAATGCATCTTGCCATTATCGGTAATGAGTGCCTCCTGCTCCTGGTTTGTGACTGAGTCCTCCTCCAAATTGCTTCCCAGCTTCTTTTTATTCATAAATTCTTTCTATTGCCAGCTTCCATATTCTTTGAGATGCCCATGCACCTTCAAAACGAATACATCATCGCTTTCACTCCATTTTACGCAAAATTCCTACTGTGAGATACTTATAAGAGAGAAGAGAATATAATATATTGAGTGAAATTTAAGTGTTACACTAATGGGCCTTATATAGGCAAGATCATGGGCTAGATTTCTACTATCTAATCAATGTGGGACAAAACATATCTCAACACTCCCCCTCAAGTTGGAGAATATATATCATATAATCCCAACTTGGAACATAACTAATCCAAACGATCGCGAAATAGAGGTTTGGTAAACAAATCTACAAGTTGAGCTTGAGAAGAAACATGAGGAGTCGAAATGGTGCCTTTCTCCATTTTCTCACGAACCAAGTGACAATCAACCTCAATATGTTTGGTTCGCTCATGAAACATAGGATTATAAGAAATATGAATTGCTGTTTGATTATCACACGCTATAGACATAGGCAATGAAACTTAACCCCGAGCTCTAACAAGAAATGTTGAATCCATGTCAATTCACAAGATGTATGAGCCATAGCACGATACTTAGCCTCAGCACTAGATCTAGCAACTACACTCTGCTTTTTACTTTTCCAACTAATCAGATTACCTCCTAAAAAGGTACAATAACCAGTGGTAAATCTCCTATCTGATGGAGATCCTGCCCAATAAGAATCTGTAAAGCCTTCCACCCTAAGATGATTATTAGACTTATATAGTAACCCTCTGCCAGGATGAGTCTTCAAATACTTCACTATACGAAGAACAACTTCCTAATGTGGAACTCTCGGAGTAGCTATAAACTGACTCACCACACTTACTGCAAAAGAGATATCTGGACGAGTGATAGTGAGATAATTCAATTTACCAACCAATCGACGATGTCGATCTGGTTCAGAAATAAGTTCACCCTAATCACTCCAAAGCTTCACATTAGGATCCATAGGAGTATCCACTGGTCTAGAACCCAACAAACCAGTTTCCTCAAGAATATCAAGAACATATTTCCGTTGGGATAGACTAATATCCTCATTAGATCTTGCAACTTCAATACTTAGAAAATATCGTAGAGTTTCTAAGTCTTTGATCTGAAACTTAGTTTGTAAAAAAAACCTTCAGCTGAGCAATACCAGACTGATCATCTCTAATAATAATAATATCATCGACATACACAACAAGAAGAATTCTGCCACTTTTCAGAATTGAGAACTAATACTGAATGATTAGATTGACAACGAGACATCCCAAACTATAACACAGCTTCACTAAACTTGCCAAACCAAGCTCTAGGAGATTGTTTCAAACCATAGATAGCCTTCCGAAGCCTACAAACATATCTAGACTCCCACTGAGTAACAAAGCCAGGTGGTTGCTCCATATACACCTCTTCCTGAAGATCACCATGTAAGAAAGCATTCTTAATATCCAACTGATATAAAGGCCAATCAGAATGGGCTGCCAAAGAGATCAAAATGCGAATCGAAGTAATTTTGGCAACAGGAGAAAAAGTCTCAGCATAATCAAGACCATAAGTCTGAGTAAAGCCTTTAGCAACAAGGCGGGCCTTGAAACGATCAATAGAACCATCAGAAAAATATTTCACAGTAAAGACCCAATGACACCCAACTGCATTCTTACCCGGAGGAAGAGGAACTAAATCCCTCGTCTGATTATGATACATAGCAGACATCTCATCATCCATAGCTTTTTTCCAACAAGGATCAGATAAAGCCTCCTGTACAAACTGAGAAATAATAGTAGAGGACAGAGAAGCAATAAGAGTGAAACATAGGTAAAAAATTGGAATAAGAAAGAACATTGGAAATAGGATGAGCAGTACAAGTGCGTTTACCTTTCCTCAAAGCAATAGGCAAAGAATCAGAAAGCTCAACCGATGGTACAAAAGGTGGTGGAGAGACAGAAGGTGGATCCCGAGTCAAAGAAGAATGATTGGTGGTAGGAGTTGCTGGGCAACGACGATGAGTATACACCTGTAATGGAGGTGGTGCAGAGGAGAAAGGTAAAGAAGAAGGAAATGGAAGACAGGGAAGACAAGTAGATGATTGGATAGACTGAACTAAGACAAGAGAAGAGAAATAAGGAACCATCTCAAGGAAAGTAACATCAGCACACACAAAATGACGTCTAAGTGAAGGAGAATAACACTTATAGCCTTTTTGAGTACGTGAATAACCTAAGAAGACACAACGAAGAGAGCAAGGATCAAGTTTGTCACAACCAGGGCGTAAATCATGCACAAAACAAACACACCCAAACACTTTAGGAGGAAAAGCAAATGAAGGAACATCAGGGAAAAGAGTGGCATGAGGAGTTTATCCTTTAAGAACAGTGGATGACATGCAGTTGATAAGGTAACAACCAGTAAGGAGAGCATCACTCCAATAAGGTTTAGGCACATTCATTTGAAATAAAAGAGCTCAAGTAGTATCTAATAAATGGCTCATTTTGTGTTCAGCGACCCCATTCTATTGTGGTGTGTAAGAACAAGAAGTCTGATGAATAATCCCATGTTCAATAAAAAACTGATATAACTGTGAGTCAAAAGATTCCCTAGCGTTGTCAGATCGAAATATCCGAATAAAAACATTAAACGGAGTCTTAATTTCATTATAAAAAGCTTTAAAAATGGAAGACAACTCAGACCTGGACTTCATAAGATGAAGATACATAACTCTAGAAAAATCATCAACAAAAATAACAAAATACTTGAATCCCAAATAGGATTGGACACGATTAGGACCCTAAATATCGGAATGGACTAAATGAAAAGGACTAGACACACAACTACCTGGTTTAGCCAGAAATGGCACTCTACGGTGCTTACTTAATTGACATGCTTCACAAGACATAGACTCAAGCTAACGACACGATGGAACTAATAGCTTCAAGTTCTAGAGAGTCGGATGTCCCAACTGACAATGATACTCCATAGGTGACAAAGAGGTCCGGAGAGCAGTAGACCCACCAAGAGAGAAGTAATACAAGCCACCAGTCTCATGCCCGCCACCAATCAACTTCCTTGTCTTGAGATCCTAGAAGGTACAATATGAGGGAAAAAGGTTACAGAACAATTTAAGGATTTAGTAATTTTATTGACAGACATGAGATTAAAAGGAAACTTAGGAACATATAACACCGAAGATAAGGGAAAATCTGGTGAAAGAACAGTATCCCCTTTCCCAGAGATGGGTGAGGAGGAGCCATTAGCAAGAGTTGCCTTAAGCAAGGTTTGAGGGGTAAAAATATTAGAGATAGTACCTGAAGTGCCTATCATGTGATCTGTAGCTCCAGAGTCGATGACCCAAGAAGACTAGGAGGAAAGAAATGCTTTAGGAATACCTGTCTGAGTAGGAGGGGCAGCCTGAGTAGATGAACTAGTGGCGAGGATAGCTGTAGAAGATGTAGAAGCCTGCTGTTCACTCAAATAATGATGGTAGTCATCTTCAGAGATAGAAATCATACGTCTAGTGGAAGAATTGGCTGAAGTCGGTGGAATAGCAGCAGGTAAGCAGGTGTAGGAAGGAGGTCAGACTGATACTCCACATCATATTCATAAAACATTGCCTGATTAGCAGTAGGTTTCTCGTGAAGCTTCCAGCAGTAATCAACAATGTGATTTTCACCACCACAATGAGTGCACTTCCGAGAACCACGGCTTCTACCACGACCTCTACCGCCACGATCGGCCACCACGGATAGAGCCACCTCCCATGGAAGTAGCTAATGCTCATGTCTCTAGTGGACGAACAGTAGAAGAAGGGTGTGAATCAGATAAAGAGGCTTGGCGCAGACGGCTAAATACTTCACTTAGGGAGGGAAGCTCTTTGCTTCCTAAAAGTTGTGGCTTAACAGAGTCAAAGGAAGCGGGCAAACCAGATAAGAATCGAGCCACATGCATACATTCCCTCCGACGCTTCATCACCTTGACATCAGAAGAGATGGGTTGATACAAATTCAGCTCCTCACAGATGGTCTTGAACTGAGCATAATACTCTTCTAGCGGCCGATCATGAAGACCAATAAAGAAATACTCCCGGTGCAACCGATAAATACGAGAAAGATTATTGGTGCTTGAATACAATTCCCGGGCTTGATCCTAAATCTCTTTAGCTGTATCTAAGAAAGTTAGATTACGACTAGTAGTAAGCTCCATACTATTCCACAAACTGCTAAGAATTTGAGCATCCTTAGCTCGCCAATCAACATATGAGGCATCAATAGATGCTAGGGGATCATCAATCAGATATTTAAACTTCTTTCTACCAAGCATAAATACCTCAACCGCCTGTGCCCAGTGAGCATAGTTACTACCATTCAATCGAATGGATGTAATTGGGAGAAAATCTGGGGAGAGAAAGCAACTTGAAGAAGCAGCAGGTATAAGAGATGTGTAGACTCCATCAAACCAAAATAATAAGTAAGACCTTGCTGTCCAAGTAATTAAAACAACATCCAAGGCTGTCCAAGTGTAATAAAACCACACAACAAGAGTGCCAGACTAATACAAGCTCATGGAATAAAACCCCGAACAATAGGAGGGTCAAACTACTATCAATGGCACTATATAAGCAGAAATTTATATAAAATAAATTCTGAACAGCCACAAAAAAGGCATATAGAAAGAAAAAGAAATAACCTAGGTTGCCACAGAAGACAGAGAGAAAAGGTGGGGCGACCTAGGAAAGTGGAGAGACAATCAAACCTCTAGAGAAAGTGCCGAGATAAGACCGAAAAAAAAGAGGGAGAGAGTCCTTGCCAAGAGTGAGAGTGTGCCGCGGCGGTAAAGAGAGAGTCTTGGTGGAGGGAGAAAGAGAGAGCCGCGGTGAAGAGAGAGAGAGGTAGGGATGCGGTGGGGCTAGGGCTAGGAAACCATGCTCTGATACCATGTAAGATACTTATAAAAGAGAAGAGAATATAATATATGGAGTGAAATTTAACTGTTACACTAATGAACCTTATATAAGCAAGATCATGGGGTAGATTTCTATTATCTAATCAATGTGGGACAAAACATATCTCAACACCTACAATAATTGAAAACACTGAACATAAGATAAACTACAAATAAAAGCTATTAACATGCAACTTAAAACAGTAAATTAGACTGATCACATTGGAAAGTGCATGATTGTGAGACAATCAGGAGGCAAATGTGGAAAACTGCTTGTTGTCTATGGAAGGCAATTTCTCAGGTTTTACCTTTGTTGTCATGTCATATTTCTTTGGTGATGGATAATGGTGAAAAAGATTAGGATTTGGGATTGTGCTTCCTTTGAGTTATTTCATAGATTGGTTTCTTTATCTCGTGCTCTTGAAGTTCCTATTTTTCTTTGATTGTGAATTTTTCTTCCCCTTTGGGTTGGGATTTTCATTTTCCTCCAAATCTTAATGATGGAGAGGCTACTGAGTTTTCTTCTTTGATTTCTCTCTTGGATGGTATTGTTATTAGACCCATATTTATGATGAAAGGAAATGGCTATTGTATTCTTCGGGGATCTTTTCTTGTAATTCTTTCTTTGCTACTCTGATTGATGATCCTTCTATCCCGGTTTTTGGACCCTCTAGGTTTATTTGGAAAGCAAAAGTGCCTTTAAAGGTGCAGGCTTTTGCTTGGTTCTTGGCTCATTAGAAGATTAATACCCAATGATATGATTCAGAAGAGGAGGCCGGGTTGTGTTTTTCCCCCTAGTTGTGTGTTTTGTGTAAGAGAAGGGGAGAGAAGGGAAGAGAGTGCGGATCATTTGTTTTTGCAGTGCCTTTTTGCTTTGACACTTTGATATTCTTTTTTCGAGTTAGTGGATATGCTGTGGGTGTCTCTTGCCTCTTGTGTGGAAAGCTGGAGATTGATTTTCGAGGTTTGGGAGGCAGTAAGAGGGCTATTGTGTTGTGGATATGTGCGGTTTTGGTTGTTTTTTTTTTTTTTTTTTTTTTTATTTTTTTTTTTTTTTAGGTGATATGGTTGGAGAGGAATTTGAGAGAGTTTTTAAAGATGAGTATAGAGAGTCAATGTTTTATGGGATAGGGTTTCCCATTTTGCTTCTTCATGGGCCTGAGTCTCTAAGGATAAACCGAATGTTTTCTTTTGAAATCCACTGAAACAAATCTCTATTTCTTGACAGAAGTCAAAAGATTTTTCTCATTTGAATATTTTGTCTATGGCCAACAAATTGCTCCAATTGTCAAAGTGGTTTGTTCTTTATAGTAGACGAGTCCATTTTTGTGCAAGTTGCTCAAAGGTATGGCACCGTTAAATGTTAACTATCAAGGTAAATTTTCTTCTTGGCTGGTTGCCCAGATATGAGGGTTCTTGAGCAAAGATTTCCATGGGAGCTTCATTTATAACTTACTGGAGTTCCATAAACTTGTCATAATATATGATGTGATTTTATGCCAGGTTGACAATGTCCTAAATCGATTTCATAATGGAATATAAAATATGTTATGTAGAAGTTTGTCAACATCTTACTGGAAAACAAAAGAAATTGAGGCTGGATATTGAAATACATGTATGGTAATGGTTTTTGAGCCCATCCAGGAGGAAAACAATTTCAAACATCTTATCTAGACATGTCATGAATCATCAAAAGATGTTATATAAGCAACGCTTTTCTGGTTTTCCTGTATTAGCTTTGGTTAGCCTTGCGTGAGTACAACTTACTCATCTTATTGTCTTCTCTGTTTGCCTGTCACAAGGTGAAACTATCACATAATGCAATTTTTTTTTTCCAAATTGTTACCTTTTCCTTTTTGTTGGTTTTGGCAATTTTTTTTTAGTTTAGTCTGTGTAGTTGCAGCTGAGCTGATCCTTATTTTTTCCTCCCCATTGTAGGAGTTACGTGCTTACCAAGCTGATATTGCGACTGTGCTGCGTAATGGTAAGACTAACAGTAAAATAAAATACACAGCCAGATAACCTCTTATGCTGATTATGCGATGATGATTTAATTGACTTGATGGATTATATGTATTTGTGTTTTAAGGTCTTGAAATTGTTCCGCTTAGGAGCTTAAGTAGTCAGGTTTCTTTTATTCTGGCAAGTGATATTATGTGTTTTATGGTGGTGATGCTGTCGGCAGTCTTCTAGTGTGACAGTGTGATCATATGCTTGTGATATGATCATATGATTGGCTATATCTGAAGAGAGACCTCCTTAGGTGTGTTCTATCTTGCTGTGGATCTACCTTTTTGCTCTGTGGCAGTTTTGTAATATAGGGTTCCTTGGAGTTGTTTCTTATATTCTTTTTACTGACCTCTTCTTGCGAAAGATTGACGAAGAAAAAAAAAGAAAAAGATTCATGCTGTTGTTTTTTTTTTTTGGGATCTTGTTCCTGGTCCAACGCTCAAGTTGCATATGTGTAAAGCTTTAATTGTCTGAAATCCCCTTTATTAGGACTTGAAAGCTGAGTTGCGGTTTTTGTACCTGTTGCCAGAAATGTATTCATTCAATTTGATTTGTTATTTTTTGTGGTGGAACCATAAACTGTTTAGGCTGGTGTCTGCATTCTAAATGGAGTGCACTCTACGTTTTGACCTCTAGGTTATGGTAATTCAATTGATTATAATACATTGTACATGGCATGCCTCTATTTATTTTTTTATTTATATCAAAGTTTATCATGGTTTTCTTTGTTAGCCTATATTGGGTGGACTTGTCATTGTTTGGCAAAGTTGTGTGAGCTTCTTGTCATTTCGTTGTTGTGTATCTCTTTAAAACCGTGTTATATTTGTTGTTCCATCATCCTCGCTGGTAGGATATCAGAAATGTTTCTATTGAAGTTCTCAAAGCACTAAATTTTGATTGAAGAAATATTATTTTTTGGTAATTCCTGTGAAACTATATCTTCCAGGTTGCTTTTCCATTCTACCAGCAACAGACCTTGTCCCGGGGGACATTGTAGAAGTTAGTGGTAAGTTGGTTTCATCTACCTTCTAGAAATAATATTCTGTGGATGCTTCTGGTTACAAAATCCAACAGGTCTTGAATAAGTCAACTCTATTATTTTGCTTGTGGAGTGAATAGTGGGATGCAAAGTTCCAGCGGATATGAGAATGATCGAGATGTTAAGTAATCAACTACGCGTTGATCAAGCAATTCTTACAGGTATATATACTCTCTATTTTAAATATCATTAATTTACACAATCAATCTTTTAGGGGTCACTTCTAACCTCCTTGGGTGGTGCTTTAGCTTAGTCCTCGGATTGGGAATGTACCTAAGTGGGTTATAGAGGTCACTTTGCAAATCCACTTTAGGATTGCCTTTGCATGTGGTCGTTTTCTTGTTTGACTTGAAGTTGTTCTCATCCTTCTTTGTAAAGCTTATTGACCTTTCTAACATATTCTTCATTTCTTATAAAGAGAAATATTACTGATTTATCACAGTTTCAGGTTCATCCCTCCCGCCCAAGAAAAAAAGCCTATCCTTCAATTTTAGTTATGTACTGCAGCTTCTTGGACTAAGTAATGCAATTTCTGAAATTATCCCATTAACGAGTAGTGGCTGGGTTTAGGATTCATTTTTTTGAACCTTTTAAACATAAAATAGTGGCTATTTTTTGGTATACATTGCCAAACATGAAGTCCTGTGAGTCTAAATAACGGCATAATTGTGACTTCTAGTGGATGTTAGGGAAAAACTTGGGTTAGTTCTTTTTGGGCCAATCCAAGCCGTGGTGCAGACTGTTACACGGTTTTGGGTAGAACTCAACCCCAAAAGCTAGCTCAAGAGGTGAGGGTGCTGTCACGCTTATATACAACACATTACCTTCATACCTAGGTGATGTGGCACCCACATCGTAATCTAATGCAATCTCTGCATTAAATCGAGCTGCTCTATATAAATTTCTTGGATCACAATGCTAGAAATACTTTATTGTTTGGATAGAGGAAAATGAAAACAATTTATAAGATCCATGTTTTCCCACTCTTAAAGATCAATATACCTACTTCTGAACCAAAATTGTTAGCTAGTTATTATTATTCTATTTTTTTTTTTTTTTCTAGAGATGGATGATATAATATGAAACTGACATGCATTTTTGGCTTAGATTGCTGGGCTTTGAAAGCAAGTAGGCCTTTACTAAAGTACTCAACATTAGATAGTTTATCAACTTTAGCCCAACCTCAAGTTTTGGGTTCAAAATTTCTAGAACCCTTGCTTACGTAAATCTTTGTGTTCATATTTATACCCAGGCATGGAGTTGTTCAGAAGATGATTAACCCTATCGGTGTGGCACATGGTCCATTTGTGCTTGCAAGAATTAGAAGCCATGTTTTACTTGTGTGTAAAACTGAATTTGGTGTTTTAGAAGCTGATTTGTTATAAATATATACATGAATGGGCCTATATATAATATATATGGTTTAAGGTATATGAGGGTATTGTGACCATGTATGAGATTTAAATGTAGCTACCAAGTGAGGCTTGTGATAAAGGCATTTCTGATGCTTACCTACTGACTACTGTGCACGTTTCTGCAAGTGGTTTAAGAAGGAATTTATTTATTTTCTTGTTTGTCTGATCCACACACTTTTAACCATCTAGGTGGGGTGGGGAGGGGTGGGGCTTGGGTAGGTCTAGGTTTCAACTTGCCCCTACGGGGAGAGGTTCTTTGCAGCACTGTACTAATGGCCAAACAAAAAAGGATGGAAATTGAAAACTACAAGTTCTTTATGGGCTTTAGTTTCAAAGGAATTTTCTAGGGTGCCTTCGTTTGTTATTAGGGGAAATTGAAATGCAGTGTGTAGTAAATTGTACTCTTTTCTTTTTCTTTTTCGCTTTCTTTCCCTTTTCTGATTTTTCTTTTTGAAGGACATCTTATTCTCACCGTATATTATCTTTTTCTTAATAATTTTTTTTGTCGTTTATAAAAAAAAAAAAAAAAAAAAAAAAAAATCTACACTTGTTACTGAAATTGAATGGGGCTGACTTGAATGTTTTCTTATGTACATAAAAAATTATGATTTTCTTTTCCTCATTCAATTTCATGTAAAACTTTGATTATTATCACTGTGCTAGTGTGCATTGACTGGAGGCTGGTTATGCTGTGCTTTAAAATATAGGAATTTTAATTGTATAGATGAATTTGTTTTGTTTGGTCATTTATGTTCTACTCATGATGATCATGGGTGAGCCTGTAATTACAAGGATAAACTTATTTTGTTTGCTTACATATGCAAATGTGTTTGAAGAATGCTCCAAACAAATGTGTTTAAATTATATGTATCTGTTCATGCATGTTAGACACTATCTTTCTCTGTGTGTATTTTGTTACATGCGCACATGTTATATATCATCATAAAATACACTCATGCATAGTGTTCAATATTTATCTCTATGTTGTGGTTGTTTTGATTTATGGTTTTTTCTCATCTTTTATGAGGTCACAATTCTAAGCACACCAACAATCAAATTCAGCTGGAATTTTTCTTTGATGATGATAGGTGAGAGCTGCTCTGTGGGAAAAGAGCTTGAGTCCACCATAGCAACAAATGCAGTCTACCAAGACAAGACAAATATTCTTTTCTCGGTAAAATCTTAGAAATATGTCTCGTATGGACTTCTGAAATAGAACATATTTGGTTGTTTTATTAGACATTTAGACCTATGGTACAGATGTGGTTGACATTTTGTGTACAAAGTGCAGTGGAAACATAACCTTTATGAAGTTTGACATGACATAAATTACTTCGTTAAATAAGCATTTAAGGTTTTAATGAATTATCTTTGCTTTTAGTTGATTTAAATTATAAATACAAATAAAGTTTGAGTAGGCTTGGTTCATAGTTCTCAGCCTGGAAGCCTTGGATGGAGATTGATATATTCAGAGACGAGGTCATTGGTTCAGTTCAGCGATTGGTTTAGCCTTTTGGATTGTGACATAAAAAAAATTAATTCCTCGGCCAGAAAAACAACTTGAAGAAATTGTTTTATGTTTATATATTTATCTTCTTTTTCTTTATATATCCATTGGGAGTGATAACTGCCAGACATAGGTGAAAAGTGATGAGTAAAGTTGTTGTGGCTCTATGTTTGGAAAAATGAGCAAGTTTGTGAATGTGGCCTGAGTTTAGCACTCATCACACAGTTTCAAAGATTTTCTGATGAAATATTTAATTGAATAGTCTGGTGTTATTATTTTATTTTACTTTCTATTTCTTTAAAGAAACAAATTTTATTAATAAAAGAACAAACTAGGTACAAGAAAGGACAAGCTGTCCTTCAAAGGGAGCCAAGAACCTATAGAAGACAAAAAAGAACAAAAGGCAAAAGGGGACAGTTTCATGGAGGAATAAAATCCTCTCTAAAAGACTAGAGAGTATTGGCGCTCCTTTTAGACAGAAAATCTCCCTCTCCATTGGCGCCTCTAGCCTCCCACTTAGCTTGAATACCCAAAAACTCAGCTAGGTAAAAGATTTCTTTAATGATATGAGCAAACTTCCAAGCTCCCAAGCACCTCAATCCCAACCAACCAATAACATTAGATGCCCCCGCCCCCACCCCCACCTCCACCCCCTAAACGATGATACATTTTTAATCTGGAGGCCTCTCTCAAACCCTCTGGAGGAGCCAAAAGCTCAGCTTTCAGTGCAATTCCTTCTCCTGCTGGATAGGAGAAAGTTAAAATGGTAACCCCTTGACTATCTTTGAAAATGCCTCCTAAACCCATCTGACCTGGATTCCCAAGGGAGCAAACATCAAAGTTGAACTTAAGGCTTGGAGCCTTGGATGCGGGGGTTTCTAAACAGAGTAAAGACGAGAAACCTTTCTTTGGTTTGAGCAAACTGAACATCAATCTCTAGAAATGAGACCAATAGGGATGCTTGCTTTCAAATGTCTTGGTGACAAAAGCCCAAAGGGAAGACAACTTTATCCCGAATAATCTCTCTCAAGCCTTGAAGAGAACTTGTTATCAAAGGTTCTAGCATTCATTTCCAACCAAAGAACTAAAAAAACAGCCATAACAGCACAAGACCAAAGAACCTTGCCCCTTTCCGACCTTCCAAGGCCTTCAAAAGCTATCATCGAGAAGGAAGCAGAATCCACTGGAACAACCCACCTCAACCCACATAAACCTACGAGATGCTGCCAAATCCAACACGGGGATAATGAAGCAACAAGTGATCAACTGATTTCTAGTTGACTTGCTCATCACATAGATATCTGGACGAGGAGCTTTATTGGGTCATCTGGATTGAAGATTATTGTTGGTATAAATTCTTTTGTGGGCTGCTGACTAAGCAAAGGCTTTAACTTTAGGGGGGGAGGGGGAATTTGGCTTCCCAAATCATTTTAGCAAGAAGAAACAAAGGAGTGTCTCTCAAATTGCAAAGTGGGAAGAAGAAAGGCTTCGAGAAAAAAAGACCATTACTTTCCAAACACCAACACCTAACATTTGGGGTAGAAAGAGATAAATAGACATCATCTATGAGATGAGGGAAATTGGCGAGATCAGAAGCTTCCCGATTATTGAGGTTTCTTTTAAAATTGAAATTCCAAGATTGGAGGAAGGGTTAGACTGCCTGGTCCTGGTTGCATGGATCATGCAAAACTTATACTGGTTTCTTAGGTTTAGGCATCTATCTGGATCAATATACATCTCCAGAGGTGTTTGGAGTGCTTAACTGCTTAATCAGACAATATGTTGGTGTTTGTATGCGATTTACATTGTGACATTTATTTATAATACTGAGGTAAAGAAAGCTATTCTTTTATAATGAAATTCAAATTGAATGAGGCTATTTTTTTTGGAAGTTTTATCCATTGGGCCATGGTTATATTCTCCAGAAAGTTTGATGTTTTGTCCAATTGTAATGTTGCATTTCTAATTAATGTATTCTTTTTGATAAACTATTTAGTGTATTCTTTGAATATGCTTCTTTAAGTAGGTAGGGAGATTGGATGACTAGTTGTTCTTGTGGAATTCCACTGCTCCTTTTTTTTTGGGAGGGGGGGGGGGGGGTCTTATGTAAGTTCTCTGCTAAAAGCTACTAGTAATAAATGAGTTCTAACATATGATGAATGCCAGGGAACAGTAGTGGTTGCTGGTCGGGCAAGAGCTGTTGTAGTTGGAGTTGGTGCTAATACTGCCATGGGTAGCATCCGCGATTCGATGTTACGAACGGAAGACGTAAGAATCATAGGTTTACAGTTTTTTTTTTTTTTCCCAGTATTTTGTTCTCTGAGATTTTTCTTTCACTAAGGTCTTTGGTCTGCATGAGTTCATTTTTCTTTTTTAGTTCCATCCTGCATTCTTCTTTAATATTCTATCGTCCCACAGAAACTTGTGTTTCTTGCTTTCCATCTTCAGATTTGTTGCCTAGTTTTTTTTGTAAATGAACACTGTCATAGGTATTTGGTACTTGATAGTAAATATTCAAAACTTTGGTCAGAATCAGGGTCACTGAAATTTGATCTATTACCTCAAAACACTTAAACACCTAAATATAGTATTTAATTTTTAAATACTCTTTGTAGTCCTTTTTTTTTTTGTTTTCCTTTTTGAAAAATCTTTGTTGGTGCTTTGATTTCCAAGTGTTATGCTTTGTTCATTTTGTGAAAAGAAAAAACTGTAACATAGGTGTTGGTGCGTGCAGTAGTGTCTTACAGCATATAGGAGTGTCCTCGTTACATAGATGACAAAAGTTACAAGACATGATACTCAGTGCATCCATTTGTTTTTCCTATCATTCTCAGCTATATGACTTCATGAAGTTTCGACCAAAAAACATAGATGACAAAAGTTACAAGACATGATACTTAGTGCATTCATCTGTTTTTCCTATTGTTGTCAGCTAAATGACTTCATTGAATTCCAACCAAAAAAGGAAGAAGAAGAAGATTTCATTAAATTGTACCTGTGTATACATCTTTGATGAGAATTTGTGGATTCTAATTGATCTTATCTGTAATTGGTTGCAGGAAGTGACACCATTGAAAAAGAAACTAGATGAGTTTGGCACCTTTTTAGCCAAGGTACAAATTTTCTGCGTTTGCTCTTCCATCCTCATCTTGGCATAGATATGTAATAATAAACCTGCATTTTTTTATCATAATGCTGTGCATGGCTGCATGTATGCAGATTGTTTCTTTCCTACTGACTTAGTAATAGTTGAGAAAATTGATTCCTATGAGTGGAAAAAAGTGTTGCAATAATTCTTTGATTCCACATTGAATTTTGGATTTTAGGGGTCCTCACTTCCTCAAAGTCGGGGATGCCTTCTAGGAACAAAATTTGAACTGTTGAGTACCAATTAGCTTCCGATGGATGATTCCAATAGTTGTAGGATGTGTGAAGATAATCTGAAGTTGGTGGATTATCTCTTAATCTGTTATTGCATTGCAGAGAACCTTGGTATTTCCCTTGTATTCTCTTTGGGGTTCAGTGGGTGTTACCAAGCTTAATGACCGATTTTTTTCCTGGCTGGTGGTGATGTGGTTGGATACTTTGATTTTTTACTAATTGTTTTGTATTTTTTTCCTAAGTGGTCACAGCTTTTAAGTGACCAAAGGTAATATTAAAATAGCTTATAGTTAGTTACAAGTTGTTAGTTTAGAGATTCTCTATAAATAGGGACCACTGTAACATTTTGAGGAACTTTTTCTCTCGATTTTATTTCAAAAACAGAATTTAACTTCCATACAGAGCATTTCTTGCTCTTTCTTGTATTTTCTCGGCTGCTAAACTGCTTGTATTGGTTGTGATCTTTTAATTTCTTCTATAAAATTGATTTCTTGAATGCATATAAAGATTTTTCTTCATCATTTGGTATCAAAGCATCACGTTTGGGTGCATTTTCCCGCATCTTTTGATTTCTCGATCTTGCTGCTGTTCTTCTTCAATTCTTCTTGTGCAAGTTAAAACTTATGTGTATTGACCCATTTAGACCCATACCCATATATCATGGGTTGACCCGATCCACAAACCCATATAATCATGGGTCGACCCATTTTTTATTTTTTCATTTTATTTTAATTAATAATCTTTCTTCTTTTTCTTCTCTCTCTATTCTCTCTTACAAACACAAACCAACACCAACACCCAAAAAAAAAAAAAAAAAAAAAAAACTGCATTTAACAAACATAAATTTTAAAAAGAACAAATATATTTTCCTTAGTTTTCTCTTTTTGGCCAAATGTTTATGGGTCACTTTTTTGACAGCCAACATTGCTTCCTCCATTTCTTCTTTTTTAATTATTGTTTTTGATGCTTCATGTGTGCCTCGTTGAGTATAGGAATAACCTACATATGTGACACAATAATTAGCAATATTAAAAGGATGTTTATTTGATTACATGAAACCTCTATAAATGCAAAAGCATGCTTAACCACTAATCAAACTCGCTAAGATTCCAAGAACATTAGGATGATGAAAGCTACATGGTCCCTTTAACTCTCCCACAAATCTGCCCTGTCAGAAGCTTTCTTTTAATAGTTGTCAACTGCATTGCAACAGAACTGTGTATGTAAGTAAATGTTCAGTTTCCAAATTAGACCTTTGCATCAATAATATGATAAAATGTCATACTCATTCCTAATCAATGATATCGGTGGTAGAGTTTTGTCTAGAATTATCTACACTTTGAAAATCTTCTATGAGTTGTTCCTCATCTAATAATCCTTCTTCAGCTTCATAAACCAATTAGAAATAAGAACTTAGCATGATACATAAATACAAAAGTTAAAAGAGTTTAATTAATAACATCAAGCTTGTAATGTGCCTTCTAATCCAAATAACCAGTTTCGGGAACATAACAAAGCCTCAGCATTCTTTGGAACGATAGAATTTCGGTATTTATCAATGATTCGACCTTTGATGCTAAATGCGGACTCCGAGGCAACAGTAGTTATGGGAATGCTTAAAATATCCCTTGCCATCAATGAGAGCTCCGGATACCGAATGCTATTTGATTTCCAAAAATTAAGAATGTCTAGATTTGTATTTTGCTTTCTATCAAGGCTAGGCTCCTCTAAATATGAATCTAGCGGGGGCTTATTTCTATGCAAGACATAATGTTGGCTCTCAAACACATCGAACTCCTACATTAATTTAACATTTCAAATATATAAATATTAAACATAATAGAAAAATAAAAGTAATAAACATTATACTTCAAAAGAATTTTATTTAACTATAAACAATAAATTAATCTTACTTACTTGTATATCATCTCCAACATCATCATCACAGCCCCCACCACCACCACTACTTCCCATTGAAGCTTGATTAGTTGTTGAACCAGTTGGGGATAAGCAAATATAGTCTTCAAAAAGTGAGTACAACTTCCCACGAACATATGACACATATTCTTTAGAATTGGCCTTATTCAATTTTGTAAAACAAAATTCCAGAAACAATGACTTATAACGTGGGTCTAAAATCACGGCAAAGGACAATATCAAACTGTAACACTCCCAGTACTTATTAAACTTTCCTTTCATTTGTTTTGCCATGAAACTTATAACTTTATCCTCATTTTGCATATTTTCCATTATCAGCATTTGAATCTTCCACACATTATGAAAATTCAAATTTGCAGTGGGATATGTACTTCCATAAAAAAGAGTTGTGATCTCATATAATGGTTTCAAGAACTTAGCTATCCTATCAACCTTGTTTCACTCCTCTGGTGAAGGGCAAGTCTTGAAATTGGAATCTATTAATTGCAAATGACAAAATGCATGACGAAATAGAAGTGCACTTTCAAGCATGAGATATGTTGAATTCCACTTTGTCGGAACATCTTGCCGGACTTTCTTACCACTACTCAAAGAAAGTTGAGAAATACATTCTGCAAATTTTATCTTTCTTCCTTGTGAGCCCCTAACATAGTTAACGCTTTTGCTAATCTTATAAATGGCTCCATCTATCACTTTCAAACCTTCTTGTACAATAAGATTCAAAATGTGGGCACCATGAAGGGATAATTGTGCTTACTAATTGCTATAGTCATCTTTTCGCGGTACATATTTCGATCTAATTCAGACCCTCTCCCTTGAGAAATGTTACCTTTATCTTTATGGCAATTTTCAAGATAACGTTTTAAATTTGCAGTCCCAAAACTAGACCCCGCCGCATATGTAATCCCACATAATTTACATCTTGCCCTTTGTGTCCCATCCTCACTAATTGGCAAATTTTCAAATTGTTCTCATACTCGAGAAGTAACCCTCTTAGGCCTTTTTGAACCAACTGAAGAAGAACTTTGTTCTAGATTGTCATCATCACTATTCCCACATTCATTCAACATCCTTTACAAATATAAACACCGCCCACAATATCATACAAAGTTTAGCACCTAAAGATTAAAGATTAAAGATTAAAGATTAAAGATTAATGTCAAATAAATTTAGTTCATCATTCACATATGACATATGAAAGTATGAAAGTAGAAGTGATAAGTGTACAAAATACTTACAAAACAGGGCAACAAGAGCAATACATTCACGTAAGAAAGTAGAGTGAACAAAGGAGCAAAGAGTAGGCAAGAAGATAGATGAAACAGGGGCTGTTCACACTTCACAGCACTGCTGCTATTATTTTTCATATTTTTCAGATTCTTCTATTACATAATATCTATGAAGAGAAGTGCAAATCAGACCCTACACTTGGCAGCCCATAAAGATATCATAAGACACAATAAAAAGACCAAACAGCCCATGATATTTAACATAAAAACAGTAGCTAAAATAAAACAAAACAGGGCATTAATTTAACTCAATAAAGTTAAATAACTGTAGGAGAAATATTAATCCAACAAATTCTAGTTTTCAAAATCCCCAAACATGCTGCAAACTGTGAATTGGTTTGTTTAACAATGAAAAATCGAATAAGGAGTGGACTTAGGCTAGCATAATTTTCAGGATTCTCATATACACCCTATTCCTAAGATACAAAACTAAACAAATTTTGGATGGCCCTTTTGTAGAACTGCAGATATATGGCTCATCCAAGAGATGGTACTTAGCAGACAGTGCAGATTGAATAAAAGTCAGAAAGCCAGTCATAATAACAAGTGAATAAATCTGGAAAAATTTCAGAAATAAATCAGTAAATTAAAGTATATATTTCAAGAAAAGATTGTTCCCTACTAAGATATAAAACTAATAAGAGGTGGAATCAATATTTAAAAAGATGTACAAAATGTAAAAGGACCAAAACAAAGGCAAGTGTGATCAATCATACAAAAGAAGAAAAAGGGTTCAAGTACAAAGGAAAAATAGGGGTCCAAGCATGCCAAAATTGTAAAAAGTAGAAAGACTGTACAATTCATTCAAAATGAGCACTAAAGTAATTTTGGTTTGAAAACATTGCAATATCGAAGTCCCATGATTTGATTGCAACTTTTTGGGTTTGAATTCACTTCACTGTTCAATAATTTCTCTATGGTGGAATATTTTGATGTCCAAACATTGTAATTTTGGTTTTGTGGTTAAAGTGCTAAACCAAGTACTCATTTGACTAGTTGGGACAGTACTTGAATCAGGGATTATCCATGCCATCAGCAATGGATAAAGAACCTCTGTATTAAATTAAGTAAGGTAATTTCTACCTTGAGCTCCCTTTTGAAATCAATGTGAAACAAGGACTGGAATTTGGAATTTTTACCTCATCAACTTCAAGGATCCTCACCTTATGCAATAAATCTTGACCATCTGATTAAATTCGATAGTTGTAATTTCTTCTCCTTTTTAATTTCTAATCATCTAGCACTGTTTTACTAGTTGAAATTGAGTTAAATAAATTTTAATATTTATCTGCTGTGGGTTTAGTAAGATAATGCATGCTTATTCTTATTTTTTTATCTCATTTTTTATTGGTCAATAGACAAATAGTTTTCTAAACTAAACGGATATATAATTTTAATAGGAAACTAGCCTTTCTTTACTCATAAAAGAAATTCAGATTAATATTGAATATATATCCGTGTTCACTTCTGCCCAAAGATTTGTTTTGCTTGCTTTCAGATTGTTCGTCTTTTACTTGCATTTTTTTTTTCTTTATATTAACTAAACAAAGACTTGAACATCACATAAACCATGTACTCAAATTCGATTTATCTTAACCCAAATAAACAAATGACTTTCAGACAAATAGTTCAAACAATACAAGGAACTACATCACAACATTTCAGAGCCACAAATCAACAAACAGGTAGCGTGCAATAAAGCATACATACAACGAGACTCGTACGAACAGAAAATTGCTAACCAAACAAGTAGAAAATGCTTTAAAATGACTTTCTCGCAATTTTCTTGATACCCAATCAGAGTATAACAGAGTCCAAACCTCACACTGCAGACATTTGTATTAAGTGAAAAATCCAGAACTTAGGGATAGAGCTTACCTTTTCTGCGACTCAGAGAAGTTGGAGAGCCGAAGAGGATGGTGAGTGAGAAATGCAGAAACCCTAGCCAATTGCAGCGAGAACCCTAGCCATTTGCAGCGAGACGTGGGAGAGAGAGAACCCCCATTTACAGGGAGACGAGGGAGAGAGAAAACCCTAACAGCTTGGAGGGGAGGTGAGGGAGAGAGAAAAGCAGAAACCCTAACAGTTGATCGTGGCTTTGAGAAGTCGAGAAGATGAGGTTTTGATTTATCTTAACCCGACGGGTACCCGTTGGGTACCCAAATTCAGCCCAACTAATAAGTGGGTGTAATTGGGTAACCCAACTATCACTCGTTTACTAAACTGTACCAACCCAAATCCAATAATATTGGGTGGGTTGATGGGTCTGGGCCAATTTTGCCAGCCCTATGTGCTACTGTGTGATTGCGTGTGAGATCTTTGGTGCTGGTTCGAGTGCTGAGTTTATTGATTTCTGACCTGATCTAAATTCCACTTCTGATCAAAATTTTTGGTTGGCTCTGATTGTGATTTGATTTGACTGTGAAGTTCGCTTGTTGTTATGACACAAAGAGGAAGAGGAAGAGGAAGAAGAGGTAGAGAATGATAAAATGCTGTCAACCTTGATCAAGAGGTTGATTTTCATCCACCTATGGGTAGGGATGATGCACAACAACAGAATCAGCATTCTAGAAAGGAGATTGTAGAATTACGATGGCAAATCGCTGGTTTAGTGGAGATGGTGCAGAGACTCCAACCTCCAAGTGAGGTTGAGGATGATTCTGAATTTATGATGAATCTCAAGGCTTTTTTGGGAATCCTTTTGGAGTTCCTCAAAGAGAAAGACCTTTTGTTGGGAGGTTTGAACCAAGAATGGAGTTAAACATCAATGTTGAACTTTCAGAATTCAAAGGAAGTCTCAATCCAATGTCTGAATACTTTAGAGAGAGGATTCGACTATTATGAAGTTTCAGAAGAAAGGAAGATGAAGTTGGTGGCAATTCATCTTAAGGGGAGAGCTTCCACTTGGTGGGAACAATTGTAAGTGTCTCGCCAAAGGAAAATGAAGAGGAAGCTTAAGGAGCAATTCTTTCCATTCAATTATATGCAAACTTCATACAAAAGCTTGCATAACCTTAAGCAATTTGGAAGTATAAAGGAGTATACCGAAGCATTCTTTAAACTTGTTGCAAGGGTTAATCTATGGTTGATTGTTTAAGAAGCTTATAATTGAGCTTTGTTGGTGGAAAAACAACTTAATTGAATCTTGTAAGATCCGGCCAGCAAGCTTAAAGCGATTTCGGAAGCGGAGGAAGCAATCCCGGAAATGGACATCATACTTCTGGAAATGGATGACATACTTTAAAAAATGAACAACATACTTCAAGAAATGGATAGTATACTTCCGGAAATGGACAATATGTTAACATTGGTAGGGCTGTTTCTCCTTCAATGAGTCAGTCTCGTGGTAATCGTATATTCGTATGGGAGCTGGAAAACAATTCCAAGGTGGTCGTTTTAATTGTAGAAAAGCTATTTGAGACCGTAACGAAGCATTTTTGATGGAAGAGATGGAACAATATGATGTGCTGCCAATCTTTGATCAATCTCTTAATGAAGAAGTTGAGGGAGATGATGAAGAAGAGGAAGGTCTAGCACTTATGATGAAGAAGACTCTTCTTGTCCCAAAATGTGATTTTGAGGAAGATTGCTTGAGAACCAATATTTTCTACACTACTTGTAGTGTTGAAGGAATGGTATGCATCATGATTATTGATGGGGGAAGTTGTGAAAATGTAGTATCTCAAGAGATGGTGGATAAATTGAAGCTTCCAACCCAGGAGCGTGCTCATCTTTACTATCATGGAAAGGGGAATGAAGTGAGTAATAAAGAGGTGTTTGGTTTCTTTCTCCATCTGGAAGAAGTACGTCGATGAAGTTTGGTGTAACGTAGTCGGTAGTGCCCATGGATGATTGCCATATTCTTCTAGTAAGACCTTGGCAATATGATTGTCAAACCATACATGATGGAAACAAGAATACCTACACTGTATGCAAGGGAAATCAACGGTAGCAGTATACCCTACCACCTATGAAAGACAAAGTAAGTCCTAAGTCTCAATCCGCCTCTTCACTGGTTTCAAAGAGTTTTATAAAGAAAGTACAGAAAGTGGGTGCCTTTTTGTTCTATTTCTACATAAGTCAGCAGCTAACAGTGAGTTTCCTAGTGCTGTTACTAAGCTTTTGCGGCAGTATAAAGATGTTTACCCTCCAGAATTTCCTCCTATGAGAGACATACTAGTATACAACACTGTATTGTTTTGTTGCCCAGTTCTGCAATTCATAACAAGGCAGTCTATAGAATGACTCCAAAGGAAAAGGAGGAACTGAGCAAAGAAAATCAAGTTTTTTCCAAACAGTTGGCGGACTTCATACAAAGGAAAACATATGGAAGGGATGCTACCGTTGAACAAGACATGAAGGAAAAGGAGGAATAAAGACACCAGGATACTTATTTCGGAGAAAATTCTGGAGAGGCAGAGGAAGGAGTTGAAGAAGGGGCTATTTGAGTGGTTATTCATGATTGCAGCATTATTTTCCAGCTGAAACTTAAGGGAGGGGAGAGAAATAAAGGGGCGGGGGAGGGAGGAGGAATATGATACGATTGGATTATTATATTAGGGAGAGTATGATGTGATTGGATTGTGATATTACTAATTGTTTTGGATTTTCTTTTCTAAGCGGTCTGTCACAGCTCTTAATTAGTTTAGAGATTCTCTGTAAATAGGGACTGTTGTAACAGTTTGAGGAACTTTTCCTCCTGATTTTATTTCAGAAACAGAATTTAACTTCTGTACTGAGAATTTCTTGCCCTTTCTTGCATATTCTCAGCTGCCAAACAGCTTGTATCTGCTGTCGTTTAATTTCTTCTATAAAACTGATTTGTTGAATACATATGATGATTTTTCTTCTTCAGGTGGATTGATGTGTGTGACTATCAAAATGTCCTTTGGAAAGGGGCATCTGTGAGTTTCCTGCGTTGTTTGGAAGGAGCTCGATAGATGTATTTTTAAGGGTGTAAAGGTCCTAATTTTTATTTTGATAATAGGTTTTTGTAGTCTTTGCTTTTATGGCTTTCTTTGCCAAGGGATTCAGAGGTTGGTTCTTCTTTGAAGTGGTGGGTGTTTTCGTTTTATAGTGGATGGATGCCCACAGCCCTAATCATCTGTCTCCGGGATTTGTACATTTCCTGTGTTCATGAATCATGGCCCTTTTTAGTTTTAGAATAAAATCAGTTTCCTTATAGAAAGAAACTTCCAAATGCATAAAAAATTTAAAAGCATGGATTGGTTCATGCTTTCATGTTTCTAGAGTAATTAGAGGGGGAAAGTGATGAAATTTAATGTGGATTTCATGCCTAGGCATACACTATTTTGGTAGAAAATATGGATGCTATAAGTCGTGTGTAGAATAAAGTGTCATAATCTAATTTGTTTTGGATCTTTTACCCATATATATCATGCGTGAAGGCTAATTACATTACATTTCAGCTAATTACATTACATTTCGTTAATCATACTTTGAAGATGAATCATGATAATGATGCCTGTAGGGATGAGGATGACAATGATGGCAGTCATGATGGTTAACTGTGTTGGTGTTTTCAATGATAGGGTAATGGTGATGTTCCTTGTCTTGATGAACATGATGTTTTTGGTGGAAAAGGTCATAATGTTGGTGATGATGGTATATTGATTTGATTCTGATGTGGATTATGGTTGATTCTGATGAGATGAGTAGTTCTAACAGCATTATGCATTGGTGACTATTAGTATTAGTGGTCATTCCTCTCATCCATTATGGATTGGCGTGATAGGATGAATGTAGGTGACTTCAAATAGTCAGGATAGGGCTCTGCCAGATTGAGTTTTGTTATTAAGATGACTATAATTGCTCTTCATCATTAAGGGTTCTTCCACCATTTTTATACATTGTTTCAGAAGAACCTAATGTGTAGTGGTTTTTTATTTTTCTTTATTGACATGGTTGTCATTATCGTTTCACACTGTATCCTCCTCTTATCAGCTTAGCCTTGTTGAAGCACCCAAACTAATAGGCAGGAGATTAGGTAAAGAATTGCTGCCTGAGGATGCAATTTTCAATTTAGTGAATCTGTGGCATAATCACTATCCAAATTCTGGGTCTGGACATAGAAAACTGGCATCTTCTCCATATTTTGTTCGTTACTGAATATATTTTCTTCACATCTGTCTCATTGCCTGACCCAATTGGCAGGTCGGATAAATTGGATTTTGATAGTTTTTTTGTCTGGAAGCTGAGTCCATGTCATACTGGATATGAGTATGTGACGAGATAGGTGTAATCCCCCTCCATTTCTGACTCTAATCCAATTAATTAAACATATGAGAGATGAAGGATTATTATTATTAATATTTTTAATATTTTGTTAGTTAATTCTTTATTTACACCTGCATCTTACGAGCGGAATGTCATTTATCCCATTCATTATCATGCATTTCTCATTTAAACACACTAGACAAGTTTTCTTTTTAACTCCTCTGCCGACGGCTTAACATATTCTGATCACATCTCCTGGTTTACAAAGTTCACTGTATTTCAAGAATATCTTATTTACTTGCTACATTGTGCATTTCTAAACTTTTTTTTATGCTTTTAGGTTATTGCAGGGATTTGTGTACTGGTATGGGTAGTAAACATTGGTCATTTTCGTGACCCTTCTCATGGTGGGTTTTTGCAAGGCGCAATTCATTACTTCAAGGTAATGTTTCAGGGATGAGGTTCCTCTGTTTTGTTTGTTCTCATGGGAAAGCTGTTTGATTGTGGTGTCCAAATTTTGTGCTGTTTACTTTAATGTTGTCTTTTTGAAGTTTCATTAGCTTCTAGAATCGTTAAATTTTTATTTCAGCATCAACAATGGCAGTAATTTGGTTCAGTTTTGATTCATTACTTGTGTGTTACTGTGAAATAAAGGGTTTATTAATTTTGAATGCAGTTTTTAGGTGTTTGATATATTCTAAAACCCAGACAGATTTGGTCTAAGAGATGACCTTGATTTAGCTTAAAAATCATTCAAAATTGTAAGCGAAATAGTTGGACTCTTTTGAGTATGATAATTTCATCTTCAATCGAATACTCAACTGTCATGTTTTCGAACCGACTGGGCCTTTTCTGTTGGAAATAGAATTATTTATTTTTTCTTTTCTCCTCTCTCTATTTCTCTTTTGAAGTTTGGGCCAAATTATCTATGAGCGGTACAACTTTGTTAACATGGAAGGTTTTATTGATGGTGTAGTTACAAAACTTATATTTCTATAGGATACCTAGATTTTGAACCTTAGATTTCTGGACAAGGCAGTGCTAAACTGACTGCTTTCACCCACTCCCTTACGGCCTCTCACATGGATGTGATCCACATCATTTCCTTCCAGATAATAATGTAAGATTGATAAAAGCAGAATGCCAAAGATCTTAAATTTCATTTTTTGCTTTTTAAATTTATTTATTTATTTATTATTTTTTCCTAGAAAGAAGGGAAAAACTGAAGTATTGAAAAAGATATCCTGCCTATCAAACAAGAGGGTGCAGTTCCAAGATTTTTCTGTAAAATATTTGGAGTTAAGGAGTTTTTGTATAAAGTTATAAATGGCTAAGCCTGATAACTGAAGCATTTTAGGAAGGCTGCCTCAGTTATGGAGGAAGCTGTAGGGCCAAGGATTCAAGGCCATCTGGCCATGTGATAAATGTTACACTTAATCCTAAGGCTGAACATCAAGGGTTCCAGGTTGTTCATTGTTTTCTATAATGTATTGTGCTTGTTTCTATTAATGTAATTGATTAGGGAATTTCATTGTTGTGATTTTTGGGGCAGTCAATATAAGGAATTTTTTTCTTAAGGATATTTTTTTAAAGCATCCAAATATTGCAGGGAGAGGAATTTCATTAAAAATCAAGGAAACCTTGTAATTATTTAATGTACTGGTATATCCAAATAAATTATTTGGTTTTGGTTAGCAAAAGTAAATTGTCCTAAATGTTTTTTTTCTTGATAAAAGGTAAAATATTTCATTCACAAAAAAGCCAAATGCTAGGTATACAAAGTGCATACTAAAGGCAAAAAAGCTCACAGTTTACAAGTACTCAAAAACTCTAAAGGGCAAAAAAATCATAACTTGCAAGTATTCAAAAACTCTAAAAAAGAAGGGCTTCCTCCTAACTATTTATGTGAAACTCAAAGGAGGGCTTCCTCCCTCATTGGTGTGTGATGTGTAGGTGTGAAGGTGAGAGCTTGGATCATTTGTTTTTGCATTATCCTTTGGTGTTAGCATTATGGAAAAAGCTATTTAAGCTTATGGTGGTGTGTTGGATGGCTTCATTTTCTTTTTCTTCAATGTTGGATATAGATTTTCGGGTTCTTGGGTGCTCTAAGAGAGCTATTGTGTTATGGAGATGCGCAGTTTTAGCTTTTTTTTAGGTTATTTGGTTAGAGAGGAATGCTTGTAATTTTGAAGATAGCTGTGATAGTATTGATGGTCTATAGAGTAGAGTGAGCCTTTTGAGTTCATTTAGGGCTTTAATTTCTTAAGGAATTTAGGGTTTTCCTTTGTTTCTCTTGGGAATTGTGTTGCGGGGTGGAAGTAGTGGGTTCTTGTGTTTTTTGTATCTCTGCTTTTTGTTGAATTATTTATTTATTTATTTATTTATATTCTGATTAAGGTAGGACCTCTTGTCCTCTTTATTTGTTTTAATAAAATTTCTTGTTGGTTATCAAAAAAAAATTCTTATCTTCAAAAACCCTACTATTTCTCTCCTTCTGTAAGCACCAAAGAAGGCACAACAGTGCCATTTTCCAAATAGTCTTAGCATTCTTTTTTTGAAATCTTGATATTCCAACCTTGAATGAATTGCATAACCTTTTTGGCATCACCCAATTAATCCCCAAAGCCTCAAAAGAAAGCCCCATAATATAGTGGCACAAGAAGAAGGGAGGAGAACGTGGTCCACAGATTCTCCACTCTTTCTACACATGTAGCACATATTGGGTATATAGCACCCTCTAAATTGTCCTAGATGTTAAATGAGGATTACCATGTAGCACATATTGGGTACATAACACCATCTAAATTGTCATAAATGTTGAATGGGGATTACCATATTGGGTGCCTAAAACACAATTCAAAGATCTCGTCATTGGGAAGTAAAGGTTTTTCAATCTTGGTGCATTTTAGCTTATGAATCATAATATAGTGGTGGGACATTTTGTCCAAAATTCGTCAATTTTTAATGGATGTTGATGGAAATATAGCTTGTGGTTTATCTGTCTATATGGTTATGTTTTGATGCTGAATTGCTATTCCCATGGCCCAATTATTATTTGTATTTTTTTGTTATTTTGACATACTTTCTTGTGTCTGCCTAGATTGCAGTTGCTCTTGCAGTTGCAGCAATTCCTGAAGGGCTTCCTGCTGTTGTTACAACGTGAGTGCTTTAACTTCAGTTGTATACTTATTTTATGTAGGGATATATGTAACAAATCCGAACTCACGATATAGCAGTAGGTACTTGATACCTTGTCTACTAAATACTTGAGACAAGGACACTGACGTGAGTGTCAGTGCCCAACACAGCTCCCTCAGACCAAATTAGCTGCGAGACAGGTGTTGTAACTCGAAATGTGTATAACATATTTTACAACTTTACAAGGTGATGTCATTGAATTCTTAGAAGAGTATAAAAAGGAGTGTCTAGCTTTCATTACATATCAAATTATGGGAAGTTCACTGATGTAAACCCAAACATACATTCAAAGCCCTACATTATATATTAGGTATATTGGGGAACTCGTACCCACCTCACGTGCCTCAAGACTCTCTTAACATGTGAAATGTGCACCCTATACATTAGCCAAAGGGAGTTTGTATTGGTTTAGTCAACAGTCTAGTAATTGTGACTGCCGAATGATTTTTATTTGTATAACTAACAGTTTTATTATATCAATGCATTTAGAGTCCTAAAATCGTTTCACTTTCCCATATTAGATTTTCTTAGTGATATTTAAACTTCTATTTAAACTATTATATTAGAGCCTCTAGTGTACAGTGAATCTGTTTTAGTTTCTTTGCTGGCATTTGTTGGAATTCAAAAGAGCAATATGAATTGAATGAATTTAAGGTTTCTTAGCCATGAAATTCTACAAAATTCGCTTTGATAAGTTTTTGAAAATTATTTTTTTCCCCTTTGTTCAGGAAGAGTGAACAAAATACAAGTTTAGCCATAAGGTTTTTGTTTTAGTTTATCATATGACTTGCTTGCACATCGCTCTCTATTTTTTCCTTCTCTATACTTCCTATAAAATTATTTTTATTTATGCCTCTTATGGAAGGTCAAAAATGTTTTTCCTGCCACTCTTGGCTATATATATATATATATATATATATATATATATATATATATAGGGATGATACTATAAGGCCGGCCTTACGCAAAGTTCCTTAAGGTTGGCTCCATATGGCCAATTTTAGATGACATTTCGTAAAACTGATCGTTGGATTAGATGCCCCTCCTTTGTATGTCATGCCTGCAAAAAGTCACAGTGATCTGACGGTTGGTTTTTGAAATATATCATTGTGAAAATATGCAACTTATTTGTTCTTTAAAATATCACCATTTTTTTAACGGCAATTATTTCAAAAACCAATCGTCGGATCACTATGATTTTTTGCAGGCATGACATACAGAGGAGGGGCATCTAATCCAAACTTCAGTTTACGAACCGTCATCTAAAATTGGCCATATGGAGCCGACCTTGCGCAACTTTGCGTAAGGCCGGCCTTATAGTATCATCTCTGTGTACATATATACCATAATATGTTAAAATATTATGTATAGTTTTTTAGATCTACATTATTTTCCCCATGACATGTTGCACGCTGAACTAAATTTTACTCATTTTTCAATAAATTAGTTTGATGAACTAACTCCGATGTAGTGAGATGCTACTTTATGTAGGTAAAAGTTTTATTATTTATTATTTATAATTTTTTATATTTTATGTGACTGCTCGTAGTAGTTCTTGTCAGATCTATGTTTTATCTAATTGGAAGGTGAAGTTTTCTCTGGATTTTGCTTTATCATAGTGTTTTTCTTGTTTTCTAGGTGTTTGGCTCTTGGAACAAAACGAATGGCTCGGTTGAATGCCATTGTGAGGTCTTTGCCATCTGTAGAGACCTTAGGCTGCACAACGGTAATTTGCAGTGACAAGACCGGTACTCTAACAACCAATATGATGTCTGTCTCGAAGGTGAACATCTGAGAACATAAATATTTTATCTTTCTTGCTTTCCAGATCTTCCATTTAATTTTTCCTATGAGGCTGAATGCCAAGAACACTGAGGGATTTTGTAATACTCTCACTGTGTTTGGTACTTTGGTTATATTTCCACAAATTCAATCCCGGGCTTTGATGTATGAATGGTTTAGAAGTACAATGATTACCTTTTTCGTTTTTTATTTGCATTATTCTTTTGATTGGAAATTTGGAACACCTCTGGCATTTCCTCAGAGCAACATATAAAGGTTTCCCTGTGTCTTTGTTTGGTAGTCATGTTGACTTTTTTAGCTGCAGTATTATAGAGTAGGGTTTGCGGTTGATAACTACATCCTACATCCAAGTACTCTTTTTAATCTTCATTTTTATTAATGTTCTCTAACTATAGAGCTCTATAATTCGAGAAGTGGATATTTTATTTTACTTTATTTGGGTTAAGGAATTTTGTTTGCTTCTCTCAACTAGTTGGAGAAGGTTTGGTTGACTGAGAAGCATTAAGTTTTTGACTACATACATGCACACATCATATGTACTTACTTTCACGTACATATATACTCACTTTAACGTACATATATACCTAAAAATGTGTACACTATAGACACGTGCACGTGCACTGAGTAGAATCCTTGAACAGCTTTGACATTGACTCTTACATTCATATCTTTGTGTATGCATGTCCATAAAAACATGGAAACCTACATGCTAAAGTGTATTCTGATGCATTCTCGTTGTTTGGCAAACAAGAAAATGCAAGAAAGTGGAAGAAAAGAGATTCATTGAAAACTTCTAGAAAAATACAAAGAGACAGAGAATTTCTCTCTCTAGAACTAATTTCAGATCTGGAAAAACTAATTATAGATGCCTACTACTTCCTATTTATAAGGAATCTAAGTTGTTGTAACTAACTAAGAGAGAATACTAAGGTGACTAAGCTGTAACAAAGAAAATAACAGTAACAAAACAACCAAAGAATTACTAAAGATTTCCAACATGGCAGCAGCAAAACAGTTTCTCAGTAGCTGCTCAGTAGCAGGTCAGTGGGTCACGGGGCAGCAGTAACAGCACTTAAGCAGTAGGCAACAGCAGTACTTTGTACTCTCATCACAGCCTATAATTCCCATTACATCAATTCTGACATCTCCCCTCCCCTTGCTTTTTGGTTGAGAGTTATTTATTGGCATCTTGACAATGTTTTAGAGAAAACAGCAAATTTAGTAATACGAGCTTTTGATTTCTTGACAACTGCTATTTTGATAATCGATTGCTGAAATTTGAACTTTTGCAAAAAAATAGCTCTTGCTTAATGAATTCCCTGTACTCTCTCTCTCTCTCTCTCTCTCTCTCTCTCGCTCGCTCGCTCGCTCTATCTCTCTCTCTCTTGTCAGTTTGTTGAAAAAAACTTTCATCAAGTCTTAAGGCCCCATGCATGCTTTCTCTGGCACTATAACTAAGTGTAGCCTTTGCTTGTCAGTATAGGGTCCATCACAAGATGGCCCTTCCTCGAAGACTGTTGGTGGCAAATTTTTTATTGTTCTGTTGATTTTTGAAGTTTTAATTAGAATAGGTTTTTTTCTTTTTCTTTTTCTTTTTTTTTTTAAATTATTTTTTTTTTTTTACTTTCCCAAAATAAATTGCTGGAACTGTCTGTTCATAGTAATTTTGATCATCCTAAGTTTTAAACACGGGGATATCTAAGGTGGGAAACTTTACTGGCGAGGTTAAATAATTCATTTGAAAGGCATTTATAAATAGTAGGGTGCCTATGGAAGTATGAGTCTTGAAATTCAAGATTTCCTCTTACTTTTCAATTTATATTAAGTTATTCTAGCTTGCTAAGGAATTGTCCTTTTGTACTTTCCTTTAGTTATGGTTCTCGCCTTCTGTAGTTATTGGTTTGGATCTTATAAGAAGTTGCTATTGGCTTTTTAAATGACTTATCCATGTTTTCCATCTGTTGGAGTTTTGTGATTTTTTTTTTTTTTTTTTTTTAGTGCTCATTCTTGGTCAAAACTCTTCCAATATTGAATTTTAATGCTTTTTCTAAAGCTAAGAGATGCATGAAACAAGTGCTGATATAGCCTTTTAAATAATGTTTGTAGCCTTTTAAAAGGCCATCTATTTTTTGAAATACTAAGGCACTAATGCGTACGAAGGTGAGAAAGTTATTAACTGGATGGTTATTTTGGTAAAAGTATGAAAGTTTTATTTAACATGCTACAATTTTGCATAGTTTTTTAAATTTTGAATCCCTTGTATTTTGATTCCAGCCTTTCAGGTAATTTATTACTTCTTTCATTTCATGCTTTTGAAGTAGTATATCTCGCTGGAATACTTATTACTCTAAGGAAGAAATATAACTTATACAACTCTATGATGCTAAGACTTTAAACAATAAAGCGGAATATTCTGACTATAAAAAAACTGTACAACAATTTATGCAATGACAGAAAACTTATGATTCACAGAATGCAGAGGATAGCAAGAATTCCTACTCCTCGGAACATAAGGGGTAGCAATAATCCTGATCTCTCTGAAAATCATTAAAGTAAATACCCACAATCTTGCAAATTAGCAACCCACCAAACATTTGTCAGTCATTCGTGCACTAAGTAAAAGTATTACTTCCCCCTCATAACGCTTCATAATAACTCATTTCAACAGCTTTTTTACCTGGTAACACATCCTGCTGTGATACATTTGTTGTTATTTAATGCATAATAAATCTTTAGTGTAACCATTCTGTTTCACTTTATGATGATATTTATTTTCCTACTCCATTGTCTACCCAGATATGTGTAATTCATTCCGTAAGGCATGGTCCTGTGACTGCTGAATACAGTGTCAGTGGGACAACATATTCACCGGAAGGCATTATTTTTGACAGTGATGGGATGCAGGTATTTCTTTTTCTCAATGATTTGCAAATATTTTGTCCATATATCTCTAAAAACGTACAAAGTTTTTCACAGGCTATATATGACTTATTTATCTGTATATAATAATTTATGATGTATTAACTGCTTTCATGTTGGGTCCACACTTCTCTTGATTTGGTGTCTGCCACTGTCTGGGCTTGCTTGGGTGGATCTTTTCATTTTATTCTTCTCAAGCATATTGCTCCAGATCCCTTCTTCTATCGAAGTTCAAATCAGACTAAAAAGTGGGCATGTGTTGATGATTTCTAGGAATGGTAGCTTGGGTTGGTTAAATGCTCAATGTTTTTTCATTGCTAGAAAATGGTCGTGTGGATTTAATTATCTACTCAGTGTACACTCCATATGCCTCAGGCACGTGGAGGGTTGTGCAGCAAGTTGGATCTTCCCATTTGAGCGTTGCAAAAGTATCGGGAGCCCATGAGTCATCCATTTAGTTATTTTAGTTTTGAAAATATAATTATCTGTGGCTAATTATAGCAAATGTATTCTGATGGATTGTGGGAAGCTTTGAGCCTCTCAACAGTGCATTTTACTTAAAAAATTGAAGAGAGTGTGCCAAGCATGCATATTGAGGGTAGTAGTATGAAGTTCATGGACCCAAATAATAAAAGAAAATGAGCAAGCAAGTTCTTTTTTGTTTTTCTTTTTTTTGGCTATCTTCTCTTTTTCCTTCTTGCGGTAGAGATTGAATGGAGGTAATTTATCAGATCAGGGTAATTGTTTTGCAGCTTGAGTTTCCAGCTCAGTTGCCTTGCCTTCTCCATATAGCAATGTGTTCAGCCCTTTGTAACGAGTCTGTCTTACAATATAATCCAGACAAGGGGAACTATGAAAAAATTGGCGAGTCAACTGAAGTAGCCCTCCGTGTGTTGGCCGAAAAGGTTGGTTTGTGTACTTGGCCTTTCAAAAAGATTTGGCCAATTACTTAGTTGTTTAGTTCTTTTCTTCTTCTTTTTCTTTATAATTTTGTTATTCAATTGTTCATTGCTGTTTTATAATTTTTGTCATCCAATTGTTCATTGGTGCAAAATTGTTCGTTACTGCTTGTTATCAGGTCGGTCTTCCTGGTTTCGATTCTATGCCGTCTGCATTGAATATGTTGAGCAAGCATGAGCGTGCCTCCTACTGCAATCGCTATTGGGAAAATCAATTCAAAAAGGTTTGTTATAAATTGGTTGCTATATGGTTGTTTTGTTATATTGTTATAAAAACAAGTAGAACTGAATATGAATGATAGTGGATATGATGGATTTTAACCTCGATTTACTCTGCTAGATTGACAGTGATGATTTATCTTTGCGACTATGTATGTAAATTTATATATGTATATATATGTATTCATGGGCGAGTCTAGATATATATGGAACCTCGATTTACTCTCATATATACATAGTATAGCTTTTGTTAAATGGTCCCTTCTTATGTTTCTCTTGTTCAATGGGATGTTGAAGCAGGATTACCTCTATGAATTGCCACTCTTCTATCTATGAGACTCAACAAGGTTGTTGGTCCTCTTGGAGGATTTTCAAGTGCGGGTGGCATGAGTTATGAATCTGGGGAACCGAAAGATCAGTAGCGGAGATCTACATGATTGTACAGCCACCCCCACTATACTTACTAATTCAAAATTTCATTTTATATCAAAATGAAAGAATAGGAAATATGAACTTGTTATTTCAGAAGATTAATTTATATCAAAATGCAAGTGTAGGAAGTATTATTCTATCAATGTCTAGAAAAAAAAAGAAGGCAAAAAAGAAAACTTGGTAAAAATAAAATAAAATAAAGAAAAGAAACTTGGTGAATGTAGACAATAATTTTATTAAAAATAGATACTTTGAATCTATCTCTTGGTATCAATTTGGTAATGTAGAAAATCAAAGTTTTCTTTTTTGTTTGGCTGCTGGCTTGCTGGCCTTGGATAAACTTAGAATGGTCGATCATTTTATTGCTGATGGGTGGACTTTGCAATAGTGCAATAGTGCAATAGTGCAATATGTGCTCATCTAATGTTAAGCCGATAAATCAGTTTTGATTCATAATCCACATGGTCTTTATGGAAAGAAATCTGCGAAATTTTTGACTGTCAAGATTTTTTGGTGGAAAAGGATCTCTTCCATTACTATTTCTTGGCCTGTTGTAATTAAGAGGCTTGTAGGGGATTCTTTTGAATGTTTTATAGTTTATGATTGGAATGCAGCTCCATACTTGGATCTTGTATATTTGTTTCATTAAAACAATTATCTTTTAGTTATTGTGAAAAGTTATAATTCAATCTAAGTTTTGATTGTTTTTTCATTAGACTCCATTGCATCCCCAGTAATTTTGTACGAGACAGTTTAAGAGTACAGAATTGCTTAAAGAGAAATGGTACCTCATAGAATGAATCTTGAAAAACAGAGCATACTAAAAGATGACAGCTAGCCTTCTCGTTAGGTTTGTAGGTGGTGATGAAGATACTGGCTAGCTTACTGGTAAAGTCTCTAAGCAGTTGTAGTAGAGACTTGGGATCAAATCCCGCCTTCATCAGAGTTGGAGAGGTGGGGTGGTGGGGGGGGGGGGGGGTTTAAGGTAAGGGAGAGGGCTACCCCCACGTTGTGTAGCTCATGTGCCTGAGTGGGCTTTCCCTAAGGACAAAAAAAAAAGGTCTGATTAATGCTGACACAAAATTCATTATTTTCTGTACTTCTTAATTATCGCTTCATTGTATGATGCTGAGGATTTGATGTTTTGCAGGTCTCTCTTTTGGAGTTCTCTCGTGATCGAAAAATGATGAGTATCCTCTGTAGCCGAAAGCAGTCGGAGATTATCTATTCAAAAGGTGCCCCAGAGAGTATAATTTCTAGATGCACAAATATCCTGTGCAATGATGATGGTTCCACTGTTCCCCTAACTGCAATTATCCGTGCTGAGCTTGAGTCAAGGTTCCATAGGTTAGACTTAATTTGCCTAAGATTCATACACAATTTCTCTTTACCCTGCATAAAAATCTTTCTCCGTAGTTAAATCATGGGGATATTACATTAGCTTTGGTTTTGAGATATCCTTACCCTATGAATTTTGATAAATGTTTTTCTATGAGGCAGTATAACGTAGGTTTGAACTTTGACCTTTATCATTGAGGTTGAAAAGCCCCGAGGTTGATTCGTTGAAGTGTGAAATACTCATGAAAATGCATGCTTACCTTGAGGCTCATTGTGAGGTGGGGCTCATACATGAATAAGGATCATGAACTAATTTGGACTAGTTTCTTTCTGCTTTCAATTGTTTTACAGTAAACATTCATTTAAATTAAAAAATAATTCATTGGGACTATTTCACATTACCGATTGAATATATTATATTGAAGGGATTTGGAGCTTCTGCCTCATAATCTTGTATATCTTGACTTCTTTGCAATATGGATTTGTAATGGAATTTGAATTCTTTATGTGACTTTAGTCTTAAGTGTCCATATGTTATTTTAATTTATAACATATATAATAAATTTGAGTTTATCTACTAAGGGTCCGGAAAAATTGCATGAATTACAAGTTTTACAGTGGGTTGTAGTCTTTTGTAACAAAAGATGGTTGAAAATGGGGCACCTTTAATGTATTATCTCATTTATTTTCCACTATTTTTAGTTACCACTATCGTGTAATTGCATTTTCCAATCTCAATCCTCTGTGTCAAATATGCTTAAGTACCGGTAATAAGAGTTTGGTATTTTTTTCCTCCTTAAATTCTCCTTTGATCTTTCCATGTTTAGTTGAGTATTTGCATGCTTAACATATTTGAGGCCTTTGGTCTCAGTAAGGCAGATATTGTAGGACTACATGACAATTTGAGCCTTTAATCTTTGTGGTATGGCAAAAAGTGCCACGTATTATGCCAGGAACTATGTCTGAAAACAATAATCATTCCTGCTGCTGCTTTTGCTGTTGTTATTATAATTATTATTTAATGATTGTTATTATTATACTGTTTCAAAAGAGGAGGGGTTCGTATATATTTGGGCAACTCTCCAATTTAATTCCCTTCATTCATTGAAAATCTTGGTTTAAATATTATTGGAAATGAAAATTTTGAGGTAACAATGTTTATTGAAACAATATCTCGCATTGTTTATAAAATCTTGGCCATAGGAATAGAACCTTGAAGGCAGGCCTGGCTTGGGGGACTTGTAACCTACTTCTTGGGAGGGATCCTTGGACACTCTCCAGCTAGCCACCTTGTCTTGGGAAAGGTGACCTCGACCTGAGAATGGAGACCATGGCCTAGCTAGGGCCAATGAGTGGGGGACTTCAAGGAATGAGGGATTCAACATTTACAAGGAAAATAGGAGGCTAATTCTACTTCCCTACCTCTACTCCCCTAACTTTATCTCCCACCTCAATTGATTCTACTGCCTTAGCCTTAAGGTTGGTGGGATGAGGGCCTAACTCAACCACGAGGAAGAAAGGTAGTTACTTTGCGAGGTCAGGAAGGTCACGTCTGGCAGTAGCTCATACCCCTCGCTCCGGCATGTGCCACACACATGAGGATATCATGTGCCTCGCACGTAGTCTTAGGCCTCGAATCACTTAAGTGAACCTTGTTGGGCTACCCCACTTTGGCAGGGTTGTCCATCTCAGGGTGGATGCTCATTACTAGGATGCCCACCTTGGTGGTGGAAGCTAAGGCTTACGATCCATCCCAACTCTCCTTAGAAATGCCTAAGACATTGTACCCTAATGCTATATGCTTGTTTGGGTTAGCAGGGCCAAGAGGCTCGAATTCTCAAGCCTGGTGCTTGGAATGGCGAGACTGGGTTCAACCTCACCTCGAGGTGAGGTTGTTGTCTAGTGACCTTCTCCTCTTTTGGATGGTTGGAGGGATGTAATTAGGAGGCTAAAGCAGAGGCTAACTGACGTAGAAGTGGCCGGCCCCCCGCGAGCCGAGGGAGGGGGGGGTAACCTTGCCTTGGCTTTTTTCAGGGTAAATGAGGGTGACGCGTCCCTGGACATGTGGCAAGTGTAGTGCACTTTGCGTATAGCCATTGACATGTTGCAAGGGCGGGTGCTTTCTGACACGGTTGATGGATTGGCAGGCCCTGCATTCCTAGTTTGCAAAGCCCTCTCATTGGCTCCGGACATGAGTACAGTCCCTACCTCAGACCTTTGGGACGTGGAGGTAGGGATGCATGCATCCATAGCAGTGCCTTGTGCTCTCTCATTGGTTCGGCACTGTCATCTTATCTAACAACCAATTGTCCCCGCTCAATGTCCCCCTTAAAAGCTAATAACTCCATCTAGAAAGGGAACAACAAGAAGGAATTAATATCCACCAATCAAAGTCATTGGCTGAGGCACTCTAATTTACTCCCTCTTTAGTCTTTACTTGAGTTTTGAGGATTAGTCCTTGGGAAGGATTGGCTAAGGGGATGACTCCAGTCTATCCTCCTCTATTGTCTTTCTCTCATTGACCCTTTAGTTGCTTCGCTCTCCCCTCCAGCTCATCCATCTTGCCATTGTGTCACCTTACATGGCTAACCTCTACACAAGCAACCCTATCGCGAGATGTACCTCACAAACATGAATTAAGATCAAACAAAGGGTAAGGTCAATGGTGGAAGAAAATGATCCGCAAATGCATTACAAAAAGATGTACATATTGCTATCTTTGCTGTAGATATTGTAGAATACTTCCAAGATCCTATTTATTAGTTTTTCAATTATTGTATTATCAAATTGAAAATCATATTAATGATGTGATGGGTCTACATAAGTGCAAACTCTTAACCTTCACCTTGTTGTTTCATTTTTTTAAGGGTCTATTATTTCAATCCATAATCTAATCTAGTTCTATAATTTAGGGGTTTTGTTGGATTGCTTGAATTCTTCGTTTTTGTTGTATACATCAGTTCTCTTTCTTGGCCTTATGCAAATACATATGTTTGTGGTTCAGTTTTGCAGGAAAAGAAACTTTGAGATGCCTGGCTCTAGCCTTGAAACGGGTTCCTGTGGGTCAACAAACTCTCTCCTATGATGATGAGAATGATCTTACATTTATTGGGTTGGTATGCTTTCTTTTCAAGAATGCTTTGCTCATTTGGTATTAATATCAATTGTTGTCATTATCTGAAATGTAGCAAGTCTTATGTTTGTACTTTTCTTTACGTAGCTAATCCTGCTATTGTGTCAATCCACTGCTTGTTACTTCTATTGAGCTCCTCTGCCAAACACCCCCCCCCCCCCAAAAAAAAAAAAAAAAAAAAAAAAAAAAACAACAACAACAACAATATTAATGTGCCGTTTGTTTTTGGTAGTTAGCACTTTCTACTTAATTATTTGTGTATTATAAACCATTAAATTGTGATTGGTTCTCAACGACGACAGTCAGGAATCAATTTAAATAAGTGTCTCAGCTAATTACTTTTGTCATTAAGCTTACCATTGTATCTAATTGGCCATGGGTACTTCTTGGGGGGGGGGGGGGGGAATATGACTGATAGGCATGTTTAAGAAATTCCCTAGATTGTTTGCAATGTTTATAAACTAGAGCAGTTGTCCATGCAAGACAGAAATGAATTTAAATGTGAGGACTATCCAGGATTTTCCAGGCTTCAGTCCCCATTCCGTCTACCACTTTTCCTGTTAAAATTTTCTGTTTAGTTTGTGGGATGGAAAATGAAGCATTACTAGCAAAACAAAATTAGATACCTGCCATTCCTTCCAAAGAAGCTTTCTGTACTTGGTTGGTTGTATTGGACGAATGTTTGAAGATGGTATTGTGACATTTCAAATAGAAGTTATATATCTGAGGCAGATAACATAAGGTGGATTACTTTTTGACATGGTTCCTTTGCCTAGCTGGTTTGGGGGCTATATTTTGTCAAGATTTGGCTTGTTTTGGGTTTCAGGTTTTTTATTCCTTTGGCCCCTTCTTTTGAGTGGTTTTTTGGGTTTCTGGTTTTTGGAATTCTATGGAAATTTGGATTTTCATGGACCTTGGCTTTGTTGTTTCTTCCTTCCTTTAAAAAAATCAAATAAAGAGTATAGGAAATACTGTAAATTTAAACATTATTGTTGAGTTTTCTGAAGTTTATAAATGGAGAATGCTAAAATGGGAGGAAAGTAAATAGCTGACAAAAATTGGTGATAACAATTAAGTTGGTGATTTTCTGAGTATTTGTTTTTTTTGATGAAAGGTAAGTATATTATTCACAAAAAGGTTAAAAGCCACATATACAGTACGCATTCAAAAAGAAAACTATATCAAGGAGCAAGAATCCAAAAAATCTGAAAAAGAGGATGATCCTCCCCATCCAAAATGTAGACACCCAGCAAAAGAGTACTAAAAAACTCTTCCTTAATATGAATGCAGTTGTATTCTCTAAAAAACTCTTCCTGAATGAATTCAGTTGTATTCTCTGTTTTCAAAAATCATCCTTTTCCACTCCTTCCACAAGCACCACAGGAGACAAAAAGGAGCAGCTCTCCGAATGAGATTACTGTACTAATCCTTGGTCTTAAATTGCCAGCCCTGAAAGCATTCCTTTCAGTCGTTGGCACCACCCAATTAGTGCCTACAACCGCAAAAAGGGAGTCCCAAAGATCTGTTGCCACAGGACAGTGGAGGAAGAGATGATCCATCAACTCTCCACAATTACTGCACATATAACATGAGTTAGAGATAGACCAACCTCTCGAGATGAGATGATCAATGGTCAACACTTATTTCTCACAGCTGTCTATCCTCCCTATCCCTAACAGTATCCACATTGAAGTTTATCAAGGAAAGATGCCCCTCCTCTATCTCCTAGTCTTGAAAGCTTCTGAAGAAAGTGTGATTCCAAATCAGACCACGCTCAGTCCATTTCACATAATCTGAAGCAAACACTTCCTCGTCACCTGCAATAGCGGAAAGATTTGGGAACTCAGCCTTAAAGGTTGTATGCCCACACCACAAATCTGTCCAAAACTTCACCTTTCTACCATCCCCAACACTAAAACTGACCCCCTTCTGAAATAATTATGTTAGGAGTTAGGACCTAATTTGATTACCAGAAATACATTTTTTTTTTCAATGGACTAAAATATCAATAGTGTTATAGGTAGTGAGAAAACACAAAGGTGTTGATGATTCAATGGAGGATATGGCTTTAGATAGTGTTGAATGGATATGTAGCCAATCCCAAGTTTTTGGGATAGAGGTATTGTTCCATTGACTAAAATATTGATGGTAATTGATACTTGTTAAGTTTCCAACCTAAAAGCCTAAGCTTGTAGGTGGAGGGCCCAATACAGGTATATGAAGCTATAGCAAGCCTTTCATTTAGGCGATGTGGGACAAAGTGGATTTCATTCTTCTACACTCCCCCTCACGTGCAGGCTCATTTAAGCCTTGTCACGTGGATAACCAATGCTCTGATACCATGTTAAGTTTCTAACCTAAAAGCCTAAGCTTGTAGGTGGAGGGCCCAATACAGGTATAAGAAGCTATAGCAAGCCTTTCATTTAGGCGATGTGGGACAGAGTGGATTTCATTCTTCTACAATACTATTTAAGTAGGTTCTAAAAATTTGGCTTGTCAAAGCCTGCACCACTTAGACATCTTCCTACAATTCTTTTTTCTTCCCCACTTGTTTAAAACAAGGCTGATTCTTGCTTTTGATTTCATGTTTCAGGATGCTTTTTGATATTTTACACTTTGCACCCTATCTGTTTTGACATCTAAATTGCAAAATCTTATAACTAGTCATCTTTTGTCATCTTTTCTAGACTTCCCTCTTACTCATTAGAGATGAAATAGAAATCCTTTGAACCTCTATATAATGCTATAAAACTTCTGTTGATAAATATGTGTTATGACTTCTTAGTCATTGCAAGACTGAATCTAGATCAATGCCTTTAGTTTATTTTATAAAATTTCCTGAGTCTGCTGTTGATTTCAGTTTGCTTCCTGTTGAACTGTTGTATACATTATCCTTAAGCTTTGAATCTCCTCTCCGAATTATGCCATGTACAAATTCTCAGTTAACCTTCATCTTTTCCTTATCTTTTTCCCTCCTTTTAAAGGTTGGAATGCTTGATCCTCCAAGGGACGAAGTGAGAAATGCTATGCTTTCATGCATGACTGCTGGCATTCGTGTTATAGTCGTCACTGGAGATAACAAGGTAACTTGAACCTAATGACCTGTATTTTCTTGTTGTTCTTGATCATGAGTTGTGCATATTCTTCTTTCCACTTGTCTATCTAATTTGGGACAAAATTCAGTCTACAGCAGAATCACTGTGCCGTAAGATAGGTGCTTTTGATCACTTGGTAGATTTTGCTGGACACTCTTACACTGCTTCTGAGTTTGAAGAACTTCCAGCATTGCAGAAAACGGTGGCATTGCAACGTATGGCCCTCTTTACCAGGTATACTGGGTGACGTTTGTGCTGTGTTGTCAATCTCTTCAGAGGATAATATATCAGGCAATTTTATTTGTATGATAATCTTCTTTACTTTAAACTCTTCAATTGTCATTTGTCTTTATGTTTTATTTTATTTTTTTATATATGAAGTCTTTTAGTTGATATGCATGTTTTTATTTTGTTTTAGGGTTGAACCTTCTCATAAAAGGATGCTGGTTGAGGCATTACAACACCAGAATGAAGTGGTGGGTTCCCTGTATTTCCATTTTCAGAAGGATTGCATTGTTGTTAATTTATAATAGTTGTTATGTTGGACCAAGAAGAGATTTCTCCTCTTCCTTTTGGTCGTGGTTCAAAGTTTTGGTTGCAGACATTATTGTGTATCCTCACGGATGCCTTGGTTGTAGACATCCCATCGCATCTCGAG
The DNA here is from genome assembly GCA_017140935.1 of Hamamelis virginiana. Classification (NCBI taxonomy): domain Eukaryota; kingdom Viridiplantae; phylum Streptophyta; class Magnoliopsida; order Saxifragales; family Hamamelidaceae; genus Hamamelis; species Hamamelis virginiana. The sequence goes on along the minus strand of JAESVK010000050.1, from coordinate 4,174,746 downwards.
AGAGATGCAACTTTAAGCATGAAAGAATGTTGAAAAAATCCAAAAAAAAAAAAAAAAATCGTAGAAAATTTAGAAAAATTAGGCAATCACATTGGAATCATCAAATAAGCAAAATAGATGACTTAGAAAAACATAATGTGATATAAAAACATCAAATCACGCACTAGTGCGCTACCTTACCATTAAAATGCACAATATTTAAATATTAGGCATACAAAGTAAATGTATATATATATATACAGATTTTCTATGCTAAGGCTGGCCATGTATATGCTATATCGGGCCAATGAGCTACAGCCGTTAGATCAAATCAATGGCTGAGATCGTTGCAGTCTTTCACGGTCCCCAAAGTCCCTTTGCAGGCTTCTTCTTCTCTCTCTCTCTCCTCTCCCTTCTTTCACTCGCACCAGCAGCTCTCTTCATCTCTCTCTCTTCTTTTCTCTCTCTTTCCTCTCCCTTCTCTCACTTGCACCAGCAGCCAGCAGCCAGCAGCTCCCTTCTTCTCTCTCTCTCTTTTCCTGGTCTCTTCAACAACCCCAAATCATTCAGAAACAATATAGTTTATATGAGCTCTTGAATTTATACAAAAAGCAATGCAATAATAATAATAATAAGAATAAGAATGGCTCAAGATACTGATAATGTTAGTACATGCATATATCTCCACAGGGATTTTATCATATGCTTTCTCGATGTTAATGGAGCTGCTGGGGAGCATGAGAGGCCTGCAAAGGCAGCAATGATCTCAACCATTGATTTGATCTAACGGCTGTAGATCATTGGCCTGATATAGCATATACACGGCCAGCCTTAGCATAGAAAATCTGTATATATATATATTAATCAAAGGCATTGTTATCAATTTAGTTGAATACATGTCATCAAAGATTTAGAATAATTTATATAAAAAAATGTTAAATTATAATTTTTAAAGGGGTATAATTGTCAATAAAGGTATATAATTATTTTTAATATAAAATGTAATTTTTTTGTGTAGTTTTTATAAATAATAAGTAAATAGAACAACAATTATGCCTTTTTAATAAAAATGTTAAAAAACTGGGGTTAATGTGTAAATTATATATGTTATATCATAAGTTTGTAGCCCCCTCTAAAAACTTCTTTTCTTGAGGTATTGGCCGAGGGAGAGAAGAAGAAAAAGAAGAAGAAGAAGCAAGAGAGAAGAACATGTGATCTGTTGTTTGCTGCCGCTTCTTCCTTCTCTTCTGTTTTTTTTATTTTTTTTTATTATTATTATTATTTACGGCGGCTGATGCTCCTGCTTTTTTCTTTCTTTTTTGTTTTTGTTTTTGTTTTTGTTTTTTGTTTTTTGTTTTTTGTTTTTTGTTTTTTCCTGGTTATGTGGTTTGCTGCAGCCTTGTTGCCGACTGTAACAATTTCTCTCTTATTTCCTTTTTTAATTTTTTATGGGTTGTGGATTCCCGTCTTTGTAATCTCGACCGAGATCTCGGCTGTGATGCAGAATCTCGTCTCTTCCCGGCCGAGATAGATGATTCGATGACTTTCCTTCATCTTTCAGTTCTCTTGATAATCTCATACCAGTGGCCAAGTCATCTCGGTTTCGACCAAGACTTTGAACCATGCTTTTGGTCCTAGAATTATTTGTGTTATTTTTAATTTTTTTTTTTTTTTCCAATTGATTCACTACATCTGTATACACTAATCATTTGTATAATAATTAATGGGTCACGTTCCCCTTACACTCTATTTTGACACATATGTTTGCACCTCGTTTTCAAAATACCATTGTTTATCGAATATTTTGAGAAACCGACCGTTAGATTAGATACTTATGTTTGTCATGTATAAAAAACTCAGAGTGATCCAATGGTTAGTTTTGAAAAATATCATTTTGAAGAACTATTATTTTTTTATTAATTAAAAACATAACATTTCTTTTATAGCGATATTTTTTAAAATCTAACCGTTGGATCACTATGATTTTTGGCATACATGACATGCATAAGAAAGGTATCGAATCTAACAGTCGGTTCGTCAAAATATTTATCATAGGTAGTGTTTTGAAAACGAGGTGTAAATATAGATATGTCAAAATAGGGTGTAAGGGGAACGTGACCCATAATTAATTGTTCATGGATGACCCTAGTGGGTATATGTATGGAAGGAGACATGGCTTGTATTGTTTGTTGATGATGTAGTTTTAGTGGATGGAACTAGAGTGGGATTAACCTATAAGCTAGAATTATGGATGATTGTGTAGAATCTAAGGGTTCTGGGATTAGGGGTGTTAACTTATCGACTCATTTAAAAGCTAGAGTTGTTAGAGAGGGGCCAACTATGTATATCAAAGAGCTTTAACATCCCTCTACATATACAGTCTCTTGTACCGGAACAAACTTCTGTGGAAAAATATAGGGGCATCACCTAGTTTGAAACATGTCTTTAAAGATTCGAATACATGACCTCTTATGCTAATGCCATGTTAGGTAATTGCTTGAAGACAGAAACACACCTTCAGGGATTCGAACGGAAGACCTCTTGCTTTGATACCATGTTAACTTACTAATTCATGTAAAAGCCCGAATTGTTAGAGAGGGGGCCAGCAGTGTATGTCAAAGGGCTTAACTCCCTTTCGCTAGGTGTGTGGTCTCCTATACACGAATGAACTTCTATGGAAAAATATAGGGTAACATCAAGGGAGAGACATACCTCTAGGAATTCAACACAAGGCCTCTTGCTCTAATACCCTGTTAGGCAACTACTTAACCCCAGAAGCTTAAACTGTTAGGGAATGGGCTGACAATGTATATAAAGCTAACAACTCCCTTTCACGTGCACCCCCCTCTCGCACGTGGAGAAACAAATGGACAGACAACCGACAATCAAACTGATAGAAGGCCTTTAATACCGTATTAGAATAACATATATAAACAAACAAATAAACTCGGGGGAATAAACAAGAGGTAACAAGACTTGAACTCGTGTCCTTCGAAAAACAGAGCTTTAATACCATGTTAGAGCAATGTATATAATGGGCTTTAACAAGTGGGACTAAGGTGGAAGATATAAAATTTAATGTTCCTTATAGGAACATGTATACTGGCTGGTGGAATTAGATTCTTATAGCTGACTAGAATTTTTTGGATATTGTTGAATTAACCTGTTATATTCTTTAATATTTTGTTTCCCTATGTTATATTATTGATGTAATGTATTCTGCTTTTGATCATGACAATGCATGTGTACAGTTTTTAATGATTTTCATTGTCTTTCCTATAATCTTGTCTGGCATTAAAGATTTAATATTTGTATCATTGGTCCGTAAGGTTGCAATGACTGGTGATGGCGTCAATGATGCACCTGCACTAAAGAAGGCAGACATAGGAATTGCCATGGGATCAGGAACAGCAGTTGCCAAGGTATTGCCAAGTGATTGACCCTCATGTGGTAGCTTTAGACTTATCAACATTTTTTTTCCCATACCATTGTAAGTTATGGTTTTAGAAAATCATTTATATTTGTTAGAGTTTGGTTTTGCCGCTTGGTTTTCTCATGGCAAGTAAATTTTTTTATTTTATCTTTAGTGTTATGCAATATCTTTCCATACGTACACTTGTTAATGAAATTTCTTTTTTATACTAGGAAGCAAATGTCTATGCTTTTCTCAATCCTTTTATTTCCCCAAAATTTTTAATGCATGACACCAAATCCACATTTTTCTATTTTCAAGGATATATAATTTTCCATTGAACCAAAATTTTTAAATCTTTTTGTTTGGTCATGAATCATTATTTGAATTATTTTGTCCTCGTTCTTCTAACTCATCTTTACCTTTTTTCTCATCATCTTTTTTTATGTTCATTCTATTGCTCAATTACTTTTTTACTTGCATTTTTTGTAACCAGTTGAGCTGCAAAGCTGTTACTCGTTTTGGTCTTTGTCGTATCATTTCAGTTGCTTTAAAATGTTTGCAAGTTCTTCACATGATGAACTTCTTTATGCGGAATAATGATGTTTTCCTGGTTTCCTTATAAATTTCTGAAACACATTTTTTTCTGACAATCTTTGTTGTATTCATTGGAATTCCAGAGTGCTTCAGATATGGTTTTGGCTGATGACAATTTTGCTTCAATTGTTGCGGTATGCAATTCTTTCTCCATCCTTTGATTAGGAATTTTCATTTGCTTCATGATATATTTGTATTCTTAATATATTTTAGTGGATCTTGTATTGTCAAAATATTGCTGGTAACAAAAAAAGGGATTCATTTATATATAATTTGGGAGTTGTCATCATTCTAATCATCTTCACGAATGGTTTCAATTCTAAACAGGCCGTTGCAGAAGGAAGGGCTATATACAATAACACAAAGCAGTTCATAAGATACATGATCTCTTCTAATATTGGTGAAGTAGTTTGTATATTTGTGGCAGCTGTACTTGGAATACCTGATACTCTTGCCCCTGTGAGTCTATTTAGCATACAGCATTTGCTCTTTCCTTTAGTAGTTATTTTGGGAAAATCTTTTTTCATTTTTGTAATTATTTTTTTATTTTTTCTATAATCTCACTAGTAATGCGAGCATAATGCCTTCCCTTCTCTTGCTTGCATGGAGAAAGCGAGATCCTAAATCCCTGAAAATTCCTTCTAAACCCACAGACCCAAATTACCACAAGAACAAACATTTTCGCGCTTGATTGGTTATTCTTTTTCACATAAATGTGGGCATCATGTATAGTTGCATGTGTTGAACCTGAATGTATTTCAGATTAATTGCATGTGCCCTGCATAATATATTCTCTACTCTATTCGTGTTCCATAATCTTGAAAATGATTTGTCTTTCATAATAAGATTGGAATAAAGTGCTTTTTTTCCCCCCTCTCGGCAGAAGCTATTGCTTCTTGCTTAAAACTGTAAATCCTTTTCTTAACTTATTATTCCGTAGCCTAAAATCCAAGTTCCTAAAAACCAAGTTCTAAGGTTTTGGATTTGACTCCTTCCCTTCATTTCCAGGTCCAGCTGCTCTGGGTGAATTTGGTTACTGATGGATTGCCTGCCACTGCTATTGGTTTTAATAAGCAAGATTCTGATGTGATGAAGTCTAAACCTCGTAAGGTATTTCTTCAATGATAGGTTGAAGCAGTGGTTAATTGTTTTTGTCTTTGTTACTTTTATACCTATTTCATACATAAGATTCTATGCCCCAAACAATTTTGTTCTTTGTCCAGCTGTGCTTAACGTCAGTTTGGACACCAAGAAGACATACAAAAAGACAAGATACTTTGGAATCACACCCACACACACACATAAATATAGATAGTCTGGATTTTTTTTTTAAATAACCTAGAATTTTCTTTTATCATCTTCGCTTCTCCTTGGCAACCTGATGTAGCATAAGCTTGACACATTTTCTGAAGTTTTTGAGTTCGTTCTTATAGGAATTTTGGAATTTTTTAATCCCTTGGTTCTTGCAAATGAAAGAATGCTGGACTCATTAGTTTTGCAAATAGAGAGTTATTATTTTTCTCATTTGTAGGCAGTAAGTACTAGGCACCTAGGAGTTAGAAGCCCCCCCCACCCAAAAAATAGTGATTGAGGTAGATTGGATATGAAAGGAGTCCCATTGGGCATTGATTTGCAATTAGCTTGAAGCTAAGCCCTTGGACATAAATGTAATTTGAGATCAAGGCTCAGACAGTTTCCTATTTAAAATAATAAGCTTCATAGATAATGCTGGTCATGAGAAATATTCATAGGCATATCCATGTGGTGCTCACCTATTATGAGATTCAAGCACATCATCCAACATGTTTTTATTCTTTATTTGCAAGCACCAAGGTGTTTGAAAAGTTCAGAAAAAAGTTTTAAAGTGATATGAGAGAGGTCAGATATGAGAGCTTTTGTATGTACGAGAATGCTTGTATATACTTTCGAATTTAGCTACCATAGTGCCGCTGGTGAAGAAATAAGTTGTGAAAGACTAGGGTGAACTAATTAACTTTTCTCATTATTAATATCTTAGGGGCTTGTAAATTCCTCGTACATGACATTGACCCCTGAAGGTGGTAGTACTTTTTGACGAATCCTACATGTTGCCCCATGAAATAAGAATTTTTACATAGTTAAAGAAATGGTTCTCGTCCATTTTAGTGGACAAATCTAGTTTCATATAAAAATTATGCTTTATATAACACTATCTCCAACTAACATTAGCTTGAAAACTTTGGGGAAGGCTCTTTTTTTTTTTTTGGTTTGGGGGGGCCACCTCCTTTGTCGCAGGTCTCCTCCATTGGCTCCGTACCACCATACCTCGGACCTTGGGGAAAGGAAGCTAAGAGTGTATGCATGTTTGTATGCAAGGGTGTCAGGATTTAGAACCTCCCCATTGGCTTATCCTTGCACTCCCAGCTACCATTTGTTCCCTATACTTTGTCCCCTTATAAAACGCATACTTCCACAGGAAGAGGACAAATTTGCATCAATACGCTCACTAACTAAGGTTCATGGTTGTAATTGCAGCCATCAACCCACATCATTTTTCCAGTTTGGGGGTGGAAACCCCTTGAGGAAGGGTTAGGGTCGACTTCGGTCCCCACATACTACCTTGGTTTCCTCATTCACCCTTAGGTTGCTCTGTTCTCTTCTCCAGCTTATCCTCCCTGCCATCGTGTCATCTTCGTGGCTAACAGCTAGGCTAGCAACCCCTATTCGCTAAGTTGCATTTGTAAACATTCCCATAACTGATACCAATCCTTCACTGGCACACCCTGTCACTTTGGATACTGTTCTTCCTTTGACCATTAAGGTACATGGGGGTTGGGGGCTGTGGGAAGAGGAACAGATGAGTGTGTAGAAGAATAGAATCCACTCTATCCCAAATCGCCTAAATGAAAGACTTGCTATATTTTCATATACCTGTATTGGCTCCTCCACCTACAAGCTTAGGCTTTTAGGTTGGAAACTTAATAGAGTGCAATTTCTAAAAGCACTTTTTTGGAATGTGATTAAACACCAAGGTCATTGCAAGTATTGTTTGTTCTTCTATCATAGAAATTTGGTTTTTGACAACTTGAATCTCTATCAACACTATGTGATTTCTTTGATATGAAATTCACCGGGTGCAAACATTACATATATCCTCTCTTTGGTGCCATCATATTATTTGTATATGTTCAAATAATCTCACTTGGAGCTCCCTTTTTCTATCTCTGATTAGAACCATCTCATAGCTTTTCCCACGGGTGCTCTTTTTTACTATTCTCTTCCCTAGATTTGTTCTCTCATATCAATATCTCAATATATCTGTGTGGGCTACGCTTAGATCATGACTATATCAGTTGTTAAGTTACCTAATTTGTTTTCTTCAAGAAGATTAAAGACAATTAATATTTTTGTTGTGTTTTACAAATCTTCCTTTAATCTGACTAGGACGTAACAGTCCCATAACATGCAAAAAGCACATATTCATTTCAGCCACTTGACTTGTACCATAGTTGTACATTTATCCTTGATCTCTGTCATTTTCAATTGTTCAAGCCAATGTACCAAAAATGGTCTCTTTGTCATACTTGTATTAACTATCATCCATTTAAAAAACAAAAAACTATCATTCCTTCTTGCTTGTGGCTACATAGGTTGAAATCTTTAGAAAGCTGCAAAGTCATATTTAGTCCTGGATGTAAGCCTGTTGTTACTAACTTCTATTTACCACACTATCAATTACCCTTGCACTGGTTGCTGCTTGATGCATTTGTCTTCTATGATGTCAATGCATATTCTTCTCTCTTCCTCAGAAATCAAAGTCCATTATCTTGAGTTCTTCAGAATTGTGATGTGCTTTCCCTCTAAATTCTCTGTCAATTATCTAAGAAAATAGTTAGCATCAGAAGTAGGCTCTTTGATATAAATTACTTCTGATTTTGTTAAATTCTAGTTTCTAGTCTATATCTACTATATTATGTTTTCTTTATTAGTAATATGATAGTTAAGTTCTGCAGTGTGCCTCTTGTTTGCAATAGAATTATTGTTATAGCAGGGTTCTGTTCTATGTTGTTAGTAGCTATGGTGTTGTGGCACATAAGCGTATAAAATTACAGGAAAAAGGATATGTCACATTGACTGGCATCATCAATGGCCAGAAATAGAGAGGACTTGTCAATAATAGTGCTGAAGTGTCATTTGAAGAACACTTTGCTAGCTTTCTATGAGAGTAGAAGAATACAGATGTTCCACTGAGTACTAAAATGGGGAACCTTTCCATAGTAAGGTTTCATAGATGGCAGAGACGGCACTACCATTTCAGTACTTCTTGAAGATATATGCCCTAGGTGCCAACTATGGATTATTAGCAGGAGATAGCTTGAAACTACGGATTTATATGCCATCACATGGCACAAGAAAATTAATGAAATACAAGTTTCTCAACAAATCATTAACCTATACTTTAAACATATCCTAATTGCCCAAAATTACAAGTTGGCATATTGTAAGTTATCACAATTTCCATTACAGAACTGAAATTTGGGTTTATTTTCTTAGGGTTGTTTGTTATCCAGTTGCAAATTTCACTTGTGTCTTTGATGTAACCATAAGTAGTACTAAAGTTAGATTAATTTTTGTATGTTTGTCATTTACTTCTTGTGACAGTCATGTAACTTTAGTATGTCTCATATTAGTTGTTAGGGAGTTAGTTACAAGTTGTTAATGTGTTTGCCATTTTACTAGTTGTAACAGTCATTTAACTTTAGTATCTCTCCTATTAGTTGCTAGGGAGTTTGTTACAAGTTGTTATGAGCTGTAGAATGTTAGAATCTCTACAAATACATGTCTAGTAGTTAGAGAAATTAGTTTTTAGATGATATTTCTTAGTTTTTAGATCTGGACAGATCTGTAGAGAGCATTTTCTTTCTGTACTTGCTGTTTTTACAACATTTTCTTGTAATTCCAGCAGTGTTCTTCAGATTTAATGCAAATTCTTCATTGTTCTTGATCATTTGATTTTTGATTTACATCATTTGGTATCAGAGCACAGTTCTGATCCTCATTTTTCCACTGGATCAGATCTTTTCCAGCCCTAATCTCCCTAATTTCTCAATTTCTGAAACCCTAGGAAGTGATATTTCTAAGTATCGGCACCTGAAACTCGTCCTCCTTAAACAATTCTTGCATTTGAAGCTCAAGAAGTGTTATGGCAGTGGTCGACTCTACCTGGAAGAGCAGCAATCTCAACTGGTGTTTGGTGAAATTTGTACAGCTTTCTTGGTATTTTTATTTTTATTTTTGCAAAAGAAGCTTCAATAAAGCCTGTATAGCGATCAATTGGTGCTTTTGGATCAATCGCAGCAGCTTTTGATAAATCTTTTGCAGGTTTAAGCCTTAGCTTAGCAAAAACAGAAGTATGTTGCACTGCTGTGTTGTTGAGAAATACTAAGCTGCGTCAGATTCACTTGCTGCTATATTACTATGCTACGTTGATTGTTGTGATCAGATCTGATCGGACTGATTGTTGTGATTTGAATGTGTGATTGAGCTGACTGTTGAAGTGTTATTGCTGTGTGGATTGATTTTGTGATCTGTTTAGTTGATACTTGATCTGCTGCTGCTGTAGTTGTGTTGTTTGGAGCTTAAATGTTTGCTGAAATGTCACAAAAAAGGTTAGAAAGAAGAGGTAGAGTTTGGGAATATCAAGATAACGTTGGGAAAGGCGTTAAAACTCAATCTTTGGTGGAAAGATATGATGGACAGCATCATAATCAAATCCAAGAAGAAGAAATTGCTGAATTGAAGAGGCAATTGGCTGTTGTTACTAAGAAGGTACATCACTTCCGCCCTTTTCATGAGGTGTGTGAAGACTCCAAATCCAAATTGGAGTATAATAATCATTTGGAATATGATTTTCATGATGAAGCTCCTTATTTTTATGGATGTTTTGATTCCGATGAGTTGATAGAATGGATGAATACTCTTGAAAGAATATTTCATTACTATCAAGTACCGGATTCAAAGAAGGTGAAATTGGCTTCCAATCACCTTAAAGGAAAAGCCTTCGATTGGTGGAAACAAGTGCAAGTGTTTCGCCGGAGGAGTGGCAAAGGAAAAATTAGAGATTGGGAGAAGATGAAGAAGTTCAAGAAGAAATTTCTTCAACTCCAAGCGTGTGTTTTTGTTGAAAAGCACCAATATAGAAGTTTTTCTAGGTCCGGACAGCCGCTGCAAAGCATTTCTAGATCTGGACAGGTTCATTTTAAATCTCCTAATGTTGGAATTTCATATTCTTTTGGAATAAGAAAAGGTTTTGGAGTGGGACAACTGCTGCGGACTGAAACGGCCTTAGTTCCAGCCCCTAAACAGCTTACATCCACTTGTTTTGAGGTTGTAAAACTGCCCCAAGACGGAGCATTTGAGTGCTTCAATTGTGTTGACATGGAGGAGATGGCGGAGCAATATGAGTTGCCAATTTATGTTGAAGAGGTAGGTAGTAATTTTGATATTGAGCTAATCTATGATCAACCAATTTATGCTGAAATGTCAGACGTAGAAGATCAATTCCTAAGTGAGGAAATTGGCAGAGATTTTATTGAAGAGTTTGAAGAAGACATTGAAAATCCTTTTTGAGGATGTGCAACCTATATATGATGAACCTTTGAGCGATGATCTTGATGAAGAACTTGAAGAAAATTGGTTGACAACATACATGAGGTTGCCTATGAAGGAAAATGAGAGATTTTATTGAAGAGTTTGAAGAAGACATTGGAGATCCTTTTGAGGATGTGCAACCTATATATGATGAACCTTTGAGCGATGATCTTGATGAAGAACTTGAAGAAAATTGGTTGACAACATACATGAGGTTGCCTATGAAGGAAAAGGAAGTCTTTATCTCGAATTAATTTTCAACTTAATTCTACAAGTTTTATGGAAGAAAATGTTGATAGTGGAGGCATTTGGCTTCAATTCCACCAGAGAACGAGGTTGATTTTGAGATTCTTAGTGTTGATTTTGCGGATTCTAAGCCTCCTATAACTTCTCTATTTGCCTCCAAAAGCTTCATTCAAGAAGGCCAAGAAAGTGAATTTATATTTGCTTTAGTTCCCTTGAAAACAATGGCTGGATGACTGTTTTGGTGATGTTAGTGACTTCTTACAGCCATATGTGGATGTTTACTTTCAAGATTTGCCTTCTAAGTTGCCTCCCAAGAGAGAAATTCAACATGATCCTGATTTGACTCCTCTAGAGAAGGAAGAACTACAATGGCCGCTTGGATACTTACAGTTTCAGTATATGCTGCTTTCTTTCCAATTTGATTTCTTTCCCTTGCGATCTCTTCTCTTCATTCAAGTTGTTCTTTTGATCTTGAAGGAGAATGGAATTGGGAGACGCTACAATCAACTTTTTGGTTGGCTAGTTTTGATTGCTACTATAACTTGAGGGCAAGTATCTTTAAAGAAGGGGAGCATGATGTAACCATAAGTAGTACTAAAGTTAAATTAATTTTAGTATGTTTGTCATTTACTTCTTGTGACAGTCATGTAACTTTAGTATGTCTCATATTAGTTGTTAGGGAGTTAGTTACAAGTTGTTAATGTGTTTGCCATTTACTAGTTGTAACAGTCATGTAACTTTAGTATCTCTCCTATTAGTTGTTAGGGAGTTTGTTACAAGTTGTTATGAGCCGTAGAATGTTAGAATCTCTACAAATACATGTCTAGTAGTTAGAGAAATTAGTTTTTAGATCTGGACAGATCTGTAGAAAGCATTTTCTCGCTGTACTTGCTGTTTTTACAGCATTTTCTTGTAATTCCAGCAGTGTTCTTCAGATTTAATGTGAATTCTTCATTGTTCTTAATCATTTGATTTTTGATTTACATCACTCTTGACTCTCGACTCATTTTCTTACTTGAAAAAGAAAGGTCTTATTTTTCATGTTATTTTACTTTTCATTTAATTTGAATATGCAGGTGAGTGAAGCAGTTGTCAATGGGTGGCTATTCTTTCGTTATTTGGTAATTGGAGGTAACCATGGAGCCACTACATATTGTTTGCAAATGACATTTATTTTGATTATATGTGCTGCTTTGTTTTTCTAATAGAGTTCTAAATGACAGTCGAGATTGCACTATCATGTTTCTTACAAGTTACAACATGGTCAGTTTAGGGGAGAATGCTAGATGTATATTAAATTATAAATTTACCCTACTTATACATGAATAACATTCTTCGATATGAGTTATCAAGCCGGATATATCCTACCATTCCACCTTGTTCCTTAATTTACTACCCTGACTGGTATTTCAGTCGGCCTAATAGCTGGTTTTGGCCTGGTTTGTGTAAGACAGCAAATTACTCATAATCAGTAACTGAACAACCTTTAATCTGCTTTGTTCGTCATGATGCACCTTATTTGGATTATTAATGGTTTTGGATTGCATTTCTTCATATCTTTTGGTGGTTTACCTTAATGGTTGTAAAGTCTAAAATCAGTTATCTGAAATTAGGTGATATAAAGCATGAAAGCCATATGCATTTCATTTAAATATTTCACCTAAGAGGTTTTTCTGAAGCATATCTGAAGTGGGTTTGGGGTTAGTTTCCAGTTTATTATCCAAAAACGAAATGGTTGCGAGAAATTTGGTTCACTGTTTGTTGTTTTTAATATTGAGGTTGTTAAAACTATTAAATATTGTGATGTCCCTTTACAGTGAATTTATCCGTTATTTATTGTTCTATACGATCTCATCATGGTGTTTGACTGAGTTATTTGGTTGATGCAGCTTATGTTGGACTTGCCACTGTTGCGGGGTTCATATGGTGGTTTGTTTACTCTGATAGTGGGCCAAAACTACCATATAGTGAATTGGTAAGGTTTATTTTCTGTTGTGATTAATGTATGCAAGTACTTGATTCAGGTCAAAAGTGTTAAGAGGACAAAAGGAAGGCCGGAAATAACATGGTTAGAAGTAGTGAGAAAGGATTTGTGTTTGGGATCTAACGGTTGATATGGCCCTTGGGAGTCAACTTGCTTTAGTTCTCGTCTTTTTTCAAGCTAGTTTCTGGTCAGCCTTCCTGAACATTTTGAGTTTCTGAAATGTCCATATTTGTTCTTGATAAAAGTTTTGAGTGATGACCTGTATAAATTGGAACCATACTGAAAACGGTGTCATAGGGAACTCTACTTTTATGCTTCCAATAAGGCAGTAAGGTTCCGTGTTAATGATTATCATTTGATCTCCTACGTGACCAATTATATTAATTTCCAATTAATTTCTGCTTACTTTTATGTGTAAAATTAACTTACCTATGAAGATTCAATTTTTACCATTGGTCTGCATACTTAATAAGCCAACCCCATTTAGTTGGGATTAAGACTATGTTGAGTTGAGTTGAGTTGGTTTGCATAGATAATTGAAAGAATTTTCCTTTAGTAAATGTTGGTTCTGCTTTGCCCTTAGCATTGCCCATTCGGAACACGAATTAGTATGTGTCTATATATATATATATATATATATATTGATTGTTGATAAGCTTGGGAACAGTAATTACTTATTTTTCATCATTTCAGATGAATTTCGACACTTGTTCGACAAGGGAGACTACTTATCCATGCAGTATATTTGATGATCGACATCCATCAACTGTGTCAATGACGGTGCTTGTTGTTGTTGAGATGTTCAATGCACTGAATAACCTCAGTGAAAACCAATCTCTTCTGTAAGTTTTCAGTTATCTGAAACTTCTTTTCAAATATATATCTCCAGCTCTGCCCCTGATTAATTGATTTGAAAGCAGAAAGCATGTGTAGAATTTAATATAATGGTAATAGCTAGCTTCCAGAACTTTCATGCTCTCTAATTCTCTATCCCAGTGTTCACTTCCCACTAAGGTACAATTTGAAGTCAGAGCTAGGAAGATTGTTAAGCATTTTTTGCCCTAGATTTTTCCAGTGTGACTGAAATTATCTGTTTTCTTGTTAGTTTCCTCATAGCATAACACTTTGAATTCAATGGTTGCATCCTTTCACTCGCGTTCACCTATAAATGCGCAACGAGATTTGTTGTTTGTATTGTTGATATAGACAATGTCAATTTGGATGATTCAAATAACAAAAGTGATAGGGTTGGCTGTCTAAATCGAACAGCGTCCCACACACAGTGATACGTATATGCATATTGTCTCTCTAGTCTTACTAGTGAAAGGCATGTGTTTTGCACGTGGTGTAAAAACCATTCCAAAGCAACTATTTTTCAAAATTGTCAAATGCATAAATGATTAGTTGAAATAAATTTTTGAATATTATTGCTCGTTTATAATATCTGAAAACCTGCTTTGGGAGGTGTGTAACAGTTGAAAGTAATCGGAATTGATGCTATTCTTTAGAGCCAACTATGGAACAAAATTGGGAAAAAAAAAAAAATGAAAACCACAATTAAGTTTAAAGTAGATTAAGATGGGATTGTCTTTTACAATATAGGGTGTCTTCATTAAACCTTGATTAGTCATGGTATTTTCTAGTGGAATGGCTGGCCTCTGAATGTTGTGGTCACTTTTGGCAAAATAGTTGACGATCCAAGTCTTTGTAACAGAGGGAGTTGCTTCTCTTTCCAATTTGGTCTCTCTCTCTCTCTCTCTTGTGGCTTCTAAAATTAGAGAGGCATGGTAAGTAGGCGATTCATGTAGTAGTCTCTCCTTTGGCTTGGCACTTGTATTCGATATCTTTGGGTGGAGATTGAAGGCATGCTGCCAAGCAACATCTTGTTGGTTTAGAATTTTGATTTTGGTAAGAATTTGTATTTGTGGGGTAAATCGTTTTTATAGATGCACTCAGGGTTGAAAGCTAAAGGTCATGCTGCCTTATGAAATATTTTATTTTTCTTTCTAGTTCCCCTTGTTTGGCTATGGAAAGCTGGATGAAATCTTGATAGGGTGAGGAGATGGAGAGATGTGTGAGAGAGTCCATAGGTTTTGAAGTTGTTTGGGTCCGACAGTAGAGGGGTATTATAGGAATTTCAATTATTATTATTTTTGCCAAATTGATGTTGTATTATCTAAAAAATGTATATAAGAAAGCGAAATTGCTTTTTCTTTTATTTAGTAGTATGGTTGTTTTAGAAATTGTTTTTTCTCCCTAAATGTTTCATTCCAAGGGTGATGCATTGAGTGCATAATGTTGTCCAGCACTTTGAAGTAAACTGTTGACTAGTATTTTTGTAGTTACATCTATGACCATTTTTTTAGGCTACTATTCACTTGTGTTGAATTTTTTACCTATATCTTGTTTCAGAAAAAGTCACCTGTCCATCTCTGGCCATCATTATAGAATTGTGCTCTTCTTTTGTTGGGGGAAAACAATTGCATTATCGCTGACCTTTTTACTTTTGCATAATTTCTAGTGCTATCCCTCCCTGGAGTAATTTATGGCTCGTTGCTTCAATTGTCCTGACTATGATCCTTCACATGCTTATTTTATATGTGCAACCACTATCAATTCTTTTCTCTGTAAGTTTTCTTTTTCTGTCATCTATTTATTTTCTACTTTTATCAAATGATAGGACTTGTCCTTTTTTCTTTCATTTAGAAATTTATTTAAAAATGTGCAATTTTATGTGTTGCAGGTGACACCATTATCTTGGGCTGATTGGACTGTTGTCCTATATCTTTCATTTCCTGTAAGTTGTGTTATCATTATTTTCCTTGTTTGCGGAATTTCCGACTATTTTGTTTTGATTTTACTTTGTAATGGCTGGTGCAATTATCTTTAGCTAGGAACCTCTCTGAACTATGGTGTTACAGTTTTCCTTTTTATATGGTAAAAATGATTTGAGCTTCATTATGAACTCTATTGTGCTGTTTTTGTTTATCTCTATTTATAATTTGAGGAATATGAATAGCTGAAATGTACAGAAACAAACATTTTGATGTCTATTAGTTCAAATATTTTAGGTTGTGCCGTGAAATCTAAATAACTAAATCAATAACAAATCTTCGAGAGCAGAAAAGGAAGTAATAAATTAGACCCAAGTAATTGGGATTTCATGATAAATCTTTATATATATATATATATATATATACAAGGATGTTGTTACAAAGTGCAAATTATACAAAGTTGCATAAGGTGGCTTGCATAGGGGGCAAATGTGGAACCAATTTTAAAAAATCGACAGTTGGATTAGATACACTTTTTATGAATTTTATATTCGCCAAAAATCATAGTGATCCAATGGTCTATTTCCGACAAATGTCACTGTGAAAAATTGTAATATTTTTGTTCTTCAAAATATCACAATTTTTTCCTTGTCGGTTTTTTCATAAACCAATCGTTGGAGCTAGTACACATCTTGCTCCAATGATACACCCTAAAATGTCAAAGGTATTCTTACCCAACGTCACTCAATACCTATCACTAACTCATGGTAATATATGATAACAAGCATTAATCATCAATAACATAAATAATCACATTTACTTCACTGCTCAATTTCTAACAATAACAAGAAAAGCTAAATCATAACAATCCCAATTAATCATAATTCTAATCTGATGGCAAACCAAAAGTACCTATCTTACAAAATTTATAACTCAATAAATTCCAATTGTTACCACCTTAATTTCCTAGAGAGCATATTTATAATGCGTTTTAGAATAAATACAAAGTTGAAAGAATTGAGCATGTAATATTTTCTTAAAATAGGGAAAGAAATACTAAAAAAATATTTTCAGATTCGATCAGCAATTACAAGGAGAATTTCTATAATTTTATTTCTTCACAAAAATACACGAAATTTGCCGTTTTGAAAACTAGATTAAAAAATAGTTTGATTCATTCAAGAAATTTTTATATTGAAAAATGCTATTTGAAACCGAGTAATTAGCAGAAACCCTTACAAGACTATTTTGTTCAGTTTAGTTAATAAATCACCAAAATTTGACAACACTTGAATTATTATTATTATTTTTTATATATATTTTTCTTTTGTGAAACTGACTTTGAATGATAGCTTACAAATTATGCAATACTTAAAATATTTAATATAGGAGTTTAGGAGTTCAAAATTTGACATTGAGACTCGTATACAAGTACCCAATAATCTTCAAAATTTTAAGAGAAGCTAGCTGATGCTTCTTTCCCCTCTGGTATGCACAATCAGCGCACAAAACATTATATTTCTACTGAAAAAATCACTGCATGCAGTAAAATATTGTAGAAAAAGGTGAAATAAGAAGGCTTAAGCCCAACCTATGAAGGCAGATCTATTGCTCGATTGAGTCATTTATATGTAAGGTGTGTACCTGTTGGGTGTCCTTGTAATATTTTTAAATTAAGTTTTGAATTGCCTAGTCTTGGCCTGGTTAACCATGGTTAAAAGTACTAAGGGAAAAAAAACAATGGATGAAAAAAAAAAAAAAAAAGAAAGGAAAAGAAAAGATAAAGGGTTAGTTGTATTTTGGGTAATTTTTCAACTATTGGCTGAAAGAAGAAGATGCCTTGATGAGTGACCTTCCATTTCTATGATTACTTCTTGCCTTAGGCTTTCGCCTTCCAAAATACTCCATGGAACAAATGATTGAATAATTTCCAAACTGCTTTTTGTCTCAAGCTGCAGACAGTGACACTCTTGTATGTTTTTTCTGTAGTCGTATTGGACATCATCGGTAACCTAGTGCATAGATATGTTTTGTTGGTTGTGGGGAGGGGAGAAAATAATATTTATTTTAGAGGTTGTGGTGTGGATAGAAGATTCGGCATCTGGAAGTGAATACCCCATGTATGTCTCCCTGTTGCATAGATTTTGGACAGGTTTTGTTTTAAGGGGGTTCTTTGAGAGCAAGGAGAATGGCCATGGAATAGGTTTGAGAGAGAATGCAAGAACACTCGTGGGGAAGGTGATGATGTTGGAGTGAGCAAATAGCCTAAGATGACACTTCGTCTTAAATAACACTTTCTCCGAGATAACGCTTAGCCTGAGGTGATGCTTGGCTTGAGGTGATGCTCGGTCTGAGTGGGTGCACTTTGAGTGGGCTTTCCAAGATAGCACTTGAGAGAGTGGGAACTTTGTGATACAATCGATTGATCCTGTGAAACACAATATAGCTATGTGGGAATAAACTTAA
>JAESVK010000050.1:4145487-4156648 GCA_017140935.1 Hamamelis virginiana | reverse complement strand
AGCTATCTTAATGTTGGAGTCATGCTCTATACTCAAAATAAATGTATAGTTGGATTGTAAGGTTTGAGATGGCAAAGCCTCTTTACACTCCGCCGAAGTGGAGACTAGAAAGTAATAGAGCAGTAATAGACAGACTTAGGGCCATGGTAAGTGGAGAGAGTAATGGCTCATTAATTACTCTTCTTGTTGGTTCATTTTCTCTTGTTGGTCCCGTTTTGTTGTTGAACATGCTTCTCTTTTATATAAAGGGGCTATGGGTGAGGAATGAGTGGGTAAAGACTTTAGGGAGATGATTATGTACCATTGGTCACAAACTATTCCGTTCCAGATATCCCATCCTCACTCTTTTCTGAGTACTGAATCAATCACCTGTTTAAGTGTATTTAAATCAGTCACCAGGAAGGGACGGTGCAAGCAACAGGTCGTCATGTTGTCTTCTAGAGCCTAGGAGGTCTATAAAGTACAATGGGGTCAATCTTTTCAATATGCCTGGGCTGTCAACCAATGGTGCATTAAATGCGTCATCCATCCCACGTGTCAATTGACATGTCACCCTCACTCACTCTTAGGGAGGTTAAAGTTCGAGGTTACTACTCAAGTTGAGGACACCAATCTTCCTCAAGTCGAGGAAGTATCCTGGCCTCAACTGGAATTTTATTCCTTTCCCTCCAAGCCACGTCCCTCAAGTCATCCCAAGCGGACAAGATTGTTGATCGCCATTCTCTTCAGGAGCTTTCTAGGCCCTGCCAATGACCTGGGCAGGCGTATAGCATCAGGGCTCATTCTCTGAGAGAAGTCATGGGTATATGTGTCATGGATCCTTTAACATGGTCAAATGATAAGAATTTACAAGTATAAACAAGTTTTTAATTATTTACATGTAGAGAAAGCATATGAAGAAAATCAATCCAAAGACAGTGCTGCACCAGACCTGTAAAGTTTTGGTTGTTTTGTCCCAATTTCATTTTGCTAAATTCATTTATATAAATTTAATCCCCAACTCGGAGAAGTATCCATTAATATTTATAAATGGGTTTCTTCATACAGAATCTAAACTTTTTTAATAGTTGATGAGGTTTAGTTGATTTACATATGCATAACTGAATTTGATTTACAATAAAATCAAACTGAACTATGCATGATTTTTAACACTCTGTGAGTTTCTTATTTGTAAGCCTTTTTGGCAAGTATCTGAATATGGATGATTGAGTTATATATTTCATAACTTTACCCCACTGAGGCAAATAAGGTGCACTCTCTGATCAGTTGAGGCATCTATTACATTCTTATTGTTGACAGCTGTATATTTGATTGTATATAATTAGCTGTAATTAGTCAGCTAATTAGTTGGCACAGTTATAGGCTTATACATAGGGATTGATTGATTTGCATATTATTTTGTTTCCTTATATGTAACTACCCGTGTACTATTTAAATCCTCCTTAGAGAGAAGAATAATATAATACTATTCCTTTATCTCTAGAGAATTCTTCATGGTATCAGAGCACTCTAGAGAGGAATTTTAAAATCCTTATTTTTTAGGGTTTACTTCAACCCTAATCAGCCTTCCCAAACCAAACCACGTAAACTTGCTGCTGTTTTTTTTATTTTTTTTCCAATGGAAGACAACTCAAAAACACCAACGATTGATTCTCACTCTCTCATGACTCGTCCACCCACCTCCACCAACTCCACCACCTCCACTACCTCACATCAAGACCTTATGAATGTCCAGTTGATGCCTCATAAACTTGATGGCACAAATTATCTGGCTTGGTCCCACTTTGTGCGATTGTACATTACTGGCAAAGGCCGGTTGGGATATTTGACTGGAGAAAAAGTACAACCACCGACAACTGATTCAACTTTTACGACATGGGTTGAAGAGGATGCAATGCTACGATCATGGCTTCTCCAAACTATGGTCCCTGACCTTAGTCCAGGGTATATGCGTCTCAAGTCTGCCAAGGCTATATGGGATGCAGTTGCTCAGACTTATTCTGTAGGAGGCTATGATGCACAGATTTATGAGTTGAAGCGTCGGATTCATGACACTACTCAGCAAGGTAAGACATTGGAGGCATATTTCAATGCACTCCAAGCTTTGTGGCAAGAACTCGACTATTACCAACCATGTGAGATGGAATGTGCTGTTGATGCTTCTACGTTGAACAAACGAATTGAGAAGGAGCGTACTTTTGAGTTTCTCGCTGGTCTTAACCCAGATTTGGATCAAGTAAGGATTCAAGTACTTGGAAAGGATCCCTTTCCTTCTTTGCGTGAAGCCTATGCTTATGTGCGTGCCCAAGCTCTCAGGCGATCTGCCATGATTACGCCACATTCTCTTGAAGGATCTGCCATGTTTATGCCATCATCTCGGACATCACCAATGAATCAGTCTACTCCTTCGCCTCTTATAGCATCTAGTAATGTTGCTAAAAGTGCCAAATATGATGATAAAGATTCTTTGGTCTGTGATTATTGTAATCAGACTAGACATGTGAGGGAGCAATGTTTTAAACTCCATGGTTATCCACCTTGGTGGCCTGGCAAGAAGGGTGAAAAGGGTGATGGCAACAAGGGAGAAGGAAGGAAAGGGGGTCGCTCAGGCTCCAAGGCCCATCATATCTTTTCTGCTGATCAAAGTAATAATCAACCTACTGCTCAGTTTTTATCTGCTCAGATGGAACAGCTATTAAATGAGTGTACTCGTATAATATCTGCTAAAGAATCTAAAGGGGCTTCTAGTTCTCTCGCCACCTCCTCAGGTAATTTTGGTTGTTGTTTTAATGCATCTGGTAAGTCTTCCTCGGACTCTTGGGTTATAGATACAGGGGCAACTGATCACATGACCTCTAAATTCAAACTTTTCTCTTGTTACACATCTCCTAGCAAATCTTGTGTCACAACTGCAGATGGTTCACCAACTCCTGTGACTGGTGAAGGCTCGATCTCTCTTTATGATTCTTTGCCTCTTTCTAATGTTCTCCATGTTCCTCAATTGTCTAATAGTTTGTTATCAATCAGCCAACTCACTAAAACTTTAAATTGTTCTGTCACTTTCTTTGACACTCATTGTGTATTTCAGGATCTCCACACGGGGGCGACGATTGGTCATGGTAGTGAGAAAGGTGGCCTCTATCTCTTGGATGTACCAGCTGGTTCGACCTCAGTTCATTCTGTTCAATCCACCACTAGCTCATCCAGTGAGATTTGGTTATGGCACAAACGTTTAGGACATCCATCTTTTTTATATTTAAAGAAATTGTTTCCTTCATTGTTTTCTGGTGTTGATGTTTCTCAATTTCAATGTGAAACTTGTGAACTTGCTAAACATCACCGTGTTTCTTTCCCATTAAGTATGAATAAAAGTGCCATTCCTTTTGCTCTTGTTCATAGTGATGTTTGGGGCCCTTCTCGTGTGATTAGTTTGTCAGGTTATAGATGGTTTGTCACATTTATTGATGATTTCTCCAGACTTACTTGGGTTTATATGATGAAGGACAAAAGTGATGTTTTCCCTATTTTTCAATCATTCTACCAGATGATTTATACACAGTACAATTTAAAGATAAAAATTCTCCGTTCAGATAATGGGGGTGAATACATCTATTCTGGTCTTGAATCCTACTTTTCCGATCATGGCATTATCCATCAAACTTCATGCACCAATACCCCTCAACAGAATGGAGTAGCCGAACGAAAAAATCGCCATCTTCTTGATGTGGCTCGTGCTTTGCTATTTTCCATGGCAGTACCAAAAAATTATTGGGGGGAGGCTGTTCTCACGGCAGCCTATTTAATCAATAGGATGCCTTCCAGAGTTCTCTACTTTCAAACTCCTCTTCAGGTTCTGACCACTTCTTGCTCGCCTTCTATGATTAACCGTCTTCCTCCTCGAGTCTTTGGTTGCACATGCTTTGTTCATATTCATCATAGTGGTAAGCTTGACCCCCGTTCCCTGAAATGTGTCTTTCTAGGTTATTCTGCTACCAAAAAGGGTTACAAGTGCTATCATCCTCTTTCCAAGAAATTCTTTGTCTCTATGGACGTTACTTTTCATGAGGACCGTGCTTATTTTTCTCATCTTGCTTCTGAGACTTCTCTTCAGGGGGAGACCTTAAGTAGTGAAGATAAGTCTCATGTTGTGCCCTTGTTGGAATTAGAGAGTGAGAATAAAAACAATGAAAAGAATGAAGTAGGAAGCAGTTCTACAATTGAGCAAAATATGTTGGTATATTCAAGAAGAAAAAAGGCTCCTCTTGAGCAAAATGATCAGTCTACTGCCCCGGTGACAGGTAATCCTGAGGAAGTATCTGTTGAACATCCTCCTTCTTTTGTTGATAATAGTTTTGTTGACCCTGATGCTCAAATTGATTCTAATGTTGTTAATGACTTAGAATTGCCTATTGCTTTGAGAAAGTCACACCGTTCTTGTCGATCTACATATAAGTATCCTATTGCAAATTTTATGTCTTCCCATCGTCTATCACCATCCTTTAAAGCTTTTGCCTGTCAGTTGTCATCAGTATCTATTCCTCAGAAATTACAGGATGCATTGAACAATCCCAAGTGGAAAGAGGCGATGGCTGAGGAATTGAGAGCTCTTCGAAAAAACAACACCTGGGAGTTAGTGGAGTTACCGAAGGGGAAGAAAACTGTTGGTTGCAAATGGGTATTCACCATAAAACATAAGGCAGATGGAACAATTGATAGATATAAGGCAAGATTGGTGGCAAAAGGCTATACCCAAACCTATGGAATTGACTATCAGGAGACATTTGCTCCAATTGCAAAGATGAACACTATTCGGGTCCTTTTATCTTTAGCAGCTAACATGGATTGGACTCTTCAGCAGTTTGATGTGAAGAATGCTTTCCTACATGGTGATTTAAAGGAGGAAGTATACATGGATATTCCTCCGGGGAGTTGTGAAAAATCTAATAAAGGGAAAGTGTGCAGATTGATAAAGTCATTATATGGCTTGAAACAGTCTCCTAGAGCGTGGTTTGGAAGATTTTCACAAGCTATGCAAAAGTTTGGATATCGTCCTTGTCAAGCAGACCATACACTATTCCTTCGACATTGGGAGGGTAGAATTACAATTGTTATTGTCTATGTTGATGATATAATTGTGACAGGGGACGATACCGAGGAGATTAGCAGACTAAAGATGCATTTGGCAGAAGAATTCGAAATCAAAGACTTAGGTGTCTTGCGGTATTTTCTAGGCATTGAAGTGGCTCGCTCAAAACAGGGAATCTATGTTTCACAAAGAAAGTATGTACTTGATCTTTTAACTGAAACAGGGATGTTAGCTTGCAAGCCTGTGGAGACTCCTATTGAACAAAATCACAGATTGGGCGAACAGACAGATAATACACCTGTTGACAGGGAAAGATATCAGAGGATGGTTGGAAAGCTGATATATTTGACTCATACACGACCTGATATAGCCTATGCAGTGAGCGTTGTTAGTCAATTCATGCACGAGCCACGTAAGGATCACATGCAGGCAGTAGAAAGGATACTCAGATACTTGAAATCAGCACCTGGGAAAGGCCTTTTATTTTCAAAACATGATCACTTTGCAATAGAGGCCTATACAGATGCAGATTGGGCAGGTTCTATTTCAGATCGGAGATCAACTACAGGGTATTGCACGTTTGTGGGTGGCAATCTAGTTACTTGGAGGAGTAAGAAGCAGTCAGTTGTAGCCAGGTCCAGTGCTGAAGCTGAATTCAGGGCTATGGCCCATGGTGTGTGTGAATTAATGTGGTTGAAAATCTTGTTAGAAGAATTGAGGATCACTTATAAGGGTCCCATGAAGCTTTATTGTGATAATAAGGCAGCCATCAGTATTGCTCATAACCCTGTACAACATGATCGGACTAAACATGTTGAGATTGACAGACATTTCATCAAGGAAAAGTTGACTGAAGGTGTGATTTGTACTCCATATGTGAAAACGGAAGATCAACTTGCTGATTTTTTAACAAAGGGAGTTTCAAGCAGAGATTTCAACTCTAATCTTGTCAAGCTGGGAATCCGAGATATCTATTCTCCAGCTTGAGGGGGAGTGTTGACAGCTGTATATTTGATTGTATATAATTAGCTGTAATTAGTCAGCTAATTAGTTGGCACAGTTATAGGCTTATACATAGGGATTGATTGATTTGCATATTATTTTGTTTCCTTATATGTAACTACCCGTGTACTATTTAAATCCTCCTTAGAGAGAAGAATAATATAATACTATTCCTTTATCTCTAGAGAATTCTTCACTTATCTCCGCATTTTTAGTTGTAAAAGAATCTCTCCGAATTGCAGCAATCCTCAGTAGGTCTGTAGGTGTCAACCAGTCCTAATCAAATTGGAACTGGAAAATAATTTCAATGATGCCTTCTACAAATTTCTAAATATTGGGTCATATGTGTATCGCCAGTGAAAAGATTTAATAGTTGGTGGTCTTTTAAACTCAGCATGTTTCATTTCCATGTTCTAAAAATGAAAGTAATTCTATAATTGGCATCTCTGCATGATGCATCGTTTAAATGTAAGGCTCCCAATCTTCCTATAGTACTTTTAACAGTGCACAATATTCTGCTGTGTAGGTGATAATCATTGATGAGGTTCTGAAGTTCTTCTCAAGAAATTCCCTTGGTAATGTCTATCCTTTTCTTTGGCCTTTTCATGTTTTTCTTGACCTAATTCATAAGTTTCTGTGTCTCTAAATGTAGACTTCTGTCTGTATTTGTAGACTTACGGTTGATAGTCATTAATGCATGGTCCATTCACTTTAATCCCATATTTCTATTTATAATCATCTTGAAACAAAATGCATTAATGGGCATTGTTATCTAAAACTACAAAAGCATAAATGTAGCAACTTAGATTCTTGAAAGATTAACAATGATGTTCAATGTTCATAGCATTTGATTGATCCATGTCGGGCTCTCCATATAATACAATTTGGTTAATTTCCAAGTCTCTTCTTTATTGCTCAACTTAATAGAGGAGGAAAAAATAATCTATACATTGATAATTGAAGGTTGTTCTCATGGTTGCAGGCCTAAGGTTCAATTTCAAATTCAGAAGACATGATTTACTTCCAAAAGGGGAATTGCACGAGAAGTAACTAGTGGAGTTTTATTTGATCCAAATTTTGCATGCATACTTCAATTACAGTGGAGGCATAATCTGTGTCATGCCTGTAGTATACTACCGTTGACTGGATTTTGAGGCACATTTCATCTTGGTTATGCTTTCATCTGCCTTCCAAAGATAAAATGCTGCGGAAGGAGGTATCCTGCAGAAGCTGGTATACCAAATTCCCAATCTTGCTGTTATTTGTAAGCAAACTTATCTGTTTAAGGTGCTATGTTATGTTGTATCATTAGCAAAGAGAAAACCCTGTTGATCTGGGTTAGTTTACCTGCTAGAAAATCTGAGGTTTCGGCAGCCAAGTCCTCTGTATTAATGTTAATATTTACTGATTTATAAGGTTCGAGCAGATTTGATTATGTGTCAAATGTACTTGAATATTTTTCTTTTTGGCTAATTTACAAGAAAATAAGTAATATATTTTCATCATATATTGCACCGATGTAGTTTCTGTCTAAAATCTTACAAGCGATTCATTTTTTTTTTGTCCCCCTGAATTTCAAGGTTTGTCTATTGCTTAGATCATCAATATTATTGCCTAAATATCCAAATTTTCGTTACTAGGCTAGATAAGCAGCTGTTATATACACTTTGAATGAATGGCATAGAAAGAAGTTTCCCTGGGAATCTTGAAAACCTCGTATACTGCAGGATTATAATAACTTTTACAGGTGGTGGAAGTCTGAAAATGCTAATTCAATTCATTTACCCCCCATAACCATTAGTTATGGTAGCTTTTTATTAGGATACTAACATCAATGAATGATAGTTTTATTCTGATAGTTTTATTAGGATACTGACATCAATAAATTATGGTGCTTCTTCATGTTTAAGATTAGGACATTTGAGCTGGTGGTCGCTACTGACTACAGAGGTTCTTCCGATATCCACCTTTCGAACATAGCGCGGCATTCTTTGGGTCTGTATTCTGGAGCTGTGTGTCCTCCTCCCTGCATTAAAATCCCAGAAAAAGAAGGAAAAAGTCGTAATTTTCCTTCAATTAATTTATTACAACTGAAGCATCTGTTTGGACCTTGGAAAACTTAAAAGAGGAAAAGAAAAACCTTAAAAATGTTGACATTTTCCTCTCTTTTATTTCTCCCCTTTTTTCCAGAGATCCAATCGTAACCTAAAAGAATTGGGACACAACAAAAATGGAAGAAATTTCATGCCTTAACAGTCGCAAATGTCATCCGATTGGAATAAGTCCTGGTGTATCTGCCAAATTGCAACAACCCAAAATTCCCTTTTAGCCTTTATCACAAGCTCCTAAATCTCAAGCTCAAAATGAAATACTGATGTTAAAATTTACAGACCCACCCTGCAACTTGGCCTTCCACAATCCATGGTCGCCAGTCATCGACAATGGAATAATTCAGAGCTCTTACCCAAGCTTGAGTTCCTAAGAACGGCACAATAATGTCATGATCACCGCTGTTTCAACAATCAAAAACCATATCAATAACTAATTCTCTTTATTTTTTTTTCTTCTCTGTCAAACGATACTCTTATCCCTAATCCCTACTATTATTACTAAATGGATATCATACATTTTCATCCGAAATTTTTTTTTTTTGTTTTTGCCATCAATAAAAATAGAGTAGTGTAAATGCATGGATATGGGGATAAAACCTGTATACTAAAGTCCGGTAGCCTTTAATGCTAAGGTTTACATGATATTCAAAACTGCTGCTGATTTCATTCGTATAATGCAATCCGTAGTTGCATCTCTGCCATTCCCCTATGCTTCCCTGTGCCATGAAGCACTGTTTCATGTTCTTTGTTTTGCATTACTAAAGAGAGAAACTGCATGTTTTTAAGTAAATATTTCATACCTTTCTGATACGAAGTGCTTCTTGGACATTTTTGTCGTTAACCCAATAATGAGCAAGCAAATATCCATAAGTCTGCAGGAATGAACATTACTGTCACGAATAATCGAATTTATGATCTAAAAATTCAAATCCACATTTAATATATTTAATAAGACATTTCATCTACAATCATAATGAACCAGAGATATTCTCAAAAAAGAGCGCGCTGACCCAATTGATGCAGTGAAATTGAAGAGAATGAAAGTTAGCATATGTTGACAAGATAATTTCTATATAGAGAGAGAGAGAGAAAGATCAAGTCAGCATTGAGTAGATCAAGAGAAAGAAAATGTAGAGTTACACGACAGTGAATTGGAATTTCAGGATCGCGGAGTTCTCTAGAGTTCTGGTTGAGTGATCTTCTTCCAGGAAACATTTGTTGCGGCCTTGGGGAAGCAAAGCCGCAGAGAGGTTCCAAGATTTGGGCTGTCTGAATTCCTGAAATACACTGGCAAATGCATATAATCAAAATATTTCATTAATCCATAAAGAATGAAAGATTATTAAAATTATATGCATGGTTGCTTAATTACGTACTTCATAGAAAGCCTGAATGTCTCCCCAACACTCTGCATTGCTGGGGTCTATAAATTGATATTCTCCTCCACAATCTCTCTTCAATGACTGGGAAAAGGACATGCATGGATTAATGAAAGGTACATATATACATTCTTTTTGTCTAATGACATTAACTTGGACATGGGAATTCAAAGTGGAGAAGGTTAATTTGCAGAGATTGAATGATAGATCACCTCGTAGAGTTCATCAGATATGAGACCCATTCCATGAGCATATGGGATTTCTGAGTTGCTTTCAATATTTGGAACTGTGACGGGATTGCCCAGTAAGTATCCCTGAAACCATTAATTGAACTTCGAAGAATAGATTAGAAATCATCTAGGTGGATGAATTGTGGGGTTCTCTAGAAACTTTGGTTGTACTTGCAGCATTACGGCAGAATTATGGGCACTTAGAGACGGACTTCAGGAAAATATCCCTTCCTTTCTACCTATTGTTAATGACTGCAAGTTTTTGATGAAGAAATTCCAGATATGCAAATATTCGCCATATTTACAGGGAGGAAATAACAATAGGACTTGGGTGATTTTTTCATGTTTATTTTGAACCCCCTTCCCAATTGTCCCTCTTGCTGTATTTTGATTCTGTGGGAACTATACACCCACGTTGTATTATTAATTGTTAGTTAATTTTAATCTATGCACCTTTAATTAAATATAAAATAAAATAAAATATTGAAGCATCGAATTCAATCAAGAAATATTTGTTACACTTGTGGGAGAGAGAGAGAGAGAGACACCTTGAGATTGATAAATGGCTTCATACCCCCTTCATTTCCTGCATTGCCATTAAACTTGGAAATAAATGTTAGCATTAACATTCTTAAAAAGGTATCATTCTTTTTCTTTTCTTTTTTCCCTTTTTTTTTTTTTTTTCTAATTTTGAGGTAGAACATTTATATAATGTGCATTTTTCATACATATTGACCGTACGTAGTTTTTTTTTTTTTTTTTTTTTATCTTACCATTTGAGATTTGTTGAGTAACAACAGGAAGTGTAAGACCTGCATATGAGTCCCCGCCTACGTAAACTGGATTTGATAGGAATTCTGGATGATCAATCAGCCACTACAAAACGCAATTAATCAATCTATAAATTGATCCTCAAGAGTCTTTAATTGTCTTTGTTTTTTCAGTTTAGAAAACTTGATAATTCCAAAGTTATTTAGAATAAGAAATTAATTAAATCGAGGAGTCCAGATCTTCTGGCCCAGAATTTTCTGCTCCTTTCCTGGCCCACCAATAATGAGGTGACATGTGGCAATATTACTGCTAACAAATGGTGACATCCGGCGTCAAGCTCTCTTTAAAAATCTGCCACTCATAAGGGTGTTCAAAAAACCAACCAAACCGAAAAATCAAACCAAACCAAAAGACTGGTTTGGTATGGTTTTCTTGGTAATTTGGTTTGGGTTGGTTTGATTTTTTATATATTTTTATTAGTTTGGTTTGGTCCAATTTAGGCAATTTCCAAACCATTATAAACCGGACCAAACCGGTATATATATATATATATATATATATATATATATATATATATATATA
>JAESVK010000050.1:4015529-4128639 GCA_017140935.1 Hamamelis virginiana | reverse complement strand
CCCCCCCAAAAAAAAAAAAGGGTGCATGCAAGAAGGTAGCTCACGATACAATGTCACAGGTCCCAGAGCATGATCCTCGGGGGTAAATTTTTAAAAACCCTGCTATGGGTAGTTTGTCACTTGTCGCAACAGGGTACATCATGGTATAAAAGCATGCTGCCATCATTTTACCGAATAAGGGCATTCTAGTAATCTAATGCTTTCTCTTCTCAATTAAATAACGGCAGTGCCTTCTATATCATGACGTAGCATGCCGTGACTGATAAGCAATTGCAACATCTGCGCTAAGTACAATCGTAGAGGAATCACACCCAGGTCCCACTAGAGAACCTAAGGGAACAAATAAATCTTCTTAATTTCAGCCACCAGTTTACCATAAGCATTTGGAATAACAAGTTCAAGAAGACTAATACAGACCTGATAGTTACAATGTTCTAAAATACTTTAACATTTAACTTCAAAGATCTTATTCACTGGACCTGACTGCTACACGTTTATTGTGTGCAGAGCATGTAAAGTAGACTGGTATGCATTTCTTTACCTCAAGAACATGATCCATTTTTCAGTTCGCATATACTTTCACTATTAATCCACCCTTTTTCACAAAGTCTTAGCTTTCTCTTTTTGTCAAAAGATTTTTTTCTTGTCATTCATTGCCTTAATGATGCATGTTGGTTGCAATTCATTTAACAATTTACCTTTGAACATAGCTCAATTACTCCCTGGAAGTCATTTAGTTTGAGACTACATGCAGCACCATTCAACCAGCAAGATACTCTTAATGCTTTTATTAGCTTTCGGTCATCATCCTCAAAGGATCCATCTTCACTGACATAGTCTGCGGCCTGAAAGTAAAAGATAAGTAGCAACCACAAATAGAAAATTCATAAGCATGGACCTTAAGAAGTTCACTTTAAAAGAAACAAGGCATTGATCTACCTTGTCATATTTTTTTCCTGCCCGTTGATACTTCCCAACTTTAAATAGTAGATTACCCTCTTCTTTCTTCCTCCCAGCCACCTCGATTTTCTCATGATTACTCATTTGCCATGGTGCTTTCTCCTGTTTATCAAAGACAGCAGAAAGTAGCAAGGACTTAGGGACAAATTTATATCAATTATCTAATAGTAGAACCCACATATTTGCTCCGGTAAAAACATTGAGCAGATAACAATTTGCATCAGAAACTATGTACTGTCATCTGTATTAACAATAATTTATTAGGGTCATCACACGAGTAGCTTTATATAACTTAATTACAATGACAATAAAATAATATATTTCAATCAAATAGCATTTACAAAACTTCATTAATTTTATATAGTAAAAATTTAACCCCCAACAACAGCCAAATTTATCATCCTATAAAAAAAGTGAACATATAACATTGTAACTACCTCATTGAAAACTAGTCAAGATATTTACTTTCAATTGTATCAGAGATGTAACTTAAAAGTGATAAGCTTCAGCAGAAAATATTGTGCTGTATAGGCTAAAGTTTCTTGATTCATATAATTAATGAAGTCAAAGACTGAAAGTCCATTATATCCTATCTATTTGTCAAAATTTTATAAGGGCGTAGCGGAATGGGATGCAAATAATTAGGTCAATATGTAGGGACTCAAATTACTTGCATATAACTTCTTTTTTGGAGAAATTACTATTATATTACATAATCATATAAAGGTGAAGCTAAGAAATTCTTATTTTTAATTCCACCATTTGATCAATGTGATCATTACCTTGATAAAGTCCAACATTTCGACTTCATAAACAACAGTTGAACATGGTGGTACAATTGCAAGATCCCGCTTAACCTCAATGCTTCCGAACCCATATTCAGGAGTTATTGTTAACAATGTCTGCTCACCCTTCTTCATTGTTGCTGCTGCTCGGTCTAACCCCGCAATCACTTGTTCTACAAACAGAATGGAAACACAGGAGTAATTGCTGGTCTGGAGTTTTCCTTCATGATGATCTGACAAAAGCATTTCAAGTAACATAGACAAGAGAACATATATACATATATATAACTGACCTTCATCCGTGATAAACTCCAGTGGTCCCTCTCCATCAAAGCCTTTTCTCTCAAATATAGTTCCATCTTCTAACCTTGCTGTATATCTGACTGCAAAAGTATGAAAGCAAATATAAAACAGTTTGAAGTAATTTATTTAGAGAAATCATGCAATGAAATAGGCTTCATTACGTATTTTAAACAGAAATTCACTTAAGTTGACATTAGCAGTATAAAGAATGTTTTTCTTCAAAATTTCTACAAATAAAGTGCGTCAAGCATAGTAAGCTCTCTCCCCCGCCTCTCTCTCTCTCTCTCTCTCTCTCTCTCTCTATCTATCTATCTATCTATCTATCTATCTATATATATATATATATATATACATATCATAAACACTGCAAATAGGCTACCTTTGGCTTAATTAATGTCTATTGGTCTATAGTCAAGTTTATATTAGATTTGAAATTACCATCTAATCACAAGATAAGAAGAACTTCTAGATGAAAATGGTGTCCACTAAAACTTGAAAGAAAATGAAGCTTAAAGGCCCATTGCATGTCACTAAAGCCCATGGACATCCCGAAGTTTACTACAACAAATATATACTTGATTTTCCGTTTTGTGATAAGTCAGTATAAATCTAATATCACTATTTCAGTCCTTAAGCTAAGGCATGTTTTGTCCAATGAAATGTTAAACATCCAAGCTTACATGTTTTGTTACATTTTTCTAACTATTGTTTTTCCCCTAATTTAGGGGGAAATTACGGATTGACCCCCTATATTATTAGTGAAAAACACTTTGCACCCCTAGACTATCATTTGTGACACATTGATCCTTTGTACTATCAATTTGTGACAGATTGCACCCTTCCGTCAACTAATTGGGTGTCTATTTAACAGAAAGAAAGTCACGTGCATTCATACTTTTACTTAATGTTGGTGGGAAAATACCTTCATGTGGCGTACTTGACTTTCTTTCTGTTAAACGGATGTCCGATTAGCTTACGGAAGGGTGCAATATGTCACAATTGACAGTACAGGGGGTCAATGTGTCACAAATGATAGTTCAGGGGTGCAAAGTGTTTTTCGTTGATAGTACAGGGGTCAATCTGTAATTTCCCCTTAATTTAAAAGTTCTGATTTGATTCCAGATTTAAGTTAAAACACACCAGTCACATCTTTCAAATTCAAATTGATCTTGACGACATTAGTCAAACTGTAATGAACATCACTCACTTACCACTAACACTTGCACCTTCGTTTGCAGTGATAGTGCCTTCACCTACTTTTAAAATCTTCTTGACTACTTTGGAATCACCAGTAATATCAACAACAGGCTTAAAAGATACCAAATCCATATCAATGCTCAGCACAGAATTTGGTGGAATTGAATGAAGCATGTCCTTAGCATCCCTCCCCTTCTCTCCAAAGGCATCTGCAACGATTTTTCAGATTAAAGAAAACTTTTAAAACTCTGAAAGGGATCTTGAAATTTTTATACCTAAGAGAAAAGAACATGACTTAAGGTTTTCAATAAATTCATCTTGAAAACATGTAGAGCGGAACAGTCCTACATATAGACATCAAACAGTGCAATAGAACTTTTGGATAATGATCAAACCCGAACAAGCCAGAAGAGCATTTATATTTGAAGCATATCAACCTTCTTATTCCATTTGCCCCTATTCTATGATTTCTTCATCTTTAGAAACCAGATGAGATAGTAATGGACTGAGATTCAGGAAAATCATATGAAGAAATGCCATATATCCATAAGGTAGGAAGAAATATGATCATTCCCCAATCAGCCAGCAACTTAAAACAGATACATTAAAACTTAAGTCTGATATTGTATATACGAAAAGAAATATACCTATATAAAAAAAGAAATACATGTGACTTTCATTCCTACAATCTTTATTTTTACTCTGAAATCAACTCCAAAACTACTATTTCACATAATTCAATTTTCATTTTCACCCCATGTAGGTCTTCACATGTGATGATATTTTTGACTCCTGAATAGATTAAAGATTCAATTTTGTATTTTCAAGTGCTATTATTAGATGTTTCATGGAGAGCTTATTATCCTATCCAATGCAATGATTAGAAGGGTTATCATGTATGATCCACAAAAGAAGAGTGCTTTCTTGCCATCCACGGAAGCAGGAACAGCTATCTATTACGTACATTGCTACAAATTCGTGTTTTTGGTCAATAATTATACTTTCACCATTTTGCTAGTCTAGTTTCTAATGGGTACTAAAGTTTTCCTTTTCATGGACAACAACCTATCAACAATTTTGTTCTTTTTAATGTATACCTAGCTACTTACAAAAAGGCATGTAGGATTACACCTTGAGATTGTTTTGAAAAAGAGGCTCAAGAAAAATGCCATGTAGTCTAGCCTTCAAAGCTTGAATCTGATCAAAACAGCTTTATAGAGTGAGGTGCAAACCTAAATGTCGAAGCTTGCCTTATATTCAAAACATAACTCATAAATGTCACAATTTTTTTACTTATAATAGTAAACTTCATCCTTTTTATAGCAAATATTTATGTATGTATATATAGGGATAGGATCGGGGGATTTACACAATTTCTTACATAAGTTTTAATAAAGTTTAGGGTAAATTACATCAACCTCCCCTGAGGTTTGGCGAAATTACAAGGACCTCCCCTAAGTTTTTAAAAATAACATCGACCCCCTAAGGTATGGATTTTCGTTCAACGACCTCCCCTACGCTTTTTGTAGGAAAATATGATTTTTTGTCCAACTTTAGAGATATGCTACTTCTTCGTTTCAAAGCCAAATTTAGTGATTCAAATTGTTATGAAAAGCTCATACATTCTACTTTGGCACTAGTAGGGTGGTGTACAACACCTCCCTCAAAAACTTATTAAAAAAAAAAAAAAAAGAGCTCAAAGTAGGTAGGTCGCTATGTTCGCCAAACTTCTGCAACTTTTTTTGGCTTAGCAATATTACTTTTAAGGATCATATCTTCATATCTCCCACATATGAACTCCGATTTAAGTGATTCAAGTTGCTATAGAAAGCTCTCATGGCATATTTTCAACTACAACTTAAATCACTCGATTTTATTTTGAAACAAAGAAATTAAAAGCCTTCAAAGTTGGGAAAAAAAATCACATTTTGCAGAAAATTGACTTGGAAAAAAGTGATTTTTCTTCCAACTTTGAAGGCCCATAACTTCTTCATTTCAAATCCAAATCAAGTTATTCAAATTGCAATCAAAAACATGTCATGATAGCTTTTTATAGCAACTTGAATGACTCAAATCGGAATTCATATGTGGGCGATAGGATCCTTTAAAGTAAGCTTGTTTCACAGGGGAGGTCGTTGAACGAAAATCCAAACCTGAGGGTCGATGTTATTTTTCAAAACTCAGGGGAAGGTCCTTGTAATTTCGCCAAACCTCAGGGGAGGTTGATGTAATTTACCCTAAAGTTTAATTACTTTTTGTGAGATTGGTATTTTGCAAAACCCACTGTTGAATTAAATTCTCTTCTCATACATGTCATGCATGCCAAATATCATGTTGATAAGATACCTATAGCCACTTGATACATACACTCACATTTTTTATCAATAAAAATTTCACATTTTTTTATGAAACGGTTCTTGATCTCTAATGAACTAAATATTTGGCAAGCATGACGTATATGCGAGGATCATCCAATCTAATGCAGGTCCGCATGTTTATTTGGTTCAGTTAATCTGAGACGTCCTTGAAATCTAACAGAAGGGCAGGGCCGCACCTGATGCATTCTTGCATCACATGAGCCGGATATTAGCAGGGCTGTATATATATATATATATATATATATATATATATATATATATATATATAGAGAGAGAGAGAGAGAGAGAGAGAGAGAGATGATCCATTAAGTTCCGGACCTTAAGCTTAACTTAAGGTCCACTTTTCACTGGGAATGGTATTTTGAAAAACCGACTGTTGGATTAGATAATCTTCTAATGTATGTCATGTTTGCCAAAAATCACAGTCATCCAACGGTTTTCAAGATACAAATTGTTAAACAGTTG
Organism: Hamamelis virginiana; assembly: GCA_017140935.1. Lineage (NCBI taxonomy): Eukaryota > Viridiplantae > Streptophyta > Magnoliopsida > Saxifragales > Hamamelidaceae > Hamamelis > Hamamelis virginiana. The sequence continues at coordinate 4,122,551 of JAESVK010000050.1, read as the reverse complement.
TTACAGCATCCAATGGTAAATACTATTAGAGTGTTTCACGGACTGTATTTTGAAAACCGATTGTTGGATCACTGTAATTTTTGACAGGCATAACATACATAAAAAGATTATCTAATACAAAGGCTGTTTTTTCAAAATACCATCAACTGTGTGAGGCCTCAATGGTGAGTGGACCCCAAATTAATTTAAGGTCTGGACCTTAATGGATCAAGTTTGTATATATATATATATATATATATATATATATATATATATATATATATGAAATCAACATTTCATTCATTACGTTTAATATATTAAGGTTATGAGCATTTGATATTACATATTTTCAAGTTAGTGGAAGAAACATTAACATATATTAAATCTCAAACCAATACTAATGATCAATAAACGACAGCTACGACATGGCAAGTTAGTAACAATGATGGGAAGACATACATTGAGGTTGAACAACTAATTTGACCTTCTCTCCCCTTCTCATGGTCACGATTGCTTTCGGCAATGCTGGACAAAAATGACCTGAAAGAAAACAATTATCAGTCATCAGAAAATCACTCATTGAATAGAATTATTGCATTCCCCAATTATAACCAAAAGAGTCTAATTACTCCACAAGCAAATTACCATCTTTCACATAAAATTCAGTTCCTTCTTTTGGTGTTTTTGCAACAATAGTACCATCCACCAGCATTACTTGATACTTCACTGCAATTAGAACAACAATCACCTATCATTACTCCAAGGAGTCAATACTCAATACCAGTTGCAGCAATGCAGCCAAACCGACCTTTGAAACATAAAAGTTGCCAATGATACAAGTTTTTATCTAATCAAGATGAAGCACAGAAATGAAATAAAAAAATAAAAATTACTCAATAATCCGTCAAAGTACCTAGAACTTCATCTAAATCACTGGGTTGCTCGTTACACTCTCCCTTCTCCAAAATTTTCTTGACAATTCCACCATCCCTGCAGACATCTACCACTGTGATCCAACAAATCAGTTCAACTTCAAACTGAATAATCGAATAGGGAGGAATGCCATCACGACCAGCTTCTCCATATCCCAATTCAGGAGGCAATGTGAACAATGCAATCTCCCCCTTTTTCATAGTAATAATCCCATGATCCAAACCACTAACCGCTTGGCCTAACAAACCCATCAATAAATCAACTCAGCCAAACAAAACTTGAAATTAAGCAAACCCATAAAGATTAACAGCAACAAACATCAATAACTCACCATGACCAAGCTTAAAATTGAAAGGCTCGTCTCTATCTCTGGTTGAATCGAACTTTGTTCCATCAAGCAATGTACCCACGTAATGAACTGTATTCAATTAAACAAACCGCTTTCCCTCAATACCAAAATAAACACACACCCCCAACGCCACCTCAAATCGCTGTTTGGATTCTGAGACACCATAGGAGTTTTATTTTGAAATTTCCCGATTCAAAACCAACAGATTGTCAAAAGATTCCAGGATTTCACTTCCTTTCCCACAATTTCTCAGAAACCAAGCAGCTCTTAAAAAACAAACGCCGAAATATGAAATAGATTTTATTATCTAGAATCCCTTCCTCCAATACACTCATACACATACACATCTATATATATATATATATATATATATATATATATATATAGAGAGAGAGAGAGAGAGAGAGAGAGAGAGAGAGAGTACTAGTGGCTTCGTCTCCGAACTCAGGGGAGTCCCAGCCAATACCGGGCTTGAGGAGCTTCTTCTTGAGACCAGAGGTATGATTGAGCACTCTCTCTTCGCCAACCTTGAGAGGAGGCGCTGATTCGACGACCTCGCCTTCTTCTTCATCGCTCCCGTCATCGTTCTCTATGTCCGACACGTTAGTCCCTTTCTCTGCCCCCATGCCTTCAAATTCTTCCATCAATTCATCCAAATACATTCAGGTGCTGAGTTTCTGATGATGAATTTTTGAATCAGTACGATCGTCACTGCCAACAGCGAAGACGACGATGATTTAGGGGTATTTTTGTCATTTACTGAGAAAAAGAGGGCGTCTTTGATAATTGAGTGGATGGAGTTAACATTCTGGACCATATGAGCCGTGACAGCTAGTCGGTTGCATCAGGTTTACAGATTTTGATTGCATATGATAGCAACCCTTCACGGGATAAGGTGCCTTTGGAGAGGAAGGCCAAAACGGTGCGTTTCGTGACAAGCAAAGCAATAACGGTGCATTAATTTTAGGGGTGTTAAAGAACCTAACCAAATTGTCTTGTTTGGTTGATTTTCTAATAATCATAATTCACAATGGTTTTAGAGGGGTATTAAACAGACTATATGGTTTAATTCACGATTGGGACTTTGTGAACCGATGGGAGAATCGAACCGGCCAAATAGAATAATATATATATATATATATACTAGTAGCCATCTCGTGCTATGCACGGCAATCACTGAAATCCGACCTTATGAATCAAATTCATCATTTCATCTACTATCAACTGTCTTAGTTCTAAAATCTCAAATACTATTAACTGTCTTATAAACTTAACTTTTCTCATGAAAGAGAAAAATATAGTTAAGAGAATAAAACTCCCAATAAACCACCCACCAATTAATTATTTTTTAACACTAATCCATGCAAAATGGGTGGTAGGCACACCATCAGTACTCACTCATTTCTTCCAGTGCCATTATATTCACTGCTTCATCTTACACAAACCATTATTATCCATACTTGACATTTACTCATGGCAAGGGAGACATTGCATTAACTTCTGGCTATGGTATATATATAGCACATCATGTGAACTGTAACATACCAAGCCTTTTGCATGTACTGATGGAGGGGCCTAAATCATTTATGCAATTTATTTGTGAAAATGTTTAAGAAGTGCCCAATGTACTGGGGTAGGCTGTTCCAGAGGGGGGGTGGTTAGACAATATTATCTCTTGTCCTCATTGGTGATTCGTGACATCAAAATCATAGTAGCTATTGTTATTGTTAGCTGCAGTTGTCAATGGTTTTTTTTTTTTGGGAGTGAGATAGGCGCTCCACGCCCCCACTCTCGGGCTCCACCCTGGTCAAACATAATGGTGCAAATAATGAATTTACCCTTGTGCCAAGCTAAATTTCATTTTTTTTCATATATTTTGTATTTTTGGATCGGCTGGAGAATATATTTTAAAAAACTGACCGTAGGATAAAATACCCATCTTATGAATGTGATGGATGCTAAAAATCATGGTGATCCAACGGTCATTTTTTGAAAAAACTGACTGAGGAAAAAAAAAAAAAAAAACTGTGTTTTATTGTTCTTAAAAATATCATTATTTTCTAGACAGTTTTTTCAAAATTGTCCGTTGAATCACTGTGATTTTTGGTAGCCATAACATTAATAAGATGAGTATTTTATCCAACAGTCGATTTTTCAAAATGTATTCTACAACTGACTCAAAAATACATAATAATTAAAAAAAATGAAATTTAGCTTGGCACAGGAGCAAATTAGTCATTTGGACTATTATTTTAATGAGTGTGGAGCGCCGTCAGCCCTTTTTTCATCCCCACTTTGTATTAGGTGTTCGAATCTTTCTTCCCATTTTTTTTTCCCTCGTTCTTTCATAAAAAAACCATGAAAATATGAAATGAATGTTTTTTAAAGAATTTTTTTTCCAAGACAATAAATATCAATAGGGTTAATTGTTATTTGGGAAAAGGGCAACAAAACTTGGCTAGATATTCTCTATGAAGACTTAAATCCAGAACCACAAAACTTAAAATCAAGAAAAATGACAGGTTAGGTACACCTCACTAACAAAGAAATTTTTTTTTTTCAAGTATTAATTTTATGACCAACTCGAGTTAGGCCAATTGGTGAAGGAATTTGAGTTGTAGGATTCTTGGTCTCGGATCTGAAAACCCTTTCTAGCATGTTGTATATTATTTCTTTCTTTAGTTATGTTATGAGAAAGAATAGAGAATGGAGATAGAAAATTTGCATTTTATGTTAATCAAAGAGTCAGTATTGTTAACCAATATGAGAATTTGTTTTTCAAACAAAATGTTGTAGTTTTGTAGGTTTTTTTTTTTTTTTTTTTAAATGTAATTCCAATTTTGCCAAAATATATATATAATTAATTATTCATCAAATTTTTTTTTTTTTTTGAATATAATTTTTTAAAGTTTTTTTTTTTTTTTTTTTTTTTAATACATTGAGGACATCAAATAATATAGCAGTTATACACTATTTAATCAGTAGATAATGGTATTGAATTTTAGGACACGGTAGTGAGGCTCTTATGGGATGAGGCCGATGTGATATAGAAAGCAATGCAAGAAGTATTTTGGACTGTCTTTCTCACTGCCATGGACTTGTTTGATCTTTAACATTGTATAATCACTGTCCTCTCTCTCTCTCTCTCTCTCTCTCTCTCTCTCTCTCTCTCTCTATATATATATATATATATATATATATATATATATATATATATATATCAATGCATCAATCTTTTTTATCATAGACAATTGTAATTGACACTGCACATAAAATACCAAGCATATATATATATATATATATTTTTTTTTTTTAAATACCAAGCAAATAAATATAGTTTGAATGATATATAAAACGTACTAACATCCGTTGAATTTTTACAAAATCCTAATATTTTGTTCAATTTAATTATTTCAACTGAATTAATTATGTCTTACTCGATCTTATATTATTTAACTATTTTCATTTCCATCAAACAATTTATATTTATATAAGATAAGATGTCATTTAGATTATGCTCAAAGAAAAGTGGGAGCACGAATATCATCTCCCTTTTGTCATTATAGTAGTAGATGAAAAAATAGATTTATCACCCACATGCTAGCTAACAGGTGATTATAATGAATTTAAAATTAATTTGATTACAAATTCTTAATTTCATACTGTCATTATAGTAGTAGATCTCGATTACTTTAGTAAAAGGATTAATCCACTAATCGAATCAATTAATTTGGTTAAATCTTGAATTAGATAAAGTAAGAGAAATTTACTTTCAATTGATCAATAACATAAAATTAGGGATTTATAGAAATCCAATTTGCTCGGAATATAATTCAATATTGTTTTTGCTACTTACACCGACTTAAGAGTTGGAGCCTGGGAGCATGTAAGCACCATGTGGATTTACATCCAAAGAAAAACAAAATATTTTCAAATAATTTTTGTAATTTTTTTTTTTAATAGATGATCAAATTTCAGACCGTAGTTCTCATTCCACTCATACCAACCCAGATTCGTACTCTAAACCAACCCCTTAATCTAGATTTGAATGATTTTGCTGCATCTACCAAATTCTTAACCTCACAATTAAGGTCAAGCGAATTGAATAGGCCAAAAGGGTTGAGGAGAGAGACATTTAAATCAAGCTGCATGAGTACCACAATGAAAATGCCTTGTAGACACAAACGTCGGTTGCAAAATTACATGCTAAACTCTTTACAAATTTTTCGAGCGGATGAACGAACCGGTTGTGCCAAAATTGCATGAAATAATAAAGATATCCCCGTTAATGTGCAAGAGTTGCAAGTCTATTTCTTCTTCACAGCAATACGTTTTCTTTCTCGATCCCCTGTTACTCTATCTTCAGGTACTACAACAACTCTTTCTCTATATACATATATACACACAATCACAGACACATTTATAGTTAGATATTAGATAGAGAAGAATAAGAAGAAGAAGAAACGTTTGCAGAAAGTAGATCGATGAACACTAATCAAAGACGCGTATAAATAATGTTGCAAAAAGAAGAAATTAAAGAGAATGTTGAAGAAACACCGTATAAATGTTAAGTTGCAGAAAGTTGAAGAAAGTCAAAACTAAAAATACATATCTTTATTATATAAACTATAAGTCTGGGAGAAGAAAAAAAAAAAAAAACACACACATATAGAGAAGCTGTAAGAGAGAAGAATAACATATCTGTAAGAGAGAAGCTGGTCCTCTAGTATTATTATATTATAGGGATAGGAAAGAATTAAGTCTCTGGTATCAAAACTGAAAAAAAAAAAAAAAAAACATATATATATTTATTATAAAGACTATATAAGTCTGGACTTAGAAGTAAAAATTCAAAAAATAAATAAACACATATATTGAGAACCTGTAAGAGAGAAAATTAAAGAACATACTTCTAAGAAAGAAGTTGTAAGAGAGGAGAAAGAAGAACAGAAGAACATACCTTTATTATAAACACTATAAGTATGAACTTAGAAGTAAAAAAAAAAAAAAGCACATATAGAGAAGAAGAATAATAAGATTAAGAAAAAGAATATACCTGTAATAGAGAAGTTGGTTTGTGGGATGGTTTGCTGTAGAGAGTTGAGATGCTAGTCGGCTAGAGCACGATTGTGGAGAGACAGAAAGGGATGGTCTGTTATACGTGGAGAGTTGAGAAGCACAACTGTGGGGAGAGAGAGGGGGCGGGCTGGACTGCTTTTGTACGTAGGTTTGTGGAGACAGATGCTAAGTAAAAACCCTAATTGTGATAATTAGGAACGACTGCCTTTAAATATTTTATGAGATTCTGAATAAAGTAGAATATGGAAATATGAGATTATGGCAACCTAAACACATAATATATGAAATTCTTATAAAATAAAATCAAATATTTATTAACCAATAAGAAAGGAGTTAGAAGAGTGAATTAAGGTGAGAAGAGAATGAGGGAAGGAAGGCCTATGAGGGCCGCCATGTAGGACAAACTGCTCTATATATAATAAGATATAATGATATATATATATAGTCATATAGACCATTACAAATTAAGTTATGTATGAAAAATTAAACGAGGGTGGAGTGAGGTAAACTTTAAAATTGAATAAATAACCTTTCTAAATTAAAGGAGTTGTTAAAGCAGATATATAACGCCCCAGCCTAACATCCATACCGACCCTTCCGAATAGGTCGACACGTGTCAAGATAGAAGTACAACCTGTCCTGTTCATTCGTATTTTCACATGAGATATAAGAAATAACTATATGTAACAAAATGAAATGTCATGTCCATACATTATGTCCCAATTGCCGAATATAATACAAATAGAAAAATCAAATATAATGCCAACATCCCAGGCAAATGGGCTGAATCACAAATCAAAACTACTCTCAATAACTGAATAATACATAATTCATATCTCATATAATATATAAGACCAATGCAGGAATCAACTATGCAGCTATCCATCACTTCCAAAGCAGCAAATTATGCAAACCAAACATGTACCCCGAGTCAACCTGAAATCTGCTGCATAAAAGCAGGGGTGAGCGTCAACTTGCTCAGCAAGGATAATATAACCTCTACGCATTAATAACAACATGGTGATACATGGAATATTCATAAAATGTTCACATTGCAAGAATATATAAGTTGTATAAATCAATTTTGTAAACAGTAATTCTAAAATAGTGTGGACTTTTAGTGAAAAACCATAGTCTCCCAGAGTCAGTAACAATACCAGTAACCAGTAACCAGACGTATGCCTCGCATGCGGAATGATCCGTTGCATGTGGATAATAGCCAAATAACGTCATAATCCATAGCATGGCACTATACATCACCTCACAGGGTCCATGGCATACCAAATCACGCGCAGGTCCATAGTATACCCATCGGTATAAAGTTCGGCCTGATTGGCATATACGTCTCCTCGCAAGGTCCATAGCATATCCAAACTTGGACTGAATTATATTATAGGGATGTTGATTCTAGGCTAACGAACCTTTAGCTCAACCGGGCTACTACTAAACCAGGTCGGAGACAGAAGTCACATCCGCACCCAAAATATAATCGAAAGGGGCCATGGGCCCCAAACCCCCAATGATATAATTCAGTCCACAATCATATATATATATATATATATATATATATATATATATATATATATATAAATAATAATAATAATAATGCATGTCCTAAAAGATATAATTAATCATTATGACATGTCCACGGAGATGAGGCCGGGACCGTAGTCACACTGCCGCCAACATCCTCGCGTGGTAATATTTCATCTCAAGAACCAGGATCCATCGTAATGAGATTAGGGGAGCAAGCTCAAGCCTAAACCTCTAGCACGCATGGTATCCAATATACAGTGAACCAGAAACCCATAAGCAGGCGTCCCCGTTTAAAATACAAGCATTTCCAAAGCCTCAGCTCAAAATAGTTAAATATAGCAGGTTTCCAAAACATAGAGTTTCCAAGAAGTTGGGAATGATTCAAGTGTGTAATAAACCACATTTCTTAATCATAAAACCGTTTGAAAAGACAGGGCTCCTTCAATTACCAACAACATATAACCTTTCGTAAAACAGTTTGGATATAGCCCTATCAAACTTGTTCATAAAACATTTAGTAGGACAGCCCCATTCCCATAGTTATAAATAGTTCACCATTTGTAAACATTTCCATGTAAAACCTTTCATACAGTTCATAAAGCTTGCCACACAAGTATTACAGTTCATAAACATGTATATTCCATGTATTTAGTTGACAGTTCAAGTATGAAATAGGGTTCTCAAACATTCATAAACCATATCATTTAAAATCAGTATTTATAATCAATATCATTCTTATTAAAATTAAAAATTAAGGATTAAGGTTCGCAACCATTTATGAATCATATTGTTCAGTAAGTGTTTAGAAATGTATAGTGTTCTCATAACAGTTGTAAAAACAGATATATCATTACCAACGGTAAAGGTTACTTATCCCTACCTCAATGCAGTTGTGTTTTCCAACCCTTGTGGCTCCATGAGCCTCCTAATGCAATGCATGATGCACCCGATGCAAGTGGTCCTCCAAATGACCCAACCAACACTGAGAAACAAACAATAATGCAAGCAAGAAAGATTAAAAGAAAGTACAAGCATCCACAGTTCAGAAGTAAAGCAATACGACTCTCAAAACCGCTTACTCGCGACGCTAAGGATTCAAAATCCCAAAATACCAAACTCAAGACTTTAAAACTTATAAAACATATTCCCAGCTGCGTCAAGATACCACACGTTGAATTCCATGGCCAAAAGCAAAGAGGATTTGAGGATATAGACCAAAGAAGACAAAGTGCGAGGGGCAAATATGGTATTTCTAAAATAATTTGACCTCGAGACCATAAAATTTAGAAACTAGACTTCATAGGCTTTCCGTACATATAAAGAACGCTCAAATCGGAGTTCGTATGAAGAAGTTATGAAGAAAAGAAGAAATAAAGAAGAAATAAAGAGTTTTACATGAAAATGTGGCATTACCGGTAGTGGCAACTTGCATTACCGGTAATGCAAGGCTGCTGTCCTCAAAGTAAACCACCATTACCGATAATGGCAAGAACCATTATAGGTAGTGGTCATCCCTACCACTCAAACAAAGCCTGTAATAAGTTTCCAAAGTCCATTTAACTTGATCAAAACATGATTTAACCCTTTCAAAACCATGAAAATCTTTCCAGAAACTTAAATCCACCCACAAATGATTTAAATCAATCTTGAACTATCATTAAATCTGAAGTTCAAAGTTCTCATTAAGCAGCCATGGCTGCTGCTCACGGCAGCTTTCAACCCAGTCATACATAAAATCAAATACTCAAATTCAAAGCCCAACTCAACCATGAAATTTTCCACAGAAAATTGTCTAGAATTTCTTGTCCGAAACATATTACCAAAACCAGAAATTTTAAAAGAAAAAGAAGATAAAAAACCCACAGTTTGAACCTTGGACATATGCGTTAAAAATCAAGGCCCAAGTCAGCCATTTCAAACTCAAGATGAACCATTCTTGCTGTTAGAAAATTACATGTAAGTTTAGTGAAAGAAAACAACTTTAATCTATTCATCATATTCAAAATGAAATACAAAATACAGAAGTTTGACATGCATGGCCGAAAATCCCAAAATTAAACCCATACATATCTGTTTCATCACATGAAATTCCCAAACTTGATTGCATGCTAAAATCTATCTAAGTACATCCCCACAGTCATGTATCTAAACACATGCAAATCCAAAGACATGAAAACCACCGGTTAAAATTTTAAATCCGAGAGTAACCCATCATAATTTATCAAATTAAAGTTTAGAAGCAACGATTTCTGTTTTAAATCATGCATGCAGAATCCAATTCACTCATCAACAACTTTACTTCACCACCAAACTATTATTTTTTAAACCAAAAGCCAAAAACCTCTCCATTACAGCCATGAGTAAATGCTGAAAATACATCCTTTTACCCAAATCATATATATATACCAGCACCGATCCATACTCAAACTCCCCAGAACCAAAATGAAAAGGGAAAAATGAGAAGAAAATAGGAATGCATGTAGCTATCAAGCCATAGCTACTCAGATTCGAACATGCACGAGGAAAGAGTGAAGAAAACTCAACTAAAAAAGCACGACTCACCTTAGCTTCCTCAGAAATGAGGTCCGGCAGCTTCTCTGATGAGGATCCGGTGGTAGTCCGGCAGCCACACTCCCTCACAGTAGTTCCTCTCTCCTACACTCTTCCTCTCGGCTCTCTCTTAAGTCTGATGAACCAAATGAAAAACAATGGGGCTAGTCTCGATTTTAAAGAGAAGATGAAAAGGACCCAAGTGCAATTTATTAAAATTCAATTTCTTATAATTTCAAGATACCCTTAGGCTTATGCAAAACTTCAAAATTGCCCCCAACTTTCATAACTATTCAAAATATGAGATTTCTTAATTTACTAAATACCCCAAATTTCATAGATAATCTCAAAAATAGGCTTTTAAAATTTTTGGGATATCACAAGATAGCTGTCCATACTCAATCTTCTGATAAAATATATATATTAAAGGATTTTCCTAATCTTTAAAACTAAATAACCCTTCTAAACTAAAGGCCGAGTTGGAAACCCGGTGGCTTCCTTTAATTTTAAAACTAATTAAATAATTCCTTGAATTATGAAAATTAAACAAATAATCCTCTAAAGTCTAAACTATAGGTTAGATTCACAAAACCTACTTAATTAAACTTCATAAATGAAGGAGGTAATTAATTAAAGTGTTACGAATTCATAGTTTGAGGAAATTATTTGTTAACTTTTATAATTAATTAGGGAGATTATTTATTTAAAATTAAAATTTTGCAAGTTTTTGTGAACTTGATCTATGAATTCATATGAATTAAGGTACCGTTTGGTTACCCGTAATGTAATGTGATTACGGGGTGAATCACATTACTTGGGAATGAGAATGTGTAATGTGATTACCCTCCACATGTTTGGATATGTTTGGAATGTGTAATCATATACCCACACAATTACATTGCTAGTGTTTGGATAGGTATGTAATGTAATTTCCAATTCTTAACATTTGACCATAATACCCTCATCATATTAGAGGGCACATGACTTCCAACTTATATATTCTTTTCTTAAACCAATAAACCCAATAAATTGGAAAATGATACAAATTTACATAACAATCAAATGCATCGCACCATATTACTTATAAATACATGCAAAGACGTGCCTCTCTCTCTCTCTCTCTCTCTCTCTCTCTATATATATATATATGTATGTATGTATGTATGTATGCATTCGTGCATATTATTATAGAGTATGAATTGTTGTAAAGTTGCAATGCAATTTTGGCATTCCATCATACATAAAAACTTCTTGTATCTAATTCAAAATTGCTCGTGCAACATGACTTCCAACTACCACATATGTAAATTTTCATTTAATTATTGAGAGACCATAGTATTGCATTTTTTATTCTTGACAATCCAAAATCTCCAACCTGGAAAGAGTGATCCATGGTGATCACTCTGAACGATTTCCATTGATAACCTGTAACATAGTATTGCGTTTTATAACTTCACATATATGGCCAAGTTTGGGGTAACCTGTAAGATGGATGCAATTCAATATCATATGGTCAAATTCATTGTAAAAATAATAATAATAATAACAACAATAATAATAAAGAAACTCATATGGTCTTAAACATTTCAGTTGCTTATAAATACCTGTAAGAGTAAAATTCAATATCATAAGGCCTTATCATATATAATAGCAGTTTTACATCTTCACATTGATAAGCTTCCAAAAAAGAAAATGCCTTTCATCCCAACTACTTATCCCATTCATCATAACCCAAGTCATTTTAAAACCCCACACAAAATTTGCAGCAGCAAAATCATCCAAGCAAATACTTGGGAAGTCACAAAACAAAACTGCTAATAATTTCACCCATGCTCCAGCTTATCAAACTACTAAAATTGGAAAATCATCACGAATCAGAACTTAAGCAGATCAAGCACCATATCAACACACTTCTCTTGAGGAAGTTCTAAGAAAATAGAAGTCATATACTCATCAGTAGTTATGATCTTCGCAGCAGTCATTACTTCAGTCAAAGTAAGAATTTCCATTTTGTGCAGAGACTTAGCCACTGTGAACCAGCCAACCTGGATCGGGAGGCCCTCTCGTTCACTTTTGGGAGTGATGTTTATCTTGAGTGGATTGTGGATGATGTTTATCCGTCTCGATTTATCCTTCTCTATTATCCTTCTCTATTATCCACGTTTATCCTTCTCTATTATCCACTCAAGATAGGGTTTTTTGAAAAAGTGATGAGAGTTTGTAAAAAAACTAGGAGTCGCCACCTTATTTTTAGGGAACAAGGAAACCACAAAAAAGAGTTTTATTTTCAATAAAACATTGACCCCATATTTTGGAAAAGCATGGTCTTTTGAATCAAAGTTGGATTCGGGGGCTAGGTTACGAAGTGGGAAGGTTCCAAGGAACTCCTTGTAGGCACCCACCTCGCCCTAATTAAAGGTCTCCTAATTAAGTTTGGGCTTTATCAAAATCTTTTTAAAACAATCCTAATATATCTAATCAATCATAAAATATGATATATAATATATAATAATAATACATAATATGAAAATATACACAATCCTAATGGTCTTAGGAGACTAGAAGTCAACCTAAGATTGGACTTGCGCCCTATTGACTGCCTACGTACCTTATCAATTGCTTGACAAAGATCAAAGTCCACGTAGTTCGATTACCTTAGGACTCTCCTATTGTAATGAACCATATAGCCCAAAGAATTCTATCTTATCTAGGACTCTAACTTCGAGAGTTTGGCTTTGATCAAAACACTTTTCTTTGTATAAGAGATGAAATTTCATTCCGTTTTAAATACTTTCAAAATTTTAGGACTCTTCCCGAAGTAGAATCCTAAACCAAGTAGAACTCTAGCTTCGAGAGTTTGGATTTAATCAAAACACGTTTCTTTGCATAAAAGATGGAATTTCATTCCGTTTTAAACACATTCAAAATTTTAGAGTTGTTCTCGAAGTAGAATCCTAAACCAAGTAGAACTCTATTACTATAAAAATTCTTACAACAAAGGATAGTCTTAAGTGGGATCAAGTGATCCCCCTAATCCTAGGTATTCTAGCTAATCCTAGGTTAGTCTAAATACCTAAAACATTAAAATATGCATGCTGGAATTTCTGGAAAATAAATAAAAAAATATCATCAAAAGTATAAATAATGCATGAAAGTGTCCTAAATGCAATCTAATTATTCTATGTGAACCTAGGCATGTTTCTATGTTGATTTTGGCCTAAAAAGTGAGTTTTAATACACTTTTAAGTTACTTTAAATCCATGGACAGATTTATAAGTAATCAAAAAGTGGGTTTAAAACCCATAAAATAAAAGAATAAAAGAAGTGAAAATTGCCTAATATGCAACCTAATATGATATATCAAAATAATCATAATCAATTTCATCACAAGGGGAAGGGACTTACCTTTGCATGCTCCCTCGAACACAAATCATATCATTCAAACAAGACATAATTAAAATACAAACCTAATATTAACAATATAAAACTATTTAAAAAAAAAATAAAAAAGGAAAACTATTTTAATAAACTAATCCCTAACCTATCATGCATACTAATAAACTAAATCCTATGCATACTAATAAAAAGAAAACTATAAAAGAAAAAAGAAGAAGAAAAACTAACCTCTTTCTCTGCCTCCTTACTTCAAGCCTTCTCCTCAAGCTCCAATCCTTCTCTCCAAGGACTCTAAGGACCTCAAAAACTTTAAAACTTAAGCTAGAGTGCTATCGGGGAAGCTTGTGCAATTGCTCAAGCCTCTACTTTCCAAGCTAATTCTCTAAAGCTTATTCTGTGTATTGAAACTAATATCAGGGCCCTCTATTTCTAGGTTCACAAAGCTATAGCAAGCTTTTCATTTTTCCGATGTGGGACAGAGTGGATTTCATTATTCTATACTACGTGCAGGCTCGTTGGGCCTGTTTTAAGTCCAAATTTGACGATTCAAGCGTCGAAACGATCGTGATTCGATTCCCCATGTTTTAAGAAGTGTTTGAAATGAAAATGCATTGACCAAGGTCAAAGGTTTAGGAAACAGTCGACCGATTAGCTGTTCAGAGCCTGCCGGGCCCAAATTAAAGTTTTGAAATTAGCTAACCGATTGCTTTCGAAATCATTTCTTCTTCTTGAAACAAGTTTTAAAATGTTTTAGGAAAGTGTTTTGAAGCCTTTGAAGGCTTTAGTTTGATAAAAATATCGAATCCCGGTCGCTTTCGGTTGAAACCCTAATCTGGGCTTTGAAAGGGCCTTTCGAGCTTCAAAAGCCAATCATGAGCCAGAAGGCTCAACTGACCTCGACACTGATCAACTTAGCTACAAAACACACTTTAAATATCTATGCCAAAGCCTTGAGACCATTCGAGACAAGATCGACAGTCATTCAGGGCTTTTGTGATTCAAAGGACAAAACTGCCCTTCAGTCACAAAAGGCCTTATTTTCTATCAAGTCTAGCTCAGAATGTCATGAAATTTTGCAGAGATGTTCCTAGACTCTCTAAAAACCTAATGCAAAAAGAACCGACTCAATCTGACCTAAAAAACTTACATGTGATAATGACCTCTACCTAATTACCCACAAAGGGTAATACTAGCAACTTAGGGTTTTGACACCCTATTTCACCTCTAATCATAGGCAACCATTCATGACCATACTCATGGTCAAAAATGGATGTCTACAGCCACTTCCCTGCTAGGCGTGTTATCCTCCTTCAATGTCTGTCCCACATTTGAAAGGTAGACCAATGAACCATCCACAAACTTGTTAATAGCTTTAGAAACCTCAATGACGCCCTTAGTCATCGAATCTGTATTTTTCTTGCTTCTTTTTATGACAAACTCTGAAGCAGACCCATGTGTTTGAGCATCAGAGATATCCATGCTTTCAATTGCTGCATCCCGAGTATCATTAATGTCTTCCTCATTAGGCCCCCCGCCTCTATTTCTTCATCTTCAGCTGTAGGAGTAGTAGCACCCTTGCCGTTGGCTCGATCCTTGCCATAAATCTCATTTAGAGTATCAAAGTGTGGGAAGGATCGACCTCTCAACCCTTTTGCACTTGGATGACTCTGCACAAATTCATATAACAAATATTAATTTAACATTACAATGTGAACTATGAAAAATTATAGAAATAACATATAAAATGGGCACGCTGAAGAATCTAGTAGTTCTAAATATTCACTTGGGATTGATGTCAATTTTCCATCATATAAAATGGCTATCGGTATATCAATAACAAATAATATGAGACAAATTTAGCTAACTGCATCTTAAAATATTTCTTAGCTACAGTAGTCAAGATATTCATATTCACAAGCATCAACAATCTCAGACTTCATGATTATTCCTTCCCATGGTCTGGTAGTACCAAATTTCATATAATTAATCAAGCTATATGGTTTTGTCATATGCTATGAAGACCAACAACTGCACTATAAAGAACAAGTAATGCAATTGAAGGTGTTGCAAGAACAAAAAGAAAGGACAGGGGTTAAAGTTAAAAATAAATGACATAACAGCCAACATAATATATGGCCCTACATATAGCAGGATGTGAAACATAGTAAAGGGTTAGGGTGCTGTAATCCATGTAAATTTATACATAAAGTGATTGAAATATAGTAGAAAAATTAGCAAAATGAAATTATTTAGGTTCCTTGTATATAATACCTATAAAGCAAAAGCCTAATTACAAACCCCTTTTCACATCTTCACTACCTCTCTTTCTTCAGAAGTTCACTTTTTCTAATGGATTGATTGTCCATATTTCACTTAAATGATTCAAATGCTTAAGCTCCAAGGCAAGACATGGCTATTCAGATTTAATCAAAGAAGGGAAACTATACTTTTTTTTTGTACTAAAACTTTTTTCCCTGTAGTTTGTTTTTCTAACACTGCTCTGATATTAAAACTTGGCTAGAAAATCACAAGAACTGTTAGATACATAATTTATAATTATGTATAGACTTGTTCAGACCTAAAAATTGCCTAACAAATTTCCAAAACTCCTATTTGGACAACTAGCAGTATGTCTCATCACTCACAACAAAATCTTCTGGTATAAGAAAAGAAGTAACCCCCAAAAAATTTTGATTTCTCATTTTTCAAACATCGGAAAACAAAAATCATAAATTATGAATGGCAATTTTAATTCTCAGCAACTAAAAAGAGTATTAAATCTATTATATATATATATATATATATATATATACAGGAATGATACTATCCGGCTGGCCGGACACAAGCTGCATGCGGTCAATCTTTGGGAGCTGTTGGATCTAATGAATGGATGAGTTGAAATCTCATTATACGAGGCAAGCTTGACTAACTCCAAACCCTAGATTCAGCTTTCTCTCCTCCCAACACAAACATGTTTCTCACTCTTCCTCACATTATCTTTCTCTCTCTCATCCCCATCTCCTTGCACGATATCTCTTTCTCCCGATGAGCACATAGGAGCTACTGCATAGCCCCAAATGTCTCACTATCTCTCCCTCGTTGGCAGCCCCTCTATGTCTTCCTTGTCATTTTTTTTTAAAAAAATCTCTCTTCAGAGATCTACATGCAAACTGGGAGAGTCGCTAGTTTTCAAGCAATTTATATATAAGGACAATTTCCTAAAGAGAATGTTTTTTCATACTCAGCATTTCTTGTATAGGTTGCTTTACATTTCATAATGTCACGTGAGTGTGATATTAGTTTGTTTACTTGCATCTTTGCCTCTCAGTAATCCAGCTTAATTAGTTATGGTAATTAAACAGGTTTCTTAGATAACTTCCATGCTCCAACCCGTCCCTATTGGAATGGGTCTGTACACCGAATATTGGGAATGGGTCGTGGACCCATCTAGGCTATGTGATGAGAATCGGATCTTGGTTTTTTCCCCTTTATTTATACTAGACTCAGAGGAGAATTCAGGATGCCTGTGTGCAAATTTTTTTTTTTTTTGCTTTTATTTTAAAGAAAGATAAATTATAGTTTATGAATTTTTTTTTTAGCCAAACCTCAATGAAGAAGACATTCCTAGTTTGCAAATAACGTTCCCTTAAATTGGGTAATATCCTTTTTTTGAGAAAAAAAATCATCCAAACTGGATAAGCACCAATCAAATGATCAATGATTATACACTGTAAATCACAATCACATATGCATTCATATATTGTAAAGGACATAAGCTTGGGGAAAAAAATCCATTGTATTCATACTACTTTGACTTGATGTTGTGAGAACACTTGATTTCCATAGAAAAAAGACAAAGGTACCTGATGCATTCATGCATTGTAAATCATATACTTGATAAAAAAAATAGAAGAAGAAGAAGAAGAAGAAGAAGAAGGCCGGAGAGATTAGAGCAAGGAGACGCCGGCGAGATGAGGGTGTAACTCCGGCACCGTGAATCCCAAAAATAAAGGTTTTTCGTTCTTCACAAAAGGCAAGGTGAACTCCAGTCGATGACGACGAGGAAAACATAAAGGGACTGCCGACGAGGGAGAGTTTGAGGGCCCACCGGCGAGAACGTTCGAGGCTGTGCAGTGCTATAGCTCTGATGTGCTCATGGGGAATGAGAGATTAAAAGAAGGGTAAGAGAGAGAGAGAAATGACATGCTAGTAGATGGGGAGGATGAGAGAGGGAGAGAGATAATGTGGGGAAGAGTGAGAAACAGGTTTGTGTTGGGAGAAGAGAAAGTTAAATCTTGGGATTGGAGTTGGTCAGGCTTTCCTCGTTTAATGAGATTTCATCTCATCCATTCATTAAATCCAACGGCTCCTAAAGGGTGACCGAATGCAGCTTGTATCCGGCCAACCTGATAGTATCATTCATATATATATATATATATAGAGAGAGAGAGAGAGAAAGCAGATTGAAGAGAGAACTTACTTGCAGATCAAAGAGCGTTGGAAAAGAGAGAATATGAGACAATGCATTTGAGACGATGCCCTAAAAAATGAAATATAAGAAAAAAAAATTAAGCTCTAACTCTAAGCAAAACAAGAAAGAAAAAAATAGCAAAAACCCTAAGTTACCAAAAACAAGCAGCGTTGCTGAGAAAGGTATGTACAGAGAGAGAGAACACATCAGACCTATATGGTGGAGAAAGAGGAACAGATTATACCAAATAGAGCTGATGATGGTCGAGTAAAATGATGACCATACAGATCCAGATGATGATGATCGAGTGAGATAGTCACGTCATTGGGACCGAGTAGATCCAGATGATGATGGTAGCACTTCCCGTTTGGCCGTTCACTGGAGATGACGGTCGGATATGAACTGATCGAGAGAGATTATGGTCGGATCTGGCGTCGTTCACGGATGATTCGCACTAGGGTTCCGTGAATAGGAAGAGAAAGATGGAGGGTCAAATCACCGGAGATGATGGTCGGATATGGCGTGAATGATATCGCCGAAGATGATCGTCGGATCTGCCAAAGGTTAGTGATTGAGCTAGGGTTCCATTGAGAGGCAATGTGACGAGAGTGAGAGAATAACTTGAGGACCTGCAAAAATGTGGGTAAATCGGCTTTGTATTAGGGCTGGTGGGATATGATGGTCATATAAATCAGCTTTGTTCAAAAATAAAGGGTACGCTGGTCATATTTGATTTTCATTAAACCTTTTACCCGCAATCAATTCAAGATTACCACGGTCAAAGTTGCATTGCCATTACAGGTCTTTGGGGCATTGCAATTATGCCTGGTAATCAACATTACGGGTCTTTTTCAATGGCCAAAAAGGATTCTACAATGTAATGTAATGTGATTACACATTACAGGGTTGATTACAGACAACCAAACACTACCTAAGTTATTAATTAATTTTTTGGGTTTTGAACTTCAATAGAATTTTGGGGGTGTAAAAATTAACTAACTATAACTTGAGGGAGTTTTAAGCATTTTATCCCGTTATTAACAGGAGTTCTATATCGCCCGACACTTTAACCCGAAATTTAAAATCACCCTAACGTGTTGTGGTTTAAATGATGTGTAAAAAAAAGAGAAGCAGTTTGAGATGAGAGATCTCACCACTCTAAACAGGACACATCATGATGATTTTTAATTTCGGGTTAAAGTTTCTGGTGCTATAGTATTTTTTCCATTATTAAATACAACGGGAGAGTTATTAAATACAGCCGGAGAGTCATGCACTTCCTGATGTAAGCATGTACGAAATCTATAGCACTTAAATTATTTTTAGTTCTTCTAGATCAATGCCGGCCTATAAATTAACAAAAGTATTTCAACTAGTGGACATGTATATATTGCACAAAGGTTGCGACAAAAGAACCGACCTTACTTCTCTTGCCTTTGATTATATGTCCAAAATAGCTAGCTTAGAGCATGACGGATGTGGGGGCAAAAGGGATGAGGGTTCCTTATCATAGATGGACTCCTAATATGTTTTTAGCTATTTTGTACATACTCCGTATAATTTAAGGCACATGCTTGTGTCTTACGAATATTGTCTTACACGATCAACTTAGTTTTATTGATATAAATTCAATTAAAAATATATTAAAATGAACTTGATCACACGTATCAATATTCAAAGAATTTTGGTCAAACCCTAATTTTGATGTGTTAACCATATTGCTTTCTATAATGAAATCTTCTAAATAAGACCACGGCACGTTGTCATGTATCACACTGTTGGGTAGGTGGTACATATATATCCCCTTGAATTTAAGATCATTGGTCAGGACCATGGCTCTCGTCTAAGAGGTCATGGGTTCGACTCTCGTCTTGGCGAGTTTGTGGTGTTTTGTTTAAGTGGGGGACTTAGATCCCCATATGCCCCACATATCTCGCATTCCCTTCCTTACTAATTGACTAACAACTAACACTAATGTATATCAAGTGGAAAAAATAAAAAAAATATAAAAATTAAGATCATTGGATAATATGTCTCTTGACAGAATTAACCCTGTAAAGTTAGGTTTGGCAACAGTAGTATCGAAGCAGATCCAATTCTGTGTGTTCAAATGAGGAACAGTATTGTACCTCACATGATCGAATTGAATTGGAGATAACCACTTGGGTTTAAGATCTTGCCGTGGCTTGCTAAGGTAGATTCTCATATCAATACACTTGCATAAAATATTAAAAATAATTAAACAAACATTTTACTAATACAAATTTCTTTCTCTAATTGAGTTTGGCTAACTTATAATCATGATCAACATCCACAAGTTGGATTAGTAGATTGAGGACAATGCCTCGTCGTGAGCGGAAGTTTTAGTTTTTACTGTATGAGCCTTGATGCATGATTGATGATGACCATATCAACCATGATATAACTCTAAAAAGGCCTAAGTGTGTTTGGATAGAAAGAAAAAGCCAATTTGCTTTCCAATCATATTATTTGATCCTCCAGTTGCTTTAGGAAAAACAAAATGAAAACAATAATCTTATTGCCAATAGCCGAATATATATTAAACTTCTTCAATGATCATGAGAAGTCCACTACATATCAATACACTTCAAATTAAGTTCAAAACACCTTTTTACAAACAACCGCGCGCCCTTGAAACCACAGATCAAAGTGAATTAATTGCAATAAACCAGAAGAGAGAGAAAGAGAGATCATTTTGAATCCCGTACAGATCGAATTCGAATTCTCTCTTAAGCCATAAGAACACTTCTCTTAGGAATAGCATAGCTTTTGCTTCTTGGATACAACAAACCATTCTTGACATCAACATTATTATCTCCAACAAAATCACAAGGCTTATCTTCATCAATTTTCCCCATCCCAACACTAGCACTCCTCGGCACTCCCTTAGATCCCGCCGCCGACTGTTGTTTCATCTGCTGCTGCTGCAAAAATATGTCCACTTCAAGTCTATTAGCCAAAGTACTAATGGAAGCCGCTCTTACAAGCTCTCTATAATCCTCGCTGCCATTAGACCTCGTTGAGCTCACACTGAAACTCTTCGGCAGATCTCCCGGCTGTCTCATCTTGTTCCCGTAACTCACCGTGCTGGAGCAATCCGTTAAGCTTCGTACGTAAAAATCCCTCGCTTTTCCCAGCGCTCTAAACGGTAACGTAATGAATCGCATGAATTTGTTTTGGCTGCTTGCTTTGCCCATGTTTGGCCGAGAATTCGATCTGAAAACTGTTTTCGGTTTTTTTTTTTTTCGATATGAAAACTTATTTGGAACAGATAAGATTGAATACAGTTTTCAAAATTACGATCGACAGATTGTAAAGAAAAGAAAGATCGATAATGAAACAAGAAGCTCAGATAGAAATATATAAATGAAACTTGCTGAGAACTCAAACGTAGAGAGAGAGAGAGATTTGTAGAAGAGTGAGAAGGTTTTGGAGATGGAGTTGGTGTGAGGGTTTTGTAGAGTCGACCAACCAGCAATGTAATTGGGCACAGAGAGAAGGTGGGGGGTGGGGTCGACTCTTTTGAATTAAAGCCCACGGAATTAGAAAATCGAAGATAAGAACAAGTTGTAGCCAATTTTGGGATATGAATGTTTTGAGGTGTAACTTATTTATAGTTGTATAAGATGATCCGTATAGAATTTAAATACACTTCTTATAAATTCTTCTAAATTTTATACTCGCTAAAAATTAAAATATTTAAAAGACCGATTTCTATAAAAATTGACCGTAAAAAAATGATAACATTTTAAATACAAAATATCACTATTTTTTGCAGTAATATTTGTCTGAAATCGACCATCAGATTACTGTAATTTTTTCCGAACATGATGTTCATAAGAAGTGTACTTAATCCAACGGCTGATTTTCAAAATCTCTTTTCCAATTAGTCAAACACAAATCATCGTACACAACTTTACGTAAGGTGTAGCTTATTATAGGGCTGCCTAGACAACAATTATTCATAAAAGCAGTGTAAGCCAAAATTGAAAAACGAGGGAAGGATTTGAGTTGACATCAGGGCCTTTTCAACACTTTGACATTTTTTTATGTACACACTCAATCATACCCGTTGATTTGTCTTACGAGCAACCATTTCAAACGGGATCAATGATCTTTCCTAGAAGGTGCGGTAGTTAATCTTTGAGGCCACCGGTAATAATTTGTCCTTTAGTGTGTGTTAATAATTTAATCAATAATTTGAGTACGTGGTGGTGACTCGTGAGAAGCACAATGGATAAGCATAAGAAATTCAGAATATTTTACATTATAACTTTATAAGCCATGTGGTCAAATGGAAAATTATCTACAATGGCTGCTTGGGTAGGTCATGGGTGTAACAATCAAGACTCTCTCGCCCCTTTCCTATTTCTTTCTGTGAAACGGTCCGACTAGGGCAACTTCAAGAAAAGAAAAAATCTCATGCGCTACGTCACATGAAAATACAAGTGTTTTTTTTAAATATTAAAACAAATACAATATTATTGGATAGAGGATTATATATATATATATATATATATATATATATATATATATATATATATATAACTATTTTGAAATTTTATCTGCATTATTTAAATTTTATTGTAGAACATCATTTAATTTGATTGTACGCATCAATCAAAATTTAATATTATAATCCATCAAGATAGTTAACGTAGTTAAGAATTACATTTCATGTAACGAAATTAAATTTTTAAGAGTTTACTGCTGATGTTGTCCAATCCTAAAATCCTATATATATATATATATATATATATATATATATATATATATATATGGCTATACAGTATCCTGGGCCAGCTTGCGCGCACCAAATTAAATCCTGCACCCCGAACAAGACTTCTGAAGCAAGACTTACACCTTGAGATCCGTGGCTCAAACTTAGCTCAAACTTCAATCAGAGTAGACGGATGATACCTTATATTGTAAATAATAATAATAATAATAATAATAATTAAAACTATTTATCAATTTTTATGCACGAGCCTATTTTGATATTTTTAAATTTATTGAATAATTGAATTTGTGCCCTCTAAAAAGTCTAACTGATAATCATGGTCAATTTGTAGTTATTGTTACAATCTCATGTTTTGCCAAAGTCGCACCAATGACACAAGCATTGCATCAAGAATGAGAAATTTGGGATACAAATTGAATTCTTACAACCAAATAACAAAAACAATCGAGTTAAAAATTGATTCATTTTTAATATGACCCATTTGAAAATTTGATATAATATTTCACTACTTCATCTTCAACTTAGAACCAGTCAAATTTAATTTAATCAATCGGGTTAAACTATAATTAAAAACAAAAGTATATGAGCACTCAAAAAATAAATTTGAATCTAATCATTGGCAATTTGGACAAAATCGGATTTGGTTTTTAAAATAATTGCAAATATGGACCGTTCTCTTAACTCTGAAACCCTAGTAATAATAGTGTTTGTTTGGATAGAAAATCATAAATATTTTATATCAAATATCTTAGGCCCACAATAATAATGCTACCAACTAGGACAGCCTATGAGTGACAGGTGGAGCCAGTATTTTCCTTTTCCTCACTTTTGGTTAGGTAATGGTTGAGTCTTAATAAATTAGCATGATGATATCAGGTCCATGTTAATGACAATTTTTTACTTTTTATCTTTCAAGGTTTTACTAGATAATATTTTACTAACTAAATTAGAAAACATCTTCATTCCAGGAAGAAGCAGTAAAAAAATGGCGTCACAAGATCAGAAATGGTCAAAAGCCCATTATTTAAAGGGGATGATGAGCCATTGTTTCAAACAATATTCCTTGGG
This sequence comes from Hamamelis virginiana, assembly GCA_017140935.1. Taxonomy (NCBI): domain Eukaryota; kingdom Viridiplantae; phylum Streptophyta; class Magnoliopsida; order Saxifragales; family Hamamelidaceae; genus Hamamelis; species Hamamelis virginiana. The sequence continues at coordinate 4,098,428 of JAESVK010000050.1, read as the reverse complement.
CGCTCCCAGTATCGGTGATGTTTGGGAAAATGTTTCCATCATTTGTACGTGTTAGGAAACGTTTCCATCACTGTAAGCATCAAGGATGAATAAATAAATAACTAAATATAGGATTGCTAGGGATAGAATGAATAAATAAATTGGTGATTATAACAAAATTGGGAGTTGTAGCTAACAAAACCCACAAGCTAATTGACTCAAACCTCTGTTTGAGTAGAAGCCTTGAGTTAGCATGTAATGGACAATTTTATATATAAGGGCATTTTATCTCAATATTGCTGAAGTTTCAATTAATTACAGAAATGAAACTCACATTCAAATATTTACAAAAATATATTTTTCTTATGAAAATGAATTTTAAGAACACATAATCACCATTTTGAAAAGAAATTTTCAAATTTGTTAATGATCATCAATCCCTAATTTTTATACAATTACCAATTTTGTTATAATCACCAATTTATGAATAGTTAAATCACATTTAATAAGTAATGATAACAAATCAAAAAATATCAATAAAAAAATAATTCGGTTTGTTTAAAATATAAATTTTTTTTTGTTAAAGGTGATTTAGTACAAATTTGGTGATCTAATGAAAAATTGTGATAACACATATTTTTGGTGATTATATGTAAAATTTGAAAATTGGTGATTATGTGCTTTTTTGGGAATTATATGTAATTTTGGTGATTGTATAACAATTTGGTAATTATATGTATTTTTGGTTATTATACATATCATGCATGCATTTAATATTTGATGAGATAATGGAGGACATGATTTTGATGTGAAAAATTTCCGAAATGACCTTCATGGACGGAAATTGGTGATTGGTGATTGTTAACAAACATGATGATTATTAGAAAATATGGTGATTCGGTGATTTTATGTAAATTTGATAATTCTTCATATTATTGGTGATCGGTGATTGTTCATATTTTTTGTAATTTATAAAATTGGTGATTAGGTGAAAATTTTTCAAATGAAATTCAAATTTTTTTACAATTAAAAGGGAAAAAATGTCCATTTCATGTACGGAGCTCCATTTTCGTAAATATTTAAATATGAGCTTCATTTTCATAATTGATTGAAACCTCATCAATATTGAGATAAAATGTCATATATATAATTGCCGTCGATTATTTCAAAATTTTGTCCCTCTTAATTTTTAATGTCAGATGATGGTTTACACGATATGTTACATTTGTTATTACTCCAGTAATTATACTCATCTGGTAACAATTGTCACATCAATAATTGTACTGACATAACATGCCACGCTACGATTAGTTATATTATATCTTTGATATAATCAAAATTTTAATTTCCTTATTATTTTTCATATAACAAAGCAATACTAATTAATGTCAAACAAACAAAAAGAAAAACATATAATTTAGTATAAGCAAAAATAAGATCCCTAGCAAAAACAGAAAATCAAACTCCCTCCACATCTATTCCCAATATATATATATATATATAGAGAGAGAGAGAGAGAGAGCTTCTAATACAAAGTGTACCTGATGAAAGATGCATCAGGAGGTCTTTTCTAGAGCTACCTGTTAAGTATGTTTTCAGAAACTGATCGTTGGATTTGATGCTCCTTTTATATATATCATTTCTGCCAAAAATCACAATGTTCCAACGGTTAGTTTCTTAAAAAACCGACCGTGAAAAAAAGGGTGACATTTTAAAGAACAAAAAAGCCATAGTTTTCCAAAGTTACATCTTTCATAAACGAACCGTTGGATCATTATGATATTTTGCAGGCATGATATACATGAAAGAAGCATCAAATCCAACAGTCAGTTTTTGAAAATATGTTCAACAAATGGCTCTAGAAGAGGCCACATGATGCATCTTGCATTAAGTGCACCTTATATTAGTAGCTATATATATATAACATCATTAGAGAATGATGTTAAATGATATGATTTTCACACCGTCAGAGTAATGCCCCAATTACTCTTGCCGGCCAGGGTTGGTGCATATGATACTACCACATTTTTCTATTCATATCTATATTATCCTATACCAAATTAATTTGACCACTTAACTACATAATTTGATATAGATAATATAGAAATACATTAAAAAAAAAAAAAAATTTCTAAGAGGTGATCTCACATGATTAATTATTTCATCCCTTTCTAACATTTTGAATATTTTTTAAATATTTCTAAACGAGCGCAAACCTACACATTGTGCGAGACTTATCAATAAAATTTTATCTAATTAATTATAATTTTATAAATTATATTTTGATCATATGATCTTGACTGTTTGATCGTAATTAAATTTATAGGATTACAGTATATAACTTAATACATGCATAAAAATGATTGAAAATGTTAAAGAAATTGAAAAAAATTAATTTAGAAGTATTATTAAAAAGAATTTTTTAAAAAAATAACACAAAGAAAGTAAAGAGTAAACTGTAATCAATTTTTTTAATTAAAAAATAAAAAATAATTGAGAAGAGAGAGAGAGAGGAGAGAAGTAGATGAGACCCACAATAAATAAAAAGAGAAAAATAATTAATTATGAAAAGAGAAATGAAACTTAAATGGAACTCACATCAACAAAAAATCTTGAAAATTCAAACTTCAATTAATTAGTTAGACGAATGATATAAAGTCATATCATTTTGAGGTAGGGCCAAAACCAATAGGGATGAAGAAAGAGACTGAATTAAGGAGATAAAAGAATGAAAGAGAGAAAGAATTCAAGTACTGCTTCAAGGTAGAATTAAATTTTAATATATTAGCATGATGATAGGTCCTTTTTTTTTTTTTTTTTTTTTTTTTTGAAGGTTTTACAAACAAAATTAGAAAACATCTTCATCCTTCAGGCAGAAGCAGTAAAAAATGGCGTCACAAGATCAGATATGGTCAAAAGCCCATTAATTAAAGGGATGATGGACCAGTAATTCAAACAATATTCCTTGGGCGCTTCCTGTATCGGTGATGTTTGGGAAAATGTTTCCAATCATTTGTAAGTGTTAGGGAAATGTTTCCATCACCGACTCATCGTAAACATCAAGGATGAATAAATAGATAAATATAAGATAGCTAGGGATAGATTTGGTTGATTTATATTTGGGTCAATGACTTTTTTTTTCCCTTAACTTAAAGAAAAATACTGATGTGTTCCATAACTTTAGTTTTATTTGATTTAATTGATGAATTTTAAAAGTTATACCAATGTAAAATATTGACTGACGGAACCAACATTTCATTAATTAAATATTACGTGCAGTCAAGTGGCTATCTGCATGGCAATCACGTGGATCTAACGTGCCTTAAGTTGGCTGATTATATATTTTAATAACTTAAGTTTATTGATTAATGACAACTTAAGCCACATCAGATTCACATGGTTGTCAAGTGAAACCTATCGTAAATGTCAAGTAAACCGCCACATGATATTTGTTTGAAGAAATGTTGTTAGTCAATGTTCTACATTGGTACAACTTTTAAAATTCATGTACTAAATCGAGAAAAACTAAAATTTAGGGACCACATTGGTATTTCTATCAAAGTTCGGGGTACAAAAAGATTGTTAACCCTTCATATTTTTTATTTTTTGTTAACAAAACTCAACGTGGGAGTTTTATTTTGAAAAGTCCACCATTGGATTAGATATTCTTATGTATATCATACATATAAAAAATCATGTAAATTGGACACCAGTGGCCATTTAATCCAAAAAAATTACATTTCTAATCAATAAAATATATCATATTTATGGATGAAATAATTCTTAATCTCTGATAGACTTGATACTATGTAGACATGATGTACATGAGATGAACATTTAACCTAACGGTATATTTTTCAAAATACAACTCTCACATTGAATTTTGTAAATCGTAGAATATATGTCCACAGGACACATGCCAAATCAATAAACTTGTTTAAAATGTAAATGTAGTTGTAGCTAGCAAAACCAACAAGCTAATTGACTCAAATCTCTGTTTGAGTAGAAGCCTTGAGTTAGCATGTAATGGACATTTGTATATATATAAGGGTATTTTACCTCAATATAATGTTGAGGTTTCAATCAATTACGGAAATGAAGCTCACATTGAAATATTTATAAAAATATATTTTTCTGACAAAAATGCCCTTTGAGAACACATAATCACCATTTTGAAAAGAATTCTCAAATTTGTTAAGGATCACCAATCCCCAATTTTTATACAATTATCAATTTTGTTATAATCACCAATTTATGAATAGTTAAATCACATTTAATAAATAATGATAACAAATCATAAAATATAAATAAAACAAAATAAAATAAAAATTCAGTTTGTTTAAAATATAGATTTTTTTTTTTTGGGTTAAATGGTGATTCAGTACAAGTTTGGTGATCTAATGAAAAATGGTGATAACACATATTTTTAGTGATTGTATGTAAAATTTAGAAATTGGTGATTTTGTGCTTTTTTGGGTATTATGTGTAATTTTGGTGATTGTAAAACAATTTGGTGATTATATGTATTTTTTGTTATTATACATATCTTGCATGCATTCAATGTTTGATGAGATAATGGAGGACATGATTTGATGTGAAAAAGTTTCAAAATGACCTGTACGGACGAAAATTGGTGATTGGTGATTGTTAACAAAAATGGTGATTATTAGAAAATATAGTGATTGGTGATTTTGTGTAAATTTGGTGATTCTTCATATTATTGGTGATTGGTGATTGTTCATATTTTTTGTGATTATTTATAAAATTGGTGATTAGGTGTGAATTTTCAAATGAAATTCAAATTTTTTGACCGTTAAAAGGGCAAAAATGTTCATTTTCATGTACAGAGCTCCATTTCCGTAAATATTCATTTCTATAATTGATTGAAACCTGGCAATATTGAGATAAAATGCCCTATATATAATTGCCGCCAATCAAAATTTTGTCCCTCTTAATTTTTAATATTAGATGATGGTTAACATGATATGTTACATTTGTTATCACATCAATAATTGTATTGACATTACATGCCACGTTACGATTAGTTATATTATGTCTTTGATATAATCAAAATTCTAATTTCCTTATTATTTTTCATACAACAAAGAAATACTAATCAAAACGTCAAACAAACAAAAAGAAAAACATATAATTTAGTGTATATATATATATATATATCAAGAGATTAGAATATTGGCGATTGTATATATATATATATATATATATATATATATATATATTTTTGGTGAGAGAGAGAGAGTATGATGTTAAATGATCCGTCCGAGTAATGCCACAATTACTCGGGCCGGCCAAGGTTGGTGCATATTATACTACCACATTTTTCAATTCATATCTATATTATCCCATATCAAACTAATTGGACCACTTAACTACATAATTTGATATGGATAATATAGAAATACATTTTTTTTTTCTAAGAGGTGATCTCACTTGATTAATTATTTCATCCCTTTCTAACATTTTTAATACTTTTTTTTTTTTTAAACGAGCACTATCCCGCGCATTGCACGAGACTTATTAATAAAATTTCATCTAATTAATTATAATTGTATAAAATATATTTTGATCATATGATCTTGATTGTTTGATCGTAATTAAATTTATAGGATTACAATATATAACTTAATACATAAGAATGACTAAAAATATTAAAGAAATTGAAGAAATTTAATTTGGATATATTATTAAAAAGAATTAAAATAACACAAAGAAAGTAAAAAGTAAACTGGAATCAATTTTTTTAATTTAAAAATTAAAAATAATTAAGAAGAGAGAGAGGAGAGAACTAGATGAGACCGGCAATAAATAAAAAAGAAATTTTAGTTATTCTCATGCATCAAGATTATGCTCTATCTCCAAAAAATTTATTGAAATTAAATGCATAAGTTCATCCGGTCAAATAAATTATTTTGCAAAATCATTTGTTAGACGAGACCTCACATGATGTGTTTTCCTCCAATAATTTATTTACATATAAGTCAAATCTTGATTATTTTATTATTATTATTTTTTTTATGAGATCAAATCTTGATTTGGTATGCACTTGTATGACTTTTTCCTTGTAAATTTTAGTTTGAAATTTAGAATTTAGGGGGAATTGGCCAAAGGTCCCCATTTAGAAGATTTTTATGCCAAAAGCCATTTCAAAAGATATTTTTTATGCCAAAAGTCATTTTGGTATAAATTGGATAAAAATACTCCTCCTTTACAACAACCTTCAACGTCACCTTCCACCACCAATCCCAGTTCACTACGCTAAACCCCAAGTTCACTATATCGAAAAACATATTTCACTACACCAAAATGCGTTTCACTACGTCGGAAATACCTTTCATTACGCCGTAAACTGTATTTCATAATGTCGAAAATGCATTTCACTACGCCAGAAATGCATTTCACTACGGATTTTACTACGCCCATAATTTTATTTTCCCTACATTTTCCCGGGTACCAAACAAATAATTAACAAAAAAAAAAAAAATTCTTTTTCCTACAGTTTCTCACCAACCAGAAACCAAACAAAAACTCAAAAACAAAATATTTTCTTTTTTCTACATTTTCCCATAAACCAAAAAAAAAAATCCAAAAAAAGAGGTACTACTAAGTGCTAACAGAGGAGAGAGAGAGAGAGAGTGAGTGAAGAAAGAAGAGAGAGAAGAAAGATGAGAGAGAAAGAGAGAGGGGGGAGTGTTGCCAAACATTCAGAGTAGCAGCACCGGCGAATCTTCTGCTTATTCTTCACCTCGTTGACTCGATAGTAGGCCGGATCAGAGCGCAATATTGGCCGTCGTCATCTTCTTCTCCCACATGCACTATCTGGTGTACAAGTTGATTGTTTTTCTGCTTTTCCTACTAGATACTCATTGGATCTGGCTATCTGGTTTCTCTTACTGGTGGAGCTGCTGTCGACGCTGTAGAGAAAGAAGTTGAGTGAAGCTAAAGTAACCTGATCTATAACTCGACCACTCTTCTGATGGAGGAAGCCTATCTGTTATTGTTCTGGCTATGCCAACATGCCGGTAGTGGCCCTATTTCAGAATCATCGTTTCATTGTCCTCACTGTGTCCCAAGAGGAAGAGAAAAAGGGATAGAGAGAGAAATGAGAGTTAATCATAGATCTGGACTGCCGCTATTAAGCTTGAGAAATTTCAAATATGGACTGTTTGCTGGCGGTGTTGAAGAGGTCACCGGCCATGGCTTGACTGTCGCAAAGGAAGAAAAAGAAGAACAAGAGGTGGGCATCAGGGTCGATTTGGATCGGAGTTCACTTAGGCTCTCTCTTTCTCTCTTTTTATCTCTATCTCTCTCTCTCGCCTGCGAAGGAGAGAGCGATTTGTTGCTTTGGCGTAGCTTTAACTTTCCATCATTTTTTCTTTGCTCCAATGGTGGTGAGGATAGGAGAAAATCTTTTTAAGGGCAATTTCGTCCTAAAAATAATGAATTAAAATAAAAAAGGATCTTAGGCAGTAAAAGTATTCAAAAGAGGTCTTTTGAACCAGAAAATTTTATAAGAGGACTTTATGCAAGTGAGGTCTTTAAAATAGGACTTTTGGCCAATTATCCCTAGAATTTATACTCGAGAAAAAGGTAGGGTGAGTAGTTAGGCTAAACTCCATCTCTATAAATAAGACATCTACAACTCTACCACGATCAATGTATCGCCGCCCGCTTGTAGAACCACTATGTATAGGTTGTTGATTTCTGAGTCGCATTTTCCTTCTTTGATAGTTGATTGCCATGAGCATCATCATATTGTTTCTTTCCTTTTCATCAGAATCATATTGTTTCTTTCCTCTTCATCAGATGAATCTGATGAAAAATCTCCACTTGCATTCTCATCACAAGAGTTACTCATTTTTTTTTACAGAAGTCATAGTATGTAGATGTTTTATTTATAGAGATGGGGCTCTCATTTATCAAGAATGAAAAATGTACTAAAAATTCAGCTTTTCTTTGGAAAAAAATGCATGTGACTATGTATTGTCATCTTCAAATCCCATCCATGACATACCAAATGACGATTTTGAATTTGCTTTATTTTTCTCATTTATCAAGAATATACAAACAATTCACTTTTTCCTTTAAAAAAGATACATGTGATTATGTATTGTCATCTCCAAATCCCAACCATGACATACTAAAGGACGATTCTTATTTTGTTTTATTTTTCTCATTTATCAAGAATGTACTAACAATTCAGCTTTTACTTGAAAAAAATATGCATATGACTATGTATTGTCATGTCCAAATCCCATTCATGTCATACCAAAGGACGAATCTTTTTTTGCTTTATGATTCTCATTATCAAGAATGTACTATGAATGCAGCTTTTACTTGAAAAAAATATGCATATGACTAAGTCTTGTCATCTCCCAATCCCATGCATGACCAAAAAAAAAAAAAAAGTTTAAAAGAGGAAATGTACTTTGTTTCATCTATCTCAGTTATTAAAAATGTATTATAATTGCTGAAGAGTCAAAAATTGTGAAATTCATGTGATTAAGAACGAAGGAGCTCAAATTGAATCCCAACTTTTCGTTGTATTTTTTTTAAATTATTTTTTGTTCAATAAAATACTCACATTGCGTTGTGACAATGAAATTTTCTTATCAAACGACAACGGAACACAAATTGAATATATTATGTAATTTTAAAAAATTAAAAATTTTAAGTTTTAATTTTTTTTTTTTTTTGTTTTTTTTCGGTTAAATTTGGATAATTGTGGTGGGAGATAGAGGAATGAATAATTGTGTAATTATTGTGGACGAATAGGGGTAAATTGGGGAAAATGTAGTTAAGAAAAAAAATAAAGGATTCACCATTAATTGGAGCTCGTCTAGCCAAAGCTATAGCTAAAAACACTGTAGTAAGTTAAAATGATACTGTAGCAAGCTAAATTTGGCTTTAGCTCCCCAAATTTAGAGGAGACCATTGGAGATGCTCTTAGGAGCTTACAGACAAATTAAAGTTTTAATATATTGCAGACATGATCACTTTAATGACAAACAAATTGAAGCATATATAACAAGTTCAGAACCCAACACACATGTATGTATGTATGTATCTATATATATATATATATATATATATATATTTGTGCGAAATTATAAATTACCTCGCTTCAGGACCCATTCCAGTATCCATAATCAAAAAAACCATTTCAATTGATACATTTGTTTCAGTCTCATTGCCCTCCTTCCGACCCATTTCTGTAGCCAAACACTGCTTTAATTCCATGACAACATCATTCATGGTTGGAGAAAAGAAGGGATATGTGTTCATTTTTGACAACATCATTCATATTTCCTAGAATGTAGCAACCAACAAAAACTGGGAGCCACATAGCCCTTCATTTTTTACTCAGATCAGTCCTGTATGCTACGAACACTGTACCAGTGCGAATGTTCTAGAATCGTTTCCCAGGTATACTTTTCAGTAGCTCCATATGTCAGTTTAATTGACAAATGCAATCATGAAAGATATTACCCATTGAGGAATCTCCAACAACAGATATGAGGTTAATGAGACTGAAACAAAAGTTTCAATTAAAGCTCCATATGTCCGTCAATCTCCATTGTCGGACCAGAGAAAAGGAGAGAATGATAGAAGATAGATGGGCAAAGGGAGGGGTTTGTGATCTTTGAGGGCAAATTAATCATAAAAAATAATTTTTTTTAAAGATTAGGTCCTTAGGCAGCAAAATTTTTTAGAATAGGACTTTTAGAAAAAACATATAAATTTATTGGAGTACTTTAGCCAATAAAAAGCTTTAAAATGAGATTTTTGGCCAATTATCTCTAAAATAAAATAGACTATCGAAGTTGCACCCTACAGTCCTTGAGATGGGGGTTAAGGCGAGAAAGAGGAAGAGAGAAGGATGTCAAATGAGACAGTTAGGGCTGAAAAGAGAGAGCATATGAGAATATTAGGAATTTGGTACTTTGGGCTAAAATATTGGGCTAGTTTGAGCCAAAACTCATTTAATGGTGATCTAATAAGCTTAAAACAAAAAATTGACCAAACTCGGGGTGGGCTGCTCAACCCCTACATGAATCCGTCCTGTCTACAACTTGTTTTCAAAATACTAACATGAGTCGAATATTTTGAGAAATCTATAGTTGGATAAGATTTATATTTCTTATATATGTCATTTATGCCAAAAATTACGGTGACCCAACAGTTACATTTCTATATGAAATCTCAACAAAATATGCTTTGCTATTGAAATTTTTTTTTATCCACCTGATCGCTTATTTAAAGTTATTACAAAATAAATAAAAAAAATCAACCAAGCTAAATCCAATCTTTTCTACTTTAATTTTTCAACTTCCTTTATGTCACTTTTTATTTTATTTTTTTCCTAAACTTTGAAGTCATGGGCCTGGTGATTGAAGGCACCATAAAGGTGCAGTAAAGTATAGGTTTCGTGAGCATGCCCACAGGCCCAGTTGTGAAAGTCACCAAAAATAGGTTCACTACGTGACACATTCTACACCCCATATTTTAGCCATTGTATAATGCACCTGCAAAAAGTCCAAGTAGAGTGAGTATGTACATCAAGAAGTTTCCTCTCTCTCTCTCTCTCTCTCTTAAAATAGAGTTGTGAGGGAGAAGATAAGGAATGAAAGAACTGGGTTTCATATTGGCAATGGTTTCAATGGCCATGATGCTGTGCACGTGTCACGCGAGCAATAATCTGCACCCTCTGATTTTAGTGCCAGGGAATGGTGGGAACCAGCTAGAAGCTCGGCTAACAGGTGCATACAAGCCATCGAGCCTGGTGTGCAACCGGTGGTATCCGGTTAAGAAAGATAAGGACGGTTGGTTCAGGCTATGGTTCGACCTCAGCGTCCTCTTATCTCCCTTCACCAAGTGCTTCGCGGAGCGCATGATGCTTTATTACGATGAAGTTGCGGATGATTACCGAAATGCCCCTGGCGTTGAAACGAGAGTCCCTTACTTTGGTTCCACTCAATCCCTTCTCTATCTTGATCCTCATCTCAAGTAAGCTCATGATCATGGCTTCTCTCTCTCCTCTCTCCCCTCTCTCTCTCTCTCTCTCTCTCTCTCTCTCTATATATATATATATATATTGCTTGTTGGTGCTATAATTTGATCTTTGCTAGCTTGGAGAGAATTAAGCAATTGGGCCTTGTTCCTCTCATGTAGACATGTAGCGTGAGTTCATCATGTTCATTACATTCCAGTGGCATACAATGTGCCACGTTAACACCACTTTTATCACTCAGCTCAGTAAATTAACCAATTGTATGGATGACCAAAATTACAGTCGTTGATCATGCAATCGACGGCTGTGATTTGCTTGTCATCCAAGACAGCATATATATATATATATATATATATATGCCAAAAATGACAGCCATCCAACAGTAGGTTTTTGAAAAACGTCACTACCAAAAATTATTATAATGAGAAATATCGCAATTTTTTTACAGTGATTTTCAGTTTGCTAGGAAGGCTGAAAAAATGAAAAGAAAGAAATTAAGAGGGATGAACTTTCCATCCTCAAAAAAGGGAGATCATTTTTCCTTTATGGGTGTTTGGTAGAAGAGTGTCTTCCTTCATTTCTTTATTTTTTTATATGGAAGGAGCATTGTTTTAAAAACCGGACCATTCATCGAACCGAAAAAGTTACCGGATTAAGGGTCAACCGGTTCAACCATCGGATTAAACCGTGACGTCATAAATATATTATTTATTTATTTATTTATTAGAATAAAAGCTATAAATGATTCAAAATATAATTTTTTAAAAATGTTTGTAGAATCAATTCATATATTTGAATTTATGTGTAGTCATTACAAATATTATGACTATTTTAGTCATTTTAGCAACTTAAAAAAAAAATTAAATTTAAAAAAAAAAAAAAAAAAAACCGGGTTAACCGGTTGAGCCACCGGGTTGAATGGCTTATTTGAAAAACGGGTTTTTGAGGGTTGAACCAGTCGGAGAGGGGACCGGTTCCCGGTCCAACCAGTTGAACCGGCTGATCCGGTCCGAGTTTAATAACACTGGGAAAGAGAAAAAAAAGAATATTTGGAATAATTATTTATTCCCTTCGTCCTAATTTATGTAATCACCTTTCCATTTTGAGATGTCCCAAAATATATGATCATTTTGATTTTTCAATTTAAAAATTAGAATGAATTTTCAATTATACCCCTTTATCAAATAACTTGGACAGTAATCATTTCTTTTAGAAAGGTAAAATTGGAACACAAACTTAAAAATATAATAAAGCCAAAGCAATCAGTGCATTTCTTAAACTAAGTGATTAATGAATATATGCACATAAATTGGAACGAATGGAGAACTATTTTACTCTCGTACTCATGACATGATATCATAAATGCTTAAGGGTAAAATAGTCATTTCACCTCTAAGTACCCCTCCCCTCCCCTCTTTCGTCCACTTTTTGATGGCTAATCCCCTCTATTTTTCCTTCCATTCTTCCCTCACTTCCATACCAAACACACACACTCCTTTTCCTTCAATTTTTATCTCCTCTCGCTTCCATTCTTCCATCAAACTAAACAGAGCATGAGATTTTTTAAAATCTGACCATTGGTTCATTGTGAATTTTGACATTTATCACTTATATAAGAAGATCGAGTATTTAATTCAATGGCCGGTTTCTCAAAACATTTAATCAATATTAATGTTTTGAAAACGGATGGTGGTTTGGATTAATCATTTGATAGTAGTAGTAGAAAGAACTTCTCGAAACAAAGTATGCAAAGTTGCAAATAGATGGTAGATCTTTGGAGAGAGAGAGAGAGAGAGAGCGCGCCTGACTTGTATCACCTAGGCCGGGCAAAATGGCCCAATGAGTGGAAAAGCTCAAAATCTAACAACTACTTGCTTTGAGTCCGAGATTGAATTAGCAATCTGAAGCCCAACTTACCTTCTAAGACTCCATGTTTTGTCTACAATCTTTACTTCTGAAAAATTATCTATTCGCATCTCTTAGAGTTATGACCAAACCACTCTTGACATATTAAAATTTTCATAATATAGAAGTGACTGTGGCAAAAGTTAGCGGCCCTAACTTTGGCCAACCATCCTATACTCATCAAGTGGTCTAGACGTTGTTATTACCCACCAATCCCTTTAGATCGTGGGTAATTTTGAACTCCAAAAGTGAATTTATACACAGTTATTCCAAACAGGGCATAAGTTCCTGTTTAGATTGGCTTTACGTAATAACGTAAAAGTAATTTTGAAGAACTTTCATATATTTCTTTAGAGTTGCATCTAAATTATTTTTTCATATATCAACATTTTCACACTTGAAGTAATTATAAGATAAGTAAAAAAGTCCAGTTTTGACCAATAATCCTATCATCTCTCAAATCGTTTAGAAATAACTATACCTATTTCTTTAGGTCAAGTGGAATTTTGAACAACAAAAATAATTTTAGGCTTTGCTGGGGTAAATGGTTTTCTTTTAAGTTCATGTACCAAAAGAAAATTTGAAATTTATCAAATCTCAAATGGATGACGTCACCCAGCTATGCTTGTGCAGTGAACATATTACAGAGGGCCCAACAAATTATCGGCCATATCCTAATGAATGCAAGCTTTCAAGGAAGAGCTATATGCTCTTAAATTGACGTACGGCCCCTGCTTGCTTAGTTATATGAACCATAAAGTTCACTCTCTCTCTCTCAGATAGTTGACAAATGTGAAGTACTCATAATTTCCAATATATGCAAAGTTTTCATGTGGTATGCTGATTTCCTTTCAGAGTGATTAATGTTATCTTAAATTAGAGGACCCCTATTGTTACAGCCACTTTATTCTCTTGTGATCAATATTGTTACATTTGTATAAAATGCCACACATTTTCGTGACGGGATGTAAAGTATTGCTCATTTCAAAATTAGTTTAGTACTGGCCTTGAAAAAGTAGTCACTAGCTAGCCCTTCATAAAATTGACTTCCATCTAACATTGGCAATTCCATTTGCAGGCAAATCACAGCATACATGGAACCCCTAGTCAAATCCCTCCAACAAATCGGCTACATCGATGGCGAAACCCTCTTCGGAGCTCCGTACGATTTTCGCTATGGCTTAGCACCAGAGAACCACCCATCAAAAGTTGGTTCCAAATTCCTCCAAGACCTAAAATCTCTAATAGAAAAAGTAAGCAAATCCAACGGTGGAAAACCAGTAATCCTTCTCTCCCACAGCCTAGGAGGCCTATTCACCCTCCAACTCCTCAACCGAAACCCGCCATCTTGGCGCCAAAAATTCATCAAACACTTTATAGCACTGTCCACTCCTTGGGGTGGCACTGTCCAAGAAATGCTCACATTTGCTTCTGGCTATTCCCTTGGAGTGCCGTTAGTTGATCCATTACTAGTAAGAGAAGAACAAAGAAGCTCAGAAAGTAACTTATGGCTCATGCCAAGTCCTAAACTCTTTGGTTCTAAAACCCCACTTGTAATTACACCAAATAGTACTTATTCGTCGTGTGATATCTCGAAGTTTCTTGTGGATATTGGATTTTCACTTGGGGTCCGGCCTTATGAATCGCGTGTTTTGCCGATGGTGACCGATGGATTGGCTGCGGTGCCGGAGGTGGGTGTGACTTGCATAATTGGAAGTGGGGTTAAGACAGTGGAGACTTTGTTTTATGGGAGTAGTGGTTTTGATAAGCAGCCTGAGGTTGTTTATGGGGATGGAGATGGGACGGTGAATATTGTGAGCTTGTTGGGCCTTGAATCTTTGTGGGCTCAAGAGAAAAATCAAGACCTTAAGGTTATAAGAATTAATGGGGTTTCTCATACATCTATACTTGAAGATGAAGTTGCACTTGAGGAAATAATTGGAGAAGTTTGTGGTATTAATAATTCTCCTGTTTTGAGTTCAGTTGTGTAGTGAACTTGATTGAGGAGTTATGAATGAGACACCCTTAGCCTGTAGGCCGGGAAACAAACTTGTGTCACCTGAGGCATGTGAGTGGACAAACACAAAGAAGGACATAATTTCTTTCTTTCCTTTTCTTGACATAATGACGTGGGTTAAGCTGTAAATTTATTGGTATGGGACATGGTCTATCACTTTCCCAATTGGTACAAAAATTATTATTCAACTTGATTTTATGCATTATTTGGGTGTAGATTTTACTTGGATGATATATATTGCATTTAAGAGTAAATCGCGCCGTTAGAAAATAATTTTTTTAGTGTAATTGTGCAATGGGTTCTTGATGGTTTATTCTTCAGGGTGCAACAATTGATTCTCTCAAGCGTGCACTTGTGATGTACAACCTAAGGAAAAGTTATCCAAAAGTCTCTGAATTTAGAGCTTTATACCATGAGGTGGAGATTTCCAAATTCCTTTATCTATTTATTATGATAAAAAATTATTGAATCTATAATGATATGAAATGCTTATGTTAGGAACTTATGGGTATATAATTCTGTTAAAAATAATTCAAATAGCTCCTTTTATCCTGAACTCTTTGGAAATTAGGATTTCGAATTTGTAAATTATCTATCTAAAACAAAAATAGCAATAAAATAATAGTCAACAATGAATAAAATAATAACGGACTTTGAATTTTGAAATACGGTTTAAAATTATAACATATACATAGTTAAAATGACCGCCACTCTCATAAGAGATGCCCGCGAGTCTCATAAGTTTGCAAGGCGCGCAGTCTGTTAATCATTTCCCAATATAATATTTTAAACATGGTACTTCATAGTTTATAAGACCAATTTTTCAATTCCATTTTGAAGTTGATCTGATCGATCTAATGCATATTCTAAGTTAAATAAAAGTTGTGCATGGTAATACGGTATGCATTGACAAGCTGTGTAACATGTGCAAAGATGTGTGTTTAAATAAAAATAATAATGTTGAATGGACCCAAACCATCCGTGACTAGAGATGAACAATCTGCAAAACCCATAAAAAAAAATTAGGAAAATCTTGAGGAAAATCTTTAGGATTAAAGATTAAAAAATAAAGATGAATTAGAATCTATGGGCTTATTATATGAGAGTAGAGGTACCTAATTTAAAATACTCAAGAGTACTGGACAGATGCTTGGAGTTGCTCCCCATTTTTATGGAAAATAGTAAAGATAACCCTACCCTTTTCCCCTCTGTTTGGTGATGACATACCCAAAAGTTCTTGAAATAAAATTTTTATTCTGTTCGGTCCAAGGCATTAGGTTTTATACCATTAAATCCTTTTAAATTGAGTTATCTTAGAGACCTTGTGGTATAAAATGTAACATCTTGGACTTCATGGTATATTTCTTAATCTTATGAAATTTTTGGATTTTTGGATTTTTTTTTTTTAATTTTTAGATATTAGATAGGATTTGAACTCAAGTCGCCTGTTTTATCGCAACTACAGGAGCATCTCTAATGGTATGCCATCTGAGGTTCCATTACCAAAATTTGACGTTACCACCCAAATAGATTGCTCCAATAGTATGCATAATTTTGGTAATGACTCGTAAGAGTGCTAAAATTAGCACGTATCTCAAATGAAAAATGTCATTTTTACCATGTCATATATTTCTTACCAAAAAGTAAAAAATACTAAAATATAACATTAATGCATCGGAACACATAAAGCCAAAATTCGGCACTGATGCTATTTAATATCATTTAAGATACTAAATTTTGACTTCTAACACATCAAATGACACGCGTGAATTGAAAATTCTCTAACTAGTAAGCCAAGATAATAGATAAATTCACATTCTTCATCTGCTTTATCAAGATAATGTGAAATAATTAGGATGTTGTGTGCTTGTGAGTTCCATTGCATTCTAGTGGGAATGCAGTCACTAATTCCCATTTTTCTTGTGCAGTGAGTTTGAGTCTCTCTGTAATGAAGGCGCCCCATTTTTCTTATTGATAAATCCTTGTTTTTTTTTTTTTTTGGCCTCCTCTCTCCGTTAATGCAACGTTCTTATAATATGAATTTATCAAATTTTGATAAATTTGATAAATTTAGATAGGCGGAATCAGAGAGGATGGAATGGAATATGATTCCATTCCCAAAGTAGTCTGAAATGGAATTAGATTTTCATTCCATTTCTGGCGTTTGGATTCTGATGGGAATAAAGGGTTGGAATGACTGTGGATTCCATTTCATGCGTTTAGAAAACACAGGAATGGAATTAAATATACAGCAATAAGAAAAAAAATCATCAAATATACATAGCAATATTTGAAGAATTATGTGCAACAAATACTAAAATACACTGCAATTAAAAAAAAAATCATCAAATATGAAAAAAAACTCACCTCTGTAAATATGAAAAAAACTCACCTCTGAAAAAAACAGAATACAGTTGGTTTGAAAATTGAAATAACCTGTGTAAATGCTTCATTTTCATTACAAACCTTAAAAACTGATCAAGCAATCATTTATAGGTGGCCAAATTTTCAGATTTTCCAAACAAATCTTATTCTTTGCTAGTTTAATTATCTAAAATTCGTGGTAAAAACAGAGCTACAATGATTCATGAAAGAAACCCCAGTCTTTAGAAGCAGAGTGCAGCTTCTCTAACTCAGACTCCACCAAATCTCCATAAACCAAGCTTCTCTAACTCAGTCTTTTGACAGCTAACGGCGACGAGAGATCGGTGGATGAAGGATTAAGACAGAGAGAGAGAGAGAAAGAGAGGAATCTGGGACGGTAACCTCTGTAATTTCAACTTGTTAGGGCTTCGATGGCGGCAAAGATCCAACGGCCAGCGGCAGCGAGAAATCAGCGGTGTTAGAGGGCTGCGATGGCTGCTGTGCTTGGAGTTTTCTCCGATGCTAGACACAGGAAAAATCTGAAATTCAAAAGCATAATTATTTTTTTCTTTCCCCAAGTTTTCTCGGTAGCCAAACAAAGCTCACAGCCCTATATTTTTGCAGACACACAGTTATTCAACCTCTATTTTTGCAGACACACGGTGATTCATCAATGGAGGGGTTGAGATTTGAGAAGAGAGAAGAGAGATGAGCATCTAGCATTTTTTCTTTGGTTTTTTGGGCTTTGTTCGTGCTTTTTTTTTTAAGCTTCTCATTCCAGCCATGCGTGGGAATCGCAATACCACCCCTCAGGAGGGAATGAGATGCCGCTTCTAACCGGAATTCGAATCCAGCGCATTCCAGTTTTTCAATTTCATTCCAACTCATTAAATCAATCCAAACACGCTGAAATGGAATGCATTGGAATGGATTCCCATTCTGACCTCTCATGCCGGCCATCCAAACGGGGCCTGAAGGATTTATCAATACATTCCCGAAGGCACCATTTTCATAGTTTTTGTTTTTCTTTCCCTCCAATTTTTCTAACTCAGCGCAAATTTAAATTCATATGTGTTGGGGGAACAAAATTTTGTGAGGACATATTGAATAACGTCCCCAAAATAATTCTATTTTTAAGAAATATATCCTTATAATTTCCCTCAAATAAAAATCAGGGCCGGCCCTGAGGGGAGGCAGGAGAGAAGGCAGGCGGCTGCCTTGGGCAGCCCAAAGATGAGAATTTTTAGGGGCATATATTCAGGAAAAACATGGGATATAACTGAACAATCTCTAATTTTGTAATAGAATTTGTGCAACACTATTTCTCTTGTTTACTTCACTCATATATTTTTACTTATTTTAGACATATGATATATAATTTGTATCAATAAAAGTAATATATATATATATATATATATATATATATATATATATCAGGTGCACCTCATGCTTCTTGCATCAGGTGCCTTCTCATAGAGCCACTTGCGATGAAAATTTTGAAAAACTGACCGTTGGATTAAATACTCCTATCATGTATGTCATGTCTACCAAAAATCACAGTGATCAAACGGTTGGTTTTTAAAAAATGTAACTTTGAAAAATTATGACTTTTTTGTTCTTTAAAATGTTATCATTTTTTAGCAGTCTCTTTCTCAAAAAACAACCGTTGGATCACTGTGATTTTTGAGAGGCATGACATAGATTATAGGGGTATTTAATCCAACAATTAGTTTTCCGAAATTTAGAGTGCAGGTGGCTCTACAAGAGGGCACCTGATGATGCATCAGGTGCACTTGACCATAGCATCTATATATATATATATATATATATATATATATATATATATTATAAAAACGATTCGTTCACATAAAATGAGTTATTAAAGACTGTTGAAATATATCATTTTTCGGATTTATGATAAGATTTTGCTTAAAAGTTACCTCACACAACAACAGGGTAAGAAAAAAAGAATTGGGATCACACAATCACGGGGAAGTTGATGCAGGTGCAAGTGAAGGAGTGGTCTATGATACAATTTTAGCTTATGAAAAATTAAGGTTCAATAACAAAAATTTTTAGTCAATGGTGGCATAGTTTTAGGAGCTCGCCTAGGGCATCCAAATCCTCAGGGCCGGCCCTGATAAAAATATGTCCATGTTTTACTCTAGCAGCTCAAAGGGACAAACGGCACACATTTTTCTTCTTTTGGAGTACAAAATAAGAATATCATAATATCATAATATTATTAAAAAAAAAAATAACAGTACTACATTACATAACACTCTACTTGAAATACAATTGTATGAAATATATATATATATATATATATATATATATATATATATATATATATATATAGAGAGAGAGAGAGAGAGAGAGAGAGAGAGAGAGAGTAATTATCTAATCAACTAAGCAGTTATGGCCACTGAATCATTTCATTACTTAAAAAAATCTGCATTCATGAGATGATCCAACGGGCATAAGTTTTAACTGACTTAAATTTAAGTCGGCATTAGTTGACTATATCATTTCACTATACACACACGCGTTATTAAAAGATGTAGCTTACATAATTTTAAAAAAAAAAAAATCAATCATTGAATTTTATATTATTTTATACATACCGTGTGTGCTAAAAAAATCATATTTATTCAACAATCAATTTTTAAAAATGTCACTATGAAAAACTTTGATTTCTTTTTTTTTTTGTTTTTCAAAATATCCCAATTACAATTTTTCACCCTCGAAATTTTGAGAAACGACTGTTGAATCACTATAATTTTTAACATGTATTACATGTATAAAAAAAATCTAACAGTCTTTTTCCAAAATATATTTTATAATTAATCCTAAATAAATCATTTTTATGACAACTTTACATATAGAGTACACTAAGATATAAAAATTTACATGTGGTAGGGTGTTCCTGTTGAAATTATGTCATCAAGTCCTCTCATCCTTTGCTTTTGTGGGATTTGATTCGAGAATCATTTCTCTCATTTTCTTATTGAAACAATGAAAAGCTTGAGAATCATATTGGAGAGAGTGTGGATTACTGATTAGGAGTTTTTTTGCAAAATATGATTGTGAGAGGAGGCAAAAAGATAAATAATAATAATAATAAATAGAATAATAATAACAAAAATAATTCATGTATTACACACACTGTCCATTAAGTCTAGTCTGCAACAAAGAATATTAGTCAAATCCCTACTCCCACTCTCTCTAATATAATAATACTGTACAAAAAAATAAATACTTTGATTAATTAAATATAAATAAAAAATTCAGACTTAACCGGTGCATAAAGGACACGAATGCACAGTTCCCACCGCCACGTGTCAGTGTCGTAATAGGCAAAAAGCATCGCAAGTAGCAAAAGTGCATGAATGAACGCACCCATTGAAAGCAGTCAAACCGGAGACCGGAGAAAGGCCCCCTCTCGAGGGGATGAAAGCCGTTCCAGTCAAAAATACAAAAAACCGGTCAAATGCTGAGCTGGCACTTTATGAAAGGCACGCTCTTCGTGGGCCCCAGCCCACGGGCTTCCAGCCTCCTCTCCTCTTATTTTTTTGACCTTACTCCTTTTTCTTCTTTTTTTTTTCAATTTATTTTGTTTTTAAAAATTCTTTTTCTGTTGAGGAAACGAAAAAATTCAAAAAAAAAATATTCGATTCCGAAAAGGGTTGCTTTCGTACGCCGGGGGGTCCACTACACCTCCGTCGCCCAACCCAACGTGTGTTCTCAGCTCTTCTCGTCTTTCACGTCCCTTTTGTTTCTTTCACTTTACTCTGTTTTAAGGAAAATGTTTAAAAGTTGGTAAAAATATTTTCAAAATATGTCTTAAATGATCAGTAAATGTTTTGAATTTTTTTTTTTTGAAAAATGTTAATGGCATTCCAAAATTTAACCTTCTGCACTCAATTTTTTAAGTTTTATGATTTAAATAACATAAATGTCTCTTATTTATCTTGTGCACATAAGAAATCATACCTGATGCAATTCTGTTAGGATAACTGTAGAGTATATTTTGAAACATCGACTGTTAGAATTGATTTCCCACTTTTAAATGTCATGTCTGCAAAAAACTGCAGTAATCTAACGGTTGGTCTTTATAAAAAGCAACCGTGAAAAATTGCAAAATTGACACAAAAAAGTCACATTTTTTTTTATTATGATAATTTTAAAAAATTGACCGTTGGATCACTGTAATTTTTTGTAAACATTACATTCATAAGAGAAGGATATACTCTAACTGTCGATTTTTCAAAATATCCTCTGCAACTATCCCAACAGAGATGTAATTTTACATCAGGTGTAGTTTCTCATGTGTACAAGATAAATAAGTTTTGAAATGAGAGGCATTTGTATCATTCAAACCATAAAACTTAAGAGGGTGGAATGCCAATAACATTTCCCTTTTTTAAACCAAACTAATAATGCTATATGTTAAAAAAATTCCAAAATAAATCACATTCATGTTTTATTAAGAAGAAAATTTACTTAAAAAGAAAATAGTGGACCATCCACCACATCATTTTTAACAATGCGTCTTATGTGAATCAATTATCTTTATAATATTCAAAAAAAATAAAATTAATTATTTTATTAATATAAACAACACATCATATATCTCTAAGTCGAACATATTTAGAGCTCGTTTGTGTTAGCTTATGATAAAATCACATTTGAAGAATTATTTCTCCGCATATTTCTTTTAAATTATATTCAAACCATGTCTTTACAGATAAATATTTGTCATATTAAAAGTAATTGTGGTAAAAGTTGAGACCTATTAACTTTTGCCACAATCACTATTAGTATGAAAATTTGGTCATACATCATACCATTCTTCAAGTTGTTTAAAAGTGATTATCATTCTTTCTCTTAGATCAAGTAAAATTTTGAACTCCAAAAGTGATTTTCAAAAAATTAATGCAAACAGACCCTTAATTGATACGTTATATGTCAATTCAGATGTATAAAGATATATTGATCAAATAAAAAGGTAAAAATTAAAATAGCATTATTGATAGAGTAAAGTATTAATGGATTTGCAGCTCAATAAATTTATTAATATTTAATTAATTAAATCATTTTATTGAGTATAATTCAAAAGTAACTTGATAAATTTGAGCATTAATTTAAATTCAATAATCTATTAATGAAAATTGAACAGTCTGCTGGTCAATTCAACCCAAACCATTTACAGTTGTACATAAAAGTTGAGAAAAGAGTGTAGGGACATTTCGGGAATTATATGGTGTTAAACCATGTGCCCTTGGATTTGTTACCTTGGCAACATCAATTTTCCTTTTTGACCATCTGACCATCTGACCGAGGTTGCGTCTTCGAGTCTAAATTCTCCGTCCAAAGAGCTCATTAATGAAAAAATAATAATACTAAAAATAAAATAAAATTCAAATTTACTCAGAAAATATTTAAAAAGACCCACATATTACGATGACTGGAGATATCACTGCACGTGTGGTGCGCAGTTGTCGAGAGATAAATTCACCGGCTATAGCCGGTTAACCCATCTTTATCTTTTTCCCCAAAATAAAAAAAGTACTCCGTAATAATAATAATAATAAAATAAAATAAAAAAATGTAGGGTTTTCAGCACCTGCCCCAAAAGAAGAGAGCAGTAGAGGAGGAGGGTGTGTGTGCGCAGAAGATAGCTATAGCTTTTCTTCTGCTTTCTCTTCTCTTGTTACTCCCTGAGTTTTTTTCCCATTCTTTCAGGTATTTAATGCCTTAAAGCTTTTTGATATTTTCATTCCTTTTTTGTGTCATTTGGTACATTTGATGTTTTCGTTGGTGCTTACTGTTCATCCTTGAGTGATTTTTATCATTGTTTTTTTTTCTTTTTAATCACTTTGTAATGCTTCTTTTGTTCTGATCTGGGTGGGTGTTTGATGATTTCACCCTTTTTTGAGAGCTTGAAGAGGAAGTGAGTGAGAGCTTTGGTATTAGAGAAGAAGATTACAAGTTCATCATATCTTTGATGATGGACAAGGAGTTGTTGTTGCGTCTTTTGACCAGAGAAAGAGATTAGATAAAGCAAAAAGGAAGAAACCCATGAAGAAAAGATGTCTCCTTTGATGGGTTGCTTGTTGTTATTGTCAATGAGAGAGAAAGAAAGAGAAAGAGAGAGAGAGAGAGTGAGAGAGTAAAATCAAAAAAATTCTTCCTTCTCTTTTTTATTTTTTCCTTTTTTTCTCTTTTTCTTTCCCACACGCTTCGTGTTCCACTAGATGTGATGTGTCTTCAAGGGTACAGTTCTTCTTGTTGTGTGGTCTCTGTGATTATAAGGGTCTCTCTCTTTTGAGCCTTATTGTTAAATTTTCTGTGTATTTTTTACAAAAAGGGTAATCAGAAATGCCGATGTCTCAGCTATCTAAGTATGATGTGGGTGGTGGTGGGCAAGTGTTAGATCTGGAAACCGCCGTCAAAGATGGGATTTTGGGTGGTGGCGGCGGAGTTTTCGGCGGCTGCGGCGGCGGCGGCCTAGCAGAGAAGTTAGATCTGAAGAAGATGATTGAAGAGCTTGATTCAATCGATGTTCCCTCAGTCTTTATTTGCCCAATTTCACTGGAACCAATGCAGGATCCAGTGACACTTTGCACGGGACAGACCTATGAGAGATCCAACATTCTCAAATGGTTCTCTTTGGGTCACTTAACTTGCCCAACAACAATGCAAGAGCTTTGGGATGATTCAATTACCCCAAACAAGACCCTTTGCCATCTAATTTACAGTTGGTTTTCTCAGAAGTATTTGGTCATGAAGAAAAGATCAGAAGATGTACAAGGAAGGGCTTTGGAGCTTTTGGAGACACTGAAAAAAGTTAAGGGTCAAGCTAGAGTTGAAGCTCTCAAAGAGCTTAGAAAAGTTGTTGTTTCTCATGCTTCAGCTAAGAAGACAGTGGTTGATAATGGTGGTGTTACTTTGATTTCTTCATTATTGGGTCCTTTCACTTCTCATGCAGTTGGGTCAGAAGCAATTGGGATTCTTGTGAATTTGAGTCTCGATTCAGAATTGAAGACAAATCTGATGCAGCCTGCGAAAGTATCATTGATGGTGGATATGTTGAATGAAGGATCTATTGAGACTAAGATCAATTGTACTAAATTGATTGAAATGTTAACTGAGGAGAAAGATTTCGGGTCTGAAATTGTGTCAAGTTTGAGTCTTTTGGTTGGATTGTTGAGATTAGTGAAGGATAAGAGACACCCAAATGGGGTCTTGGCTGGACTCTGTCTGCTCAAGACAATTTGCTTACATGAATCGATTCGAAACTCGATTGTGAGCATTGGGGCAGTGGCTCAATTGGTGGAAGTTTTGCCTAATTTGAATGCAGAATGCTTGGAACTTGCTCTATTTATCCTGGAAATTTTGTCTACTCTTCCTGAGGGAAGATTGGCTTTGAAGAATTGCCCACACACAATACCAAATGTGGTGAAATTGTTGATGAGGGTCTCAGAGATTTGTACTCAGTTGGCATTGTCTATCTTGTGGGCAGTTTGTAAGCTTGCCCCAGAAGAATGTGCTTCACTTGCTGTGGATGCAGGCCTTGCTGCAAAGCTCCTTCTTGTAATTCAGAGTGGTTGCAATCCTGTATTGAAGCAGCGGTCAGCTGAGCTTTTGAAGTTGTGTAGTCTAAATTACACAGCTACAATCTTTATTTCCAAGTGTAAGCTTACAAGAACAATACAATGAAGGAAAATGGCGAATTGTTCATATACACCACCTCATTTTCCTTTCATTGTGGGGGAAACAATGGAACCGAAGAGCTGCTCGAGGGATTGATCGATGAGACCGAATTTGAAATGATGTGAAATGGGGTTTCTGAGGTACCCTTTTCTCTCATCTGTGTATACAAAAGAAACTTCGATTCTATCAATTGGTTTTTCCCATGAAGAAGAGCATCATAATGTGGATTTCTAAGCTATAATTGCATATTGTATAGAAGTTTAATCCACTGCTTTTTGCCAAAGTATAAGCCAATAAGCCCCCATCAAGGTTGTAATCCAAATCAAGCTATTTTCATTTCTCAACACTGGTCAGGATCTTGTAACTGATCCCACAATTGCTTCAATCTGCAAGATGGAATTGTAAATCTCTCCTCTGTAATGTGGGGGGAAGGGAACTGTAGTAGGCTTGTGTTTCCAATTGTAATTGTAGTTACATTTATAATTAGGCTGCCTTGCCCCCATTAATCCCTAATTTTCCCTTCTGTTAATTTGGGTTTCTAAGGGGGATTTTGAGTCCCACCATTGTAGAGCTTGCCTTCCAATTTAATACTAATGTGTACAATGAATCTCCATTTTCTTCCATTTCTTCCCCAAATTTTGATCTCCTTTTCAAGTTTAAATCTTCTGTATGAACACAGATGTGTGTATTTTAAATTGTGGGTATTGTTTATCTAGTTATTATTCATCTCTGTGCCTTGTGAGTTGTGACCAGAAGAAAGATAGAAAAGAGAGAGAGAGAGAATACAATGAATACTAATGTGTGTAGAGGTTTTCTTCCAATGTAATACTAATGTATGCAATGAGTCTCCTTTTTCTTCAATTTTTTTCCCAGATTTTGATCTCCTTTTCAGGTTGAAATCTTCTTTAAGAACACACATGTATGAATTTTAAATTGTGAGACTGGTTTGTCTAAGTTTTTATTTTTTGGGGGGTAAATTGGTTTATCGAGTTAATAATTCATATCTGTGCTTTCTGACCAGGAGAGAGAGAGATTTAGGTAGCTTGGACCTTTCTGTTTTAGGATGAGAATGGAGGGAGACCAAAAGTAATGGGGGTTTACTGTTGAGGGAATTGTTGACGACAGGAACCAATGTCAGTTGTCACCTCCCCCACTCAACTTTGTTCATACGAGAATGGAAAGAGAGAAAAAGCAAAAATGAATGAGAGCTTTCAGTGAATAGAGAAGGCATTGAGTGGTTCTCCAGGCAATAATAACTCCAAATTAGAAGAGCAAATGCATTCCTCTCACTCGTCTCATCAATGCCACCATTGCATTCTACTGCACATGTAATGTACGAGAACATTATTATCTTGGATTTTAACATTTTAATTAAATGGGCTTTTAATGCGTCAGAAATCGGAATTTGAAACCCGTGGGTTAAGAACTAACCAACCTAAACTCACCCACTTTTCAATATTATTTTTTCTTTTTTGGATAAAAGGGAAAGAACACACAAATAATTTTATTTTTTTTTTTATCTCGTATTTGTATTTGGGTGATGCTTATGTGTGAGTCTGTGTATGTGAGTTCGTGTGTGTATTTTATTTGTGTATTCTTTCACTTTTCAATATTAATTTAAACTCGATCTAACCAACTGAAAATGATTATAACATGTCAATGTATATATTCATCTTGTGATATATATTTTTAGTTTTAAATAATTTTTTTAAATGACAGTATATAGGAGTGTATCAATAATCATCTGTTAATGGAGTAGGAGAATTTGAGGTATGGTAGATTCTTATCCTTTGGAAAAAAAATTATAAAATTAATAATTAGTGAATTTGGTTAATTGGCCAGTTATGATTTTGAATCTTGATTAAATTTTGGAGCTAAGGCCCTATTTTAAATTCTAAGAACTCAATAAAGTAGTCTCTTGCAAGTTGAGTTCAAAAAAAAAAAAAAAAAAGAACTGATTGTTATACAATCATGCAGTTTAATGTGCTCTAATACAGTTCATTTTGTTAAATAAGTGTACATAGGTAGGGTAATGTAAGTGTTTTAATTTGAAATCAATGTTTTTGACCTTACAGGATAAAATACATGTTTGTGGTGTACAAAGAACTTAAGGAATGCAAAGAAAGTGTTGAAGCAAGTTGGAGGTCGATGGTCAAGTGAAAAAGAGCCAGAAAAGCATGATTATCGATAATTACATAAGTAATTATCGGTGGTTATTTCAATCAGCTGCAGCAAAGTCCAATTTTTGTCCCTGCCAAGAGCCATTATCGATAACTATATTTAGAATTATCGATAATTGAGTCTATGATGCCAGCTTGTGATGTCCAGAAGAAGGCAATTATCGATAGGTGTATACAAAGTATCGATAATTGGTTCATTGATGCAGCCTTCAGTTTCCCAGTTTGCTACAATTATCGATAAGCATGACTTAATTATCGATAAGTCAAGTGCTGCTGCAGGCCAGTGTGTTGCTAAGCAAGGAAATTATCGATAGGAGTTCTCTTGAATTATCGATAAGTTTGTGATCTCAAATCAAGCCTAAGTTTCAGGTCAAGCCAATTACCGATAGTTACTTCACTAATTATCGATACTAAGCTGAAGTTGTTGAAGTTCCAGTTTCCTGCAGAAGTCAATTATCGATAGTTGCAGTAGTCAATTATCGATAATTGATGCTCGTAAAGCATGATCAGAAGAGCCATTACCGATAATTATAGCCCTAATTATAGGTAATGGGCGCCGCCTTAGCCAAAATATCTTTAGATTTCGACTTTTTGAAGGGTAAAAGTGTATTTTTATATGTTTTGTATATAAGCAAACTTGGTTCTTGTATGAAGTATGTAATTTTCTTTCCTTAGCCTTAGAATAGAACTACAAGGTTTTTTTTTTCTTCCTTCTCTTAAATTAGATAGTTTAGTTCTTGTTTAGTGATAATTTAATATTGTAACTTTGTTATTATTTCAATTTAATCTGTAACAAGCTTTCAGTTTAATCTAAGTTCAATTGTTGAAGTTAATTTCATTATTCTTAGTTTAATTTATGTTTGAGTTTTAATTGAATCTTTCTTTCAATCATTATGAGTAGCTAATTCTCCACTGGAATGATGAGGGATGCTTGATTTATATCTAATGTATTAGTTCACACAAATAACTTAACTAGACAGATTCGGATATTCATAATAAACATGAAATTTATCTATGATCCATGAGGAACTGTCAGCTTTTATCATCTGTTGACAGGAGTGCCTGCCACAGGTAGTTCTTAGCATTAAAGGCGTTCCAAGTGTGTATTGATGTCATTAAATTGTTGTTTATAATGAATATCCTATTTCTTGAATAGTTGGTTAAATTTATATTGTCAAATTTTCCATTGAGGTCACTTTTCAGTGTACTAAGATGAGTAAAAAATTGTGATGAATTAATATTAAAGATATAGTTGAGTTGAACTCTGAATTCCAGTTTGTCTCTATTTCAGTAAGATTATAAACAATCCTTGTGTATTTTACACAAAAATCAAATTTCAACCACCCATATATTTTCTTTCTTTGATCTACCTTAAACAACCTTGGGAATGGATTTTCTTGATTCTCAATGACCGCTTATCTCTGTGGACACAACCATGGGACTCCATGAAATATTATGCTTGCAACGGTAGATCCTACGCTTGGGATTGAATTGCACTTTTTACGCGCAAGCAAGAACCGTATAAATAAATAAACATGTGTGAACTAAGGACATAAAATCAGTCAAAAAAAAAAAAAAAAAGCCAGCCCATCTGGTAGATGAGGGAGTGAAAAAGGGTGTGCAAGTTGCCCAATGCCCACCTCAAAAGAATTGAAGATTTTTGGTTGCATTGCCAACTTGGTAGCTTTGAATGACACCCAAAATTGCTTACAACTGAAGTCAGTCAAAGTTTTTCATATATTTGAGTTTTTTTTCCCCCTAAACCAAACTGTATGGCATCTTCTTAAATGACTTGGTTATCCTTCCAAATTGAAAGGGCTACAATAAATTTGCTCATATATACCTACTTACCAAAATTTCCCCATGTATCGCTGGGGACTTACATGTGCTGGGAAATTAATTAAATTAAAATTTTGAATACCAATCTAATCTTATAAGAATGTCCTAATATAATTTATATTTATATCGGTTCACTTAATTATGCATAGATTGAACATAAGCTTTCTGGGTTCTATTCCTCATGAACGAGAATTGGCCCGTGTGTAATTCCACTTCTTATTAACAACTGACCACTAATCCTACTAATATATATCACTTGGTTAAAAAAAATTTAAAGAGTAAATGGATAGATACATACACATACATATAATGAGGATTAGAGTTTTTAACCCATGAGATATCTATTTTAAAAAACCAACCATTAGATTAATTTTTTATTTTTTTATAAATATCATGCATGCCAAAAATCCAACAGTAGGTTTCTTAAATATAGAATGCGAAAAACTATGACATCATCTAATGATGAAAAACTACCATAGTTTTTTTATAGTCTGTATTTTAGAAATTGACCGTCGGATCATTATGATTTTTGGCTATGACATATCTTGAAAAAATATATAATCTAACGGTCAATTTTTCAAAATACTCATCCCACATTAATTAAAAATCAAAGTCCTCATCACACATGAGCTTATTATATGTGTACGTACTCGTAAAAAAAATTACTCTGAGGTATACTATGTGTACGCTCTCGTTGTGCTTCTCTTATAAACATCTCTTATTTTGCTATATATACTATTACTTTCATGCTTGTGCAATTGATACTTGATATCTTGACCGCTACAATCATCCTCTATAGATCAAACAGTTTGCAAAGAACTGAGTTTTTTTTTGGTAAACCAAGGTATCCCAGGCTTTTCCCAGGACTAATCCTCTGAGGTACTGTTGGGTAGGGATGTCAATGGGATGGGTTAAAAGGGTAATCCGCCCCGCCCCGCCCCTATTGGGAAGGGTTTGGGAAATAGTTTTGAAAACCCTATAGGGTTTGGGAAAAAAATTAAAAACCCTATAGGGTTTGGGACGGGAATGGGATATGGCTTCTCCAACCCGCCCCGCCCCGAATATCTATGCATATATAATTATACTAAAATCTTTTTTATTTATTTACAATATTTAGTGTTGATTTTTATCAACTCTATTTTTTTCTATTCTTTTCACTAAGTTAGTGTGTATAAATATATATTTTAACTACTAATAGTTATAATTTAAGATAAAAACCAAAATTTGTTGAGATTATGGTTAGGATTCATTCCAAAATAAAATAAAATTGAAATTTAAAAAAAAATTAATTATTTTTCAAACCCGATGGGAAAACCCGCCCCGCCCCGCATAATTCTCACCCCGCCCCGTCCCGTTTATAGTTGGGATTGGGACGGGTTTGGGAAATGATTTTTATTCATGGGACGGGATTGGGAAAGCAAAAACCCGCCCCGCCCCGCCCCGCCCCGTTGACATCCCTACTGTTGGGCGTTAAACGGGGACCTCTCCCAGGAAGGTTTGTTGCATCCACAAGGGCTCGAACCCGAGATCACTTGCTTAAGCGACCAGAGCTCCTTCCACTCAGGCCAACCTTCTTTGGTGCAAAGAACTGAGTTGAATCTTAGAATTGTGAACCACCACTAAACTTGCACGAAAAAGAGACATACGACTTTAATACAACAATTATGTGCCTCATAGATTTTCTAGACTCTGTTTCTTTTCTATCTTCTTATTGATTATTTTATTTTGATTCTATTTATTATACAAGCTTTTAACCTATTTATATATATATATATATATTGTACTATTCTATTTATTTTATATTGTTTAAAAATTGTTCCAACATAAACTTTAACATAGTTCTCTCCCAAAAGTTTGAAAACTCTCACTAATGCTTATCTTGTCGCATGTTTCTTGTACTACAAGGAAATACAGTTAAAGAATCCATAGGTTTTTTAAAAGATATAAAACAATAAAAACTGTGGTCTAAATATAAATATAGGTATCGTCTTTGACAGTTTTTCTTAGTCCATTTTTCTTTGTTTCTCATTTTTCACATTTCTTGCTAGAAAATTGTTTGTTATTTTACAATGTGAATGTCAATTTTTGAAAACTTAGGCCTTGTTTGGTTCCCAACTCTGAAAACAGTTTTCTGTTTTATATCCCCATACTGTGGTGAAAGGTATCATTTACAATAGTAGAAGGGTGGTAGAAGTCGACGACAACGAACGCCTAGGGAGCTATTCAATTATAGACATTCATCCCTTCGTAAGATGATTGAACGCTGCTTTAGTATTTTAAAGGCACAATTTCCTATTCTTAAACTCATGCCAAAGTACCCATTAGTTCGACAAAGCTTTATTGTGATTGCTTGTTGTGAAATCCATAAGTTTATTCACCAAATGACTCAAACAGATAACACGTTCACTGAGTACAAAAGGGAGGATCTTGAGGTTGAAAATTCAAATGATGCAAATAGTAGCCAACTAGTTGATGGAGTTGACATTTCTGATGCTCGTGCATTACAAATGGCTGCTATTATGGATGAAATATAAAATTCAATGTGGGTATTATATACTGCTAATGGTTAATTGAATGTAATTTATTATTTATGGATAATATTCTTAGCAAAAAGAGACATTTTGATTATGTATGCAGTACACTTATTAGTGGTATAGACACTTTATTCTCATTTACGTAATGGACTATGCATGCACTTTATTTCATCTAATGTTCATATTTTGATTGATTGCACAATTTAAATTACCAATTATTTAGATATGGATATTGTTAGAGGAAGAAAAAAAATGCAAATTATGTGCCATTGTTATGACTTGACCAACCTATAGTGATACATGAAAAAAAAAAAAGAGAGAGAGAGAGAGAAGAGGAGAAAACTGAAAGTGAAAAACAGTTTTACACCAAACAAGTTTTCATTATTTTGTGTTTTTGAAAATTGTTTTCAATTTTATATGTGCCAAACAAGTTTTTTCGTATTTAGAAAATCAAAAGTAATTTTCTGTTTTCATTTTTGAAAATAGAAAATGGAAAACTGTTTTCAGAGTTGGGACCCAAACATGACCTTATATTTTTTCTGTCCCAAAATTTTGTTTTCAAAAAACTTTAAAATAGAAAAATAAAATAAAAATTTGCATACCTAGGGTCCTCCAAGGAGGTAGCCGGTGGAATCATGAAGGAAACATGATCTACCATTGCAATTTGCAAGAAGCATATTTATTTGCCCATTTATTTATATGAATATTCCCTTAGTGTACGCATTAAATTATTCTTCCAGGCAGCTAACTTGGTCATGTTTTGGTAACTTGATTTTCACGACATTAAAGGGCTTAGACTTATTTACCTTTAAATAATTAGAAATAAGATTTTGTTAAGATCAATTACTTCAATTTCACGTGTCAATGGATCGACTCCAAATCTTATCCGATTAAAGACATCATTTAACTCACATTATTATGCTCGAAAATCCCCATCCCCCGGTTACCCACGTAAAATAAAATAAAATTTTAAAAAATCATGGCATCTACTTTAAATTCAAAATAATTTTCTATTTTTAAAATTCCAAAAAAAAAAAAAAAAAAAAAAGCTAAGATAAAAACTATGTTTGGCTAACAATTATATTTTTTACTTTTAAAATAAAAAAATAAATCCCTATAAATCATGTTTGGCTAGCTAATTACTATTTGAAAATAAGAACAAAAAATAAAAAAGAGATGTGAAAAATGAAAATAAAAAAAAAATTATTTTCTGTTTTCTGTTTCTTTATTTATTTATGAAACCATATAATTTTTAAATTTTATAGGTCACGGCCAAACATGGCTTAGGAATTAAAATTTTCCTAATAGCTTAGGTTGACGGAAGAAAATACAACTACGATAGAGATTAGAAAAATCTCCTCCTAGCCTACTAAGATTCTCATTTTTTATTTTATTTTTTGGCTTGTAATTTTTCTTTATCTCCTTGGTGAGACAGTAACAAATTGTGGAATTTTGGCTAGTTATTTTTTGTCAGAATTTGTTCAAATTACAGAATTAATCTTTGAATATGCTAGTCGATACATTTGTGGAATAATTTCGTTATTTTACCTCAATTTTTCAAAAATGTGACCGATGTTTGTAGATCTTTTTGTTGGGTATAATTCAAGAAGTTAAAATGGTTTATTTTTCGAATATATTTCCAATGTTTAGCATTTTGTCAAAATTGGAACCAAAATAGCCACATTTTCTTCCAAATGGCCCCAACTTGGAGGATTAACCCAAGTTGGGCTCGTGTGGGGGATTGGGTTCGGATTACAAACATATGTCCAAGTCCAACTTTAGGCCTTTAGTTATGGTTGGAGTCCAGCCCAATCCACTAAATTTCAGATTAGGATCAAGTGGGACCACCCTCAATCCGGCTAAGGATGCGTTCTGGCTTCCAACATTATTGACCCTAATTATTATCATAATTTTTAATATATTTTATTCCCATAGTTTATTGCCACTATTATCGTAACGTTATTGTTTGGTTGAGCTTTTTAAAAATATTTTTCGTTTTTCTAAAATTAGTAATAATTAATTTTTTATTAAAAAATTAAATATTATTTTTAAATTTTTTTTATTAAAATTATACATTGCTAATTTGAGAAAAGCAAAAAATAAAAAAATAATCCTAATTTTTTGCTAAAAAATTAAATATTGTAATTTTTTTTAAAAGTAAAAAGCAAATAAATATTTATAAAAAGCATATTCAAAGGGTGCCTTATTGTATTAATCAAGGTTTTTTTTTTTTTTTTTTGTGTTTTTATTAAGAAATCATACATTGCTAATTTAAAAAAAAAAAAAACAAAACAAAAGAAAAAGATCAAAAGTAATTCTAATTTTTTTGCAAAAAAAAATTAAATATTGTAAATTTTTTAAAAAGTAAAAAAAGTAAAAAAATATTTATAAAAAAACAAATTCAAACAGTGCCTTATTGGATTAATCAAGTTGCTTAATTTGTATATGAAAAAAAGTTATAGACTTAAGTAAATATTCATGGAGCGACTCAAAGCACTAGGGGTGTACATCCGCCGGTTTGGTCGGTCTATACCCTCATTATATGAACCAAACCAATCACCTCGGTTTGAGGAAAATGAAAACCATTAGCGACCGTGGCACTGATGATAACCAACCAAAATAGGGGATGTTTTTCGGCTTGGTTCGGTCGGTTTATCATCGGTTTTGATATACGCTAATTTGAAAAATAAAAATAAAAAATTGTGTCACAAAACCGTGTCACCCAAAAAAATTGTCACTACCAACTCCTATGTTCTCTCCCTTTTCAACTACTAGCAATGCGAAACCTGTTATGCATGAAGTAATTTAAAAGTTGTGCCACCCAAAATCAACCACTAGTAATTGGAACCTATTATGTATGAAGTAATTTGAAAATTGTGTCACCCAAAATCAACCACTAGTAATTGGAACCTATTATGCATGAAGTAATTTGAAAATTGTGTCACCCAAAATAAACTACAAGTAATTTTCAAATAAAAACC
Organism: Hamamelis virginiana; assembly: GCA_017140935.1. Lineage (NCBI taxonomy): Eukaryota > Viridiplantae > Streptophyta > Magnoliopsida > Saxifragales > Hamamelidaceae > Hamamelis > Hamamelis virginiana. The sequence goes on along the minus strand of JAESVK010000050.1, from coordinate 4,063,884 downwards.
TATTATGCATGAAGTAATCCACACTACCAAGTATTAATTTCCAAAATAAGTTCTAATTGTGCTAATTCATACAATTACAATCAAACAAGCATGTATTATGCAAATAGTAAGGGTGTACATCGGTCAGTTTGATCGATCTATACCCTTATTATATTAACCAAACCAATCACCTCGGTTTGAGGAAAATAAAAACCATTAGAGACCATGGCACTCATTAAAACCAACCAAATAGGGTGGTTTGGTTTAGTTTTGGTCGGTTCAATCGGTTCCGGTCGATTCTTGAACACCCCTACAAAGCACATCAAATCCCTCCCAAGCTTAGCAAAGAGAGGAAGTAGGCTTGTCCAAGCATTGTAAGCTTTAGTCACCTTATATCCATTGGATGAATATTTGTAATCATTTATGTATCAACAATTTTATATCACCCAACACTTTAACTCAAAAATAAAAATTACCTTGACGTGTCGTGGTTTGAGTGGTGTGTGAAATAGAGAGAAGCAGTTTGAGAAGAGAGAACTCACCACTTAAAGCAGGACACATCATGATAGTTTTTAATTTCGGGTTAAAGTGTCAAGTGCTATAGTATTTTTTTATATGTAATGGAAGTGGAGTGACTAGAAAAGTTGTAAAAGTTCCAAGTGCATCCTACGAGCTCTTTGCCTGAAAACAATATTTAATGCATCCAACAATCACCGATGAGATGAGAATTAATGTTCAACACCTGTATCTCTTTGAGAGCCTATTTATTTTGTTTCATTTGACTACGGAACAGGAGCATTCAATACTCTATTATTTGGTTAAAAATCCAAAAAAAAATAAAAAAATGGTGGTTTATTTTCTTATAAGATTCAACTAAATTTTGAATTTTTATGCTGTCTCTTAATTAGTGAAATTTGACTGAATAAATTTTCAAAAAAATTTGCTATTTATCCAAATTCGGCCCAAAAATCTGATCACAGTCATCCATGTCGCAGATGACAATTTCCCCACTTCCATATATTATTACATGCACACTTTTTAACCCGTCCTCGATTCAATCAAACGCTTTCTCCCTCCTTCAAAACCGAAATGTCATGGCTGGCTCGCTCCCTCGCCAATTCTCTCCGACTCGACGACGACGACGATGAACACGAACGCGATGGCGACGATCACCACTCTCCGACATCTAAATCCCAAACGTCTTCACCCTCAAAAGATGACGAAGATCAAAATGACGAATTTCAACAGCACGAAGATCCATCACGAGGCGTCAAAGAAGACCTCTCTGAACTCAAACAAACCCTAACTCGCCAACTATGGGGTGTCGCCTCTTTCCTCGCTCCTCCTCCTTCTTCTTTTACTCCCTCAACACCGTCTCATTCTCAGACGGCCGGTCGATCTGCCTACGATTGGAACCGATGGGAACAATCGTCCGATCAGTCCGTATCCGGCGATGTCTCGTCGGAGGAGGAACGGGAGGAGACTTCCGATATAGTTGGTGTTTCGGGGATTCATAACGATACTGCAGATTTTCGGAACAAAGCAGTATCGGAGATTTCCAAGGGCGCTTCGAATTTTCTTCCGTTTGGATCGGACGTCGGAAAGCAGTATTTGGGGGAGTATGAGATTGCAAATGCGGTTGGCGTTACAGAGGAGGTTATGGCGTTTGCGAGGAATATATCGATGCATCCCGAGACTTGGTTGGATTTTCCTCAGGACGAAGAAGAAGATATTGATGGTATGTGTGTTTTTAAATCTCATAGGTTCACGTTACATATGGTTTTGTGCTCGTTGATCGGATAATTGTCTAGTCTTAGTCGCCAAACGATGAATTTACTCCATTACATTGAAATGCTTGAAGGTCTATTCAATTTGTTTAGAGTTTACCGCCGAATGGAGCGGATGAAATGTAATGCATTTTCTGCTTGATGCACAATTCATTGCTTTGTGATCGAGTGAACCATAGTGTTGAGTTGGATATGATTATTTTATATATACATTACAGTGGGATCGGCAGTGCGAGATATGTGGTTGCATTTCTGCATTTGTGTAAGTTGTTTCATTTGAAATTTACCTATTTTCTGGAAGCATTCTTGCTATTCTTATGGAAATTCTTGAATTCGAATGTAGTATGTGATTCGTTTGATTTCTTGAAGATGTTAGACCAATGAGGCTTGGAGTTTTATACCACCACCAACTCATAAGGCCAAACTTTTCTTGTAATTACTATATTTTATTATTTTTCCCCTCCAAACTTCCTTGTTTGAATCTTTAGTTTACTATTGTGCTATCATCAGGGCCGGCTCAAGACAATTGGAGGCCTAAGCCGACAATTTTAATGAGACATTTTGACATTTAATTCTTATCACATCTTTTCTCACCAAACAATAGAGATAAGAACCAATTCTTTAGTATTCTTGTCTTTTATTGCCTTTAGACTGCAAATATTTCCAAACATAGTATAAAGGAACAGAACGCAGAATTTAGTTTGCTATTAAAATTAATAGATAAGCAAAAATTCAAGCAATAAAATAAAATTGTCATTCTTTCAGGCATTTTATCAAATGCCTGTGTTGTTCTAAGTTTTGATTTCACCACAGACAGTCCAAACTATAGAATATAACTAAACAAATAATCAATTAACTACAACATGACAACATACCAAACCAATTCAAAGTTTAAAATTGAAAAATTCCTTGGAAATTAATTAAAAAGAAAAAAATTTACACCATACCAAATGGGTTGCCGGCTTGCTACAAAGCCACAAAGTCTTTAAAGTTCAAACGCTCAAATCTAAATTTTTTTATTAGTATAAACCTCTATATGCACAAATAAAAATAAAATCACAATGCCAAATTTCAATAATATGTGTTGGATACATTAAGAGCCAGAAAAAGTCTACTGTGATCTCATCTCTCAAATTTGAGACTCCCAACCTGCAATCACTGAAATCTCACCGATTCAATGTCTTTGTTCATGTATTTTATTTTTCCAAATGTGTAATATGTAATATGATATATGTGTAGGTTTCTTTGAAAATTAGCCAATTGGGGAAGTCCAAAAGAATGCATTTTGTTAAAAATGTTTGGTGGCCTTATCACCTTTTGTTTGCCACGTTTGGACCTTAAGGATATTCATGTATGTGCCCCTCATTTTGAAGCCCTTTTTTTGGAGACAGTGCAGACTTTTGGAGGTTATTTATGTATAATCTATTTGATGCTGTAAATTTGAGGCTTTGTGTGACAGGGACCTTAGGCTGCCACCTAGCTTGCCTTATGGTCGAGCCAGCATTGGCTATCATAGGCTATGCATTGATAATGGTGCCCTTTTGGACGTGCAGTTGTGTATGGGCCTTTGGGTAATGCCTAGACAATACCTTTGCAACAAATCTATTATATTTCTAACCCTTGTGCTCCCCACTAAAAGAAAACATGAAATAAAGTGTATTAGAAGATAAAAGTTAAATCATGCCAAATTGGAGGTAAAAGCACGGTGTAGTAGATATTTTTTGAGCGAAAATTGGCCCAAGATATTGCTGATCTCTAATGATCGTACTTGCGATGCTTCCATTTAGCCTCATCGATAATGAAATGAGAATGTAATAGTCCTGGAAGAACATTAATTCTTAGAAATATAATTTTGTGCTGTCTTCCATTCATGTAAAACATTGGAGCTACCCAGTCATTTGTTTTTTTATGAAGAAAGAAGATGTTTTATACTTTCATTAGTGCCTTTTCTTTTCTTTCTTGTTTCATTTCCTGGTAAAAGCAGTCATACAATTTAGTATAGTTACTTATCAGGATGTTTTAGTTAAATGACTAAAGATGCAGAACATATCTGTTGCTAAGGGATGGATCTCATGAACGATGCAGTTTATTGTAGTTACCAAGACTTGAGGCACTGCATGGTATACAATTCTTGAACAAAGCATAGATTACATTAGCAATATAATACAATAGGAAGAAAAATTTTGTTGGATAGATGTTTTTGTAGTCATCAGGAAATCGTCTTAGATTTTGAACCATGAGTCTGCTCAGTTTATGCATTTAAGTTGGTATAATGATACATTCGGAGCTTTAGTTTCTACCATTCATGCTACAATCGTAACACGGTTTTTTTTTTCTTTGTTTTAGACTTTGATATGTCTAATGCCCAACGAGAGCATGCTTTAGCTGTTGAACGTCTTGCGCCTAGATTAGCTGCTCTCAGAATTGAACTTTGTCCTAGTCATATGAGCGTGGGATACTTTTGGAAAGTCTATTTTGTTCTTCTACATTCGAGACTCATTAAACATGATGCGGAGCTTCTGTCAACACCCCAGGTAAATAATAAGTTAGTTTTTCATGCAATATCGCTATCATTTTGCTTATTCCATGACCACTATAATAGGTTAATATAATTTTGGCACACCACTAATTGATTGACCCAGTGTTGTTTTCATTTCTTCTTTTCTAGTCAGATCCATGTGTTAAAACTTTAAGTTAAACTTTGGTTGTGTAGCAGAGTAATGGATTCATTGGATCTTTATTGAGCAGGGTGGGAAATATAGTGTTGCCCAACCCTCAATTCGGAATATCAGCTTTGAAAGAACTTTAATTTATAAACATAATTTTTCAAGCAAGGTAAAACTTGTAATCCAAATACTACAATTTACTATTACCACCTATTGTCTCTATATACTCTAATAAGTTGCAACTGTTGTTAATTTCCCCTTTGAATGGGATTCATCAGAACTCCGTGTCTTTAGACCTTTGTATATGCTTGCTCATATGCATTGCACATGCACCTTTTAGTCAAGGGAGCTTCTTTTAGAAAAGTTTATTTTCTGTGGGTTTAATGGTTTGTGTCTTCTGGCCCTTAATCAAAGATTATTATTGGACCACGTTTTTAATAGTTGATGGCACTGTTACTTTCATTGTGATATTCTTGACTGTTTATTTTTATTAAGATACTGATTGAACCTTGATGGAGTGAACCAAAATATCTTATCACAGATCATACAAGCACCCCTCATAGATTGAGGATGATACTCATGATTGATTTATTGTGTCAGTAGTGTGATTGAAGCACTCACCCAAAAACAAAATAGAGAAAAAAGGTAGATCAAAGTGTTGTGACACATGTTAAGTAAACCATAATATTCTGTTCTGTGTAATAGAAGCTTTGGATTAAAGATACATCAATAATTGAAGAGGACAAGAGGTATATATATTTTTTGTTATGGAGGATGTGTCCACACCAATTTATCTAATTGCTTCATGTTTTATTTGCTGCAATGTTATAAAGGGTGCGTTCAAGTGTTTTGCGTGTTTGTCAGAGATGATGTATCGGAACTTTGAAATCACTCAGTGGAAGTGTTGTTTGTTTGTTTTTTTGTTTTTTTTTTTCCCTCTTGGGGTGGGGTTGATTCTACCATAACTGCATCTTTGTTGTGTTTATTTATTTTGCCATTTTTAGTTTTGATGAGAAGGTGAGTAGAAAAGCTTATTAGATACCGTCACTTTTTAGTTATTGAGAGAACCCAAGTACTCTCTTTCGGTTATTCTAGATACAATTTTTAAATATTGGATTTTCCTTTAGAAACAATCAACCTATTGATATTGAAAGACCCAAAAGATTCTTCCAGTTTACCATTTATGGGTCCAATGGAATTCATAAGTATAGGAAGAAGCCCTGCCAAATAGAGAGATTTTTTCTTTTGACCATATTTCGATTGTTAATACGATATATAAGGACCACTACTACAAATAGTACTACACCCTTGATCGTGGCTATAGAACCAGTCAACCAGACATATACAAAAAGAAAAATAATGCAGAACAGGAACACTTGAATTTTGTTTTTACACTTGCTTTCATGTTGAGCAATTATGTCATTTTTGTGCAAACACAAGCTGTTGATGGATCACAATTTATGATTTCCTTGCAGGTAATGGCAGCCAGAGCATTGTGGATGCAGGAGCTACAAAAGCAGACAAAGGAAAAACAAGATTGGCCTGGAAGAAGCACTTACTATTCAAATGAGGACGCAAATTTACAGGAGGATAATTTTTTTCATGCCTCATTTTATAATGCTCATTCCGAAAGCATGCCACTGAGGACATATAATTTTGAACCTGCCACTTCTTCTGTGAGAACAGATTTTGAGACTGAGAAGCACCCAGTTGTAAGTTCTGAAATGAAAATCATTGATAAGTCCATCACTGAAGAAAAATTGATGATCAATACCGAGGATAAGGTTATATCGGCCGGTCCATCCTCTAAAGTACTGGTTCCGAATTATGAAGATGATGGTGATGATGATGACTGGCCAGAGGAGGAAAATTCAGAATTAGGTGGGTTCAGTGGAACAACCATTCTTGTAGGGAATGAAGAGGACGTGTCATTCAGTGATCTTGAGGATGATGATGACATACCTATAAAATCCAAGAGTCTCAAAGGGCATTGATACCAAAAAAAAAGCCCAAGAGTTTGGCTTCGGCAAATCGAAAGTTCTGCTGATCCGACTAAGGATGGTTCCGAACCGTCATATCAAAGGAGCACTGAGACTAAGGAACCAAAAAAATTGTTAGTGCCAATGATTGATTGATCAAGAGTGCGCAATGGTGGTTCATGATTTTTGCTTACATGATATTGTCAATCAAGTTTCTCTATGGTGATGAATGTGTTGATTGATCATGCTAGGATTGCTATTGAAATATGCTTGCTTGCATATATTGTTTTCCTTGTAATGTCTAGGGTAAAATCTTGTTATTGAAAATTTTGATAACATCCAATTGTATTGCAAAAAAACAGTTGTTTGCTAGTTAATAATCATGGTGGTGATGATAGTTATGACACTAACAGTGGTGGTTGTAAATGATGATATGGCTATGATGAAACTTCAATGTTAAAGATTATGGGTTTTTGCCATTAATTGTTAGGTGCTGCCGTCTTTTTCACATGGGATGAATACAATCTGAGTTTCATATTAGGTAGTATATGCTGTAAATCTTTAATATTCCATATTAGGTAGAATACGCCGTAAATCTTTAATATTTTTTTTGAGAGAGATAAGCTATGCAGGTTGTGAGCTATTGAAGATACAAGTAGAAAGTAAGTGATCAATGATAAAAAAAGGAGATATAATACAGAATTTTGGATTGAAAAAAACATATCCCAGCAAGTTATTTGCATTGGAGTGGATTGATTCCTCTATTAATCAAGCTTTTGGCTTGGTCGCATCGATTGACATCCGACATCCGTGATTAGCAACGTTGACTGCATTCGTTGCCTCCGGTGAAATATTCCTGGAACTATCCCTCACTTTGTTCAACATTAAACGAGCCACAGCCATCACACTTTGGTGCTGGCCTGCATCAGTACTCGGAAAATATTTTCAAGTGGGCTTTATCATCATTATTATAATTAGCCCTTGTTTGATAATTCTGTATGATATTTTTTATTTTTTAAAATCATCTTAAAAGTTTCAAGTTGTAGAATTTTGGTTCAAATTAGGTCTATACTTTTATTACTACAAATTTGGTTTTTAATTAAACCCACATAAAATTTGTTTGATGAAATTACATTTATACCTTATTTCCTGTGCAAAATTGAACTGACTAAAAGGAAAGAGCTAAATCTTGAGGTCTCGGGTTCAAATTTTCATGAAGGATTCTTAGTTTGTCCGTTGCTACCCTTTCCCTTCTAATCTATATCATACCACCAAATAATTTAAAAAAAAAAAAAAAAAAAAATTGTGGTAAAATAAAATTGAATAGATTCATCTTCAGCTTTGTGCCCATTTGGCGTAACTTTCTACAACTTGTTCTAAATGGACTTCTCAACATCTGACTTTTGTTAAAAGTCCATTTTGAAGATTTCACCAAATACCCCCTTTTTTTTATGGGAGAGGATGTTGACACACCCTTGAATTATAAGCCCACCCCTCCAATTTTGATTTTTTACCGTTTTATGAAAAAATACATTGTTTTTAAGAAAACTAGCCGCGCTGTCCACTAGAAAACATCATTTTGAACAACTTTGTATAAGAAAGTTTTTCCAAAATCTATCATTTAAGCAGACTTTTTGGCATTTTTTACGAAATATTTTGTAAAAATAATAAAATGGTCAAAAAGTCTACTTAAATGATAGATTTTGGAAAAACTTTCTTATACAAAGTTGTTCAAAATGATGTTTTCTAGTGGACAGCGCGGCTAATTTTCTTAAAAACAATGTATTTTTTCATAAAACGGTAAAAAATCAAAATTGGAGGGGGTGGGCTTATAATTCAAGGGTGTGTCAACATCCCCTCCCTTTTTTTATTATCCTAAAATGACTTTTAAGGCTCAAAAGTTCATTTAGAGCCTCCAGAAGCTGTGCCAAACGAGCACTTCCTGTGTGTCAAACAGCGCTTAGCTGAACGTCTGCAGAGGGGTGTTATGGGCCCAAGATTGGGTCAACCCGTTTTTAATCCGCTGGTATTTCTTAAAGTTGGGTCCATTACGGGGAATTTATTTTGGATCGAAAGGCAAGCTTGGGGCCCAAGTAAATAATAAAGGGTGATTACAAACCTAATGTTGTGTTTCTACACCCAATTTGTATCTAAATCCCAATACTTTGTAAAAAGAACCCAAAAAGTTCCCCAAAATAACCCCAACCCCATTAATAGCCTAATGTAATGGACAATGTTAACTCCGTAGATGTGACCCCCACGATCTCTAACAAGGGAAGACGATACCCGCTAGTCTTTATGTGCAATCCATGATCAAAACACGTGGAAATGCACATAACAAATCCAAACTGCAAGGATGCGCCCAGAACAAGTCAGTCAAGGTCTCAGTACCCTAAGTATTCCTATGCCACTCTATATAATTATTCTCATCTAACTTCCCTAACAAATACTACATCTGTGATCTCCCAGCCTTCCCTTTCACCATATACCGCCTGTGTGAATTGTATATCGCTCTCATTGAGCTAACATTGAGTTCATTTTTTTGTTTCAAGGTAGCCAAAATATCTTTAAGCCAAGCCATGCTCTTTGACATATCAACCAGTAAAGCATTTTCCTCTCTAGACAATCTCCCTGTGTATGAGTGCCCCTCGAAATATTCAGCACTCGGATGATTATGCATTTCATTAACCACTGTCAATATTCAGTCATTCTCTGTTGTCATTTTCATGCCCTTAAGTGTAAATGGGCATCCATACTTTTTAGTTCCAGTTGTATGCCTTTTTTTTTCAACTTCTTAAGTGTTTGATTGGTTGTTTCCCTGCTAATTTATGTAAGTACCACTCCTCTCATAACTAAGTGTCAATCTTGGTGTAGCTCTGCCATTGCCACTACCATCGGATTTGGATATCACAATTACTAAATCATTTCTTTGCTGACATCCCTCACCCAATTACATAATAATTCTCTGCTCTTGAAAATCTATATGCAATAGAACCTAATATAAGTAAATGCATTCAAGCATAAGGAAAAACCTACCGATAGAAAATAATTTGTTTACTACTCTACCTCATAAGGAATGAATTCACTGATGTAGTCCATAACCATTTGTGACTCAGTCTCATTATCGACCTTGATCCATCTAGTTGAAGCATCGGGCTAAAAGAAAATTCATATGGGTTGGGGAAATGAAATTTTTATTAGTATGTTAATCCTCTAAATGAACATATTGCATATGTTCAGTGGAAGCCTAACCGAACATATGCAAAATGTTCGATTGGCTTTCACTAAACATTTTATATATGTCCGGTTGGATGCCACCGAATGTTTTGCATATGTTCGGTTGGCTTCCATCGAACATTTGTAAAATATTGGATTCTGGTAACGACCAAACATGTTGCTATTTTCCAAAAAAATAAAAATAAATAAATAAACTTTAGAAAACCGCACATTTTCATTGCTCTCATCCTTCTTGAGCTTCATTTTGACCTCCCCTTATGCTCCGTTTGGTAGGAGGGATGGAAAAATAGAATGAAGGAAAGTAGGAAGGATGGGCTTTCCTTTCTCAGGGGAGGGAAACCCTTTTTCCTTCCCGTGTGTTTGGTATGATGGATGGAAAAACGGTTTCCTTCCTTCCATGTGTTTGGTTAATTAGGAGGAGAGAAAGGAAGTAAAACACCTAAATTACAATTATACCCCCACATATATTTAACCAAAATGACATTATACTACTAAATTCTAATAACCATTGAAAAGATTCAGTTATATGTTCATAATTGAGAATTGATAATTTTATAAGTAGGTCTCTAATGAGAATTTTTTTTTAAATTACTTTTTTTTGAAAAACAAATTTTAATATTTATGAAATTCTCTTTCTCAGCTCATTCCTTAGAAAGGCTGAGGGGTTTAAACTAAAAAACTGATATTAAAATGGTCTTTTCAAAGCCCACATAAGCTGATCTCCACTTTTCCTTCCACTTTTCCGCCCGAAATTGGATAGATTGAATACCTCCCTTTCCCCCCTCCCTTTTTTCCTCCACTTTTCCCTTCCCTCCATACCAAACATGTCCCAAATCTCTCTTCCCTCCTCCCCTTTCCCTCCTCCCACTTTTCTCTCGTAACAAACAAGCCATTAGTGTAAACCACCCTTAAAATGAAACAAAACCGCAATGTAATTAGATTGTACGAAGTGGAGAGATGGCATGGGTTTAGAGGGAAGATGGTTAAGAGTAGTAAAATAAAAAGAAGGTTTACTCATGATATAAATGAACAGTTTTATCCATGGGGTGTAGGGATCAAAATCGCATGAAATTATTTAAATTTTTTAAAATTTTAATGTCCATTAAAGTAAATTTGTAAATAAATATTTTAGAAATGACAACTATTTTAGATTTAAAAAGCAACCTTTGGGATTGCAATAATCCCACCCATAATAAATCAGTCAACACGTGGGAACTCTCCAGCATGGCGGCATCATCCTCACCAACTTAATCCTTCGCGCGATCAAGGATGCGTGAATCGTCAGCGTCAACTGTGCGTACAACGCACACCGCGTCCGTTATGAATTCTGACGTTTTAAAATTCCAGTTCCAAGCTTCATGGCTTTCCTCAGCTAATCAACGCCCATCATTGCTTCTTCGTGTGGCTTTTCTTTATCTGGTAGTAAACAAACAACGCAAATTCCTTTGCAACCTGCCCTTCTTTCTCTCTATCTCTCCTCTGCGACGGTCTTATTGCCATCTCCTTTTCTCACAGGTTTGTAATTTCACCATTCTCTACAACGCCATTGAATTTCTTTCACTTCTTGCAAAACCTTGAATATATATATATATCGCAATTATTGCGACTTTAATTCGCTTATCCGTTCGCCATTAATTCCGATCAACACGAAACGAAACCCTAGGCTCTTCGATCATTGAAACTCTACAATCACTTTTATATGTAATAGAAACCGTAGCGTTCAAATTTTACGGCTCGAACCCTAGGGTTTGGATTTTTGAACCTTTACGGGTTTTTTTTTTTTTAGTTTCTTTCTCTATGGATCTTCAACTGGTGAAGAAGGGGTATGATTTTTCTCTGAGAAAGAAGAAATGGCTTCTTCTACTTGGTTTGTTTGGTGTTTCCAGTTATGGTGTTTACAAGGTTTATCACGCGCCCTATGTGGTGAGGAAGAGGAAGAGGTTGTTGAAGTTATTAGGAGCCCTAGTTTCTGTAGCTGAAATGGTTTCTGATTCTGCGGATACCATTGGAGTTGTCTCTAAGGACTTGAAGGAGTTTTTGCGGTCCGATTCGGATGAAATTCCCAATAGTTTGAAGCAGATTTCAAAAATTGCTAGGTCAGAGGAGTTCTCAGAATCATTGGCTAGGGTTTCAGAGGCTTTGACTGTGGGGGTTTTACGAGGGTATCAGTCTGAGACTAGGAATGAGAATGGAGCGCATGTGAATTCAATGAATTCGAGCTTTTCTGATCAGCTAATGGATAGGCTTTTTTCTACAGCTGGGACTGGTTTTGTTTCGGTGGTTGTTGGTAGCTTTGCAAAGAACATAGTTATGGGTTTCTACTCGAACAGTCGATCGGTTGATGGTTCAAATGTAAAAAACCAGGCAAGTGTGTCCCATGTTGGATCGAATTTATCGGATGTGCCTAGTTGGGTAAATATCATTTCCAGCAATAAATGTAGAGAGCTCATTGGCAATTGCATCCAGATGTTTGTGAGCACAGCAGTTGCGGTGTATCTTGACAAAACAATGGATATCAATACTTATGATGAAATGTTTGCAGGGCTGACAAATCCCATGCACCAAACCAAAGTGAGAGACATTCTGGTTTCTGTTTGCAATGGTGCAATTGAAACACTTGTGAAAACTTCTCACCAAGTGTTGACGACTTCAAACTTAAATTCAGACTCAAGTTCAAATTCTTCTTGTTCCATTACTGATCAAAGTGAAGGACTGAGTGTAGTTAGAGATAAGTTTTCTGAGCAAGAAGTGCCTTCAAACAAACTGAAAGAGGAAAGCTCGTCGAATGGGATTATGAACAGCGGGTGGGTAGGCAAGGTGTCTTCTACATTGGCAGCCCCCAGTAATAGGAAGTTTGTGCTCGATGTTACAGGGAGGGTGACATTTGAAACAGTCCGATCTCTAGTGGAGTTTTTGTTGTGGAAGCTATCGGATGGTTTGAAAAGAAGTCTTAATGTTGTACATGAGGATGTTGTGGACAGGGGCCTAGAAGTCATCAGATATGTTGGTGCAAAGTCTTCTGTTATTGTTACCATATGTCTTGCCTTGTATTTACACATCTTGGGTAGTACAAGGGTTCTCTTGCCTGCTTAAATTAATGGGTTTTGCCCTCCTCATTGATCATTATGTCCTAGAGTCATAGTTAAATCCTAATAACCTTGTTAATTTGGGGAAGGATTAATATGTAAATCTTCATCTCTTGTTATTGAAATGCAGAATAGGGGAAAGTTACCTTTATCTTGAATTATGCCTTTAGCTTCTGAAATTTCTTAGCTTTCCTCCTCATTTTCGTGCTGGTAAGTTACAGTCTTAAGTGTGTATGGTTCATCTATATTCTATTACTATATTTTGTTAAAAAAATTACTGGAGGAAAAATGAAATTTGTTCACTGGAAATAGGTGTTCCTCAACGAACCATGGGATGTACACTCTATATACTTGAGGAATTTAAAACACAGAAAACATTTGAAAAGTCATTTGAACAAGTGAACATGATGAGGTTCACAGTATGCATCACTTTCTTGGCTTTCTAAAGAAGAGCTATCAATGTAGAAATTGTTCAATATGAAAGAGAAGTGAGAAAGTGAAGCAGAAAATGAGAAGTGAGAAGTGGTGGACTAGCCTTCTAGCTCAATCATGGTAATCTATTGGAGATCTTCTTACCCATTTGGCTGTCTCATTTTGCTTCAGAAGTTCCCATTTTAGTTCCTGGTTTAGATGACAGTGAGTTCCCATGTTATTTTTTTCGCCATTTTCTTTTTTGGGCATGGAGTCCTTTGTTTTAATTGTATAATCAGGGAGTATCAGTAGGGTAATTTTGTTGGTAGTTTTCTACCCAGATTAAGCTCATGATTGGGTAGCTGATAATTAAAATAGTTCCCTGTAGTCAGTTGCATTGTTCTCTATCATCTTAGCCCTTTTCCGTATATCTTCACATTTGAGTGAACATTCCTTGTAACCAACTTAAGTAAAATCATGCTTTTTTCACTTTTTTTTTTTTTTTTTTGTGAATAGTATGTGGATTTCAACGTCAGACTTTTTTGAAAACTATACGGATGCAGTCAGCACTATTCGACAAATAAATTGCAAGAATATCACTAGGTATGCTGCATGTTTTCTGATTCATGCAATAGTATACATTATAGTATGGACTAGAAATTTCTTAACACCGCTGTTATTTTTGCTCCACTTAATAATACATTACTGATAAAAAGTGGTTTTGCAACAGTAATAATATGTATGCACATCATAAGGATGGGATGCCAGCTTTGAGCGTGTTGAGTAATCTAGAAAGTTTTACCTTCTGCTTGGTTCTGAAGCACTTCTAGATAGACTTTCCCTCTAATAGTTATTCCCCTAATTGTCTTAACTCTAGATTTAGGTTCAATGGTTGATTCAAGGTGGAACTCGTACTTTTGTGTAGAAACGTCTGGACTGATGTGAGCTAGACTTGGTGATAATGTTTACTTGACTAAATTATTGACTGCTTTGATATGTCTGTTGATCTTATGCAATGGGCAGGTTCAGTTTGAATTTGTATGAGAAATTGGATTATGTTCTATGGACCATGTAATTAGGCATTTCAGTCCGGTGATCCAAATCTATATTTGTTGCTCAATCAATTTGTTGATAGATGGCTGGTTTCCTGTTTATTATTGAGCAAGCTTGTAATCTTGTTTAATTAACTTTCTGATTAGGAACAGAACATAGATAGAGCTGAATATAAGAAAGGGATTTGTGTAGTCGAACCAGAAATTTGGGAAAGAAAAGAAAATTAAGTCGAGGTCCACTACAACTCTTACCTGTCTTGATCCAAAGACTTCATCAACTCAAGCCTCGTACCTGACTCCTTGATCCAAAAACTTCATCAACTCAAGCTGTGGAGATGGAACTAGCCATACTATCCTCAAATGTTATAGGTTGCTTTTCTAGTGAATCTAGGAGAACATGACAATAAGATGAAGGTTCCTCGTCCAAACATGAGGCAGTGGATCACATTGATTGAATATGTGTTGTCCATTTTCAGTCAATGTTTAATGTTGTGACTTTTTGTGATGGGCAGAATAGTTTGGAGAGCATCCAATAAAATCTTACCTAAGAGTAGCTTGTGTTGTTAATTTTTCATCCAGTGTACCATAATGTTTTAGATTTAAGAAAAAGTTGGTCTACGTGGCTTGAATTTCAGTTGTAAAAGTTGGACTAGGGTCTTGTTTTTCGAAATTTGGAAGATTACATTTGAATCCTTTGTTGGAGCAAGTTTCTCAATCAGTACGTGGGAAATGTTAGGGTCTTGGACTCTAGAATACTTGTTTGGGGGCTTTGGGTTTGAAGGCTTGCTGTTATATTTGAGATTTTTAGGGATATATGTGTTGGTAATTGTTTAGGCTTATGAAGAATCAATAGTGAGCAATGATCATATATATAGGGTATAATTTTTACAGAGTAATGATAAGGCTATATCTGTGACCCCAAAAGGTGAAGATCAGGATATATCACTGTTAAGAAATGTTTTGTAAACACTATTTAAAGGTTCTCTAGAATTTTGTATTAGGAAATATCTTTAAATTTGTTGGATTATATAGTCGCCAATTTTGTCACAATTTTTTAGATGATTTTCATCTCTCTCTCTCTTTCTCTCTCTCTCGGTGAATAATGATATCACAGGAATTTCTGAAGTGAAATAATTGTTTTTGTTTCACTTTCAGTTTCAGATCTCTTTGGAGGTTCCTTATTGAGAAGTTTACCTGTCTCTGTTTTTCTAAAATTTGAAAGCACCATGTCCCGCATAGTATAATCTCCTTGCTTGATTTGGCTCCACTGTGTCTGTTAAAAGCTTTTATCTTATATAATAGCTTTTGTTGCATCTGTTGAAGTTTTGGAAAGACTGGTAATATTTTTCAGAAAGGCCACTGTTTCTATTTGCAATTTTGCATGATTGCTGGTGAGAGTATGGTGTTTTAATGACCTTCTAAAGCATCAAAACAGAGGAAATATTGAGAATTGAAAGTGGTTGCTGAGTATGCAGTTTTAAGTCGGAATAGGAAGGTGATGCATGGTTTAAGAAACCACTTATTATTGTTTTACCATTCAGTGGAAGTGTTCAAGATTTTTTATTGTGGGTGTACTGTTTTCTTGTAGTGCAGACCATTTTTTATGGTGGTGTGTAATTTTAGACCTGCCTTTGCTGACAGGCCAGGGTTAATTCTTCTAACAAATCTGAAATAATACTTTTAGTGCAAGCATTAACATCTTTTGAGGCTCTAAAACTTTTCATACTTTGAAGGAAATTCTCTCAATGCATTTAGTGAAGTTCAAGGGCCAAGTTCGATCATCTCCCTTTTTGCTGCAAAGCTGAAGCAGTCGACAGCCCAAGGGGAAAGAGGCCTTCAAAACTTGATTTCCTTTCATGGGTTGTTTTTGTTCTTTCTACTTTTTCACTTCTCATTCAGACACAGATTTTTGTTCTTTCTACTTTTTCACTTCTCATCTAGACACAGGATAAGTATAAAGGCTATTTAATGTGTGTATTTTGAAGCTTTTTTGCTTTCAATATTATGATTTATCTAATTACTACATTCAAACTATGACATAGCTACTTTGATTGAAATATTCATACATGGTGATCATTATGCTTTTCATAGAAGTGACTTGACATAAGGTGGTCTTGTGTCCATGTCTAAATAATTGGCCACTTTGGTTAATTTTTATTGATCCAATGCAGCTTGATTAAACGTGATGAAAAGAAATATCATACAAGGGTTTGCCCAGAGAGAGAGAGAGAGAGATAGAGAGAGGGGGGGTCCAAGAATCAAGCATCTTCCGTGCTTCGCATTTGGTGGCTTGGAAATGTTATGACAATTTGGAATGAAGCTACTTGGACTATGCTTTGGGCTTCAAGGTTTTTTGTTTTTAAAAAGTTCATTGAATTTATGAGCTACAAAATAAGTAGCCCTCTCATTTCCCTTATACTTTTCTTATACTAATGAAGGCAGGACTTAAAACTCAAACTCAGGTCTTTTATACAACCACAAAGTAATTTTACCAGCAGACTAGTGGGCGCATTCCTTTGGGCTTTGAATTTGGGGACCTAAATTTTTATTTATTTCTCCCGTCCTTCAAGACATTGGTTCTCTACCCCAAAAAGGAAAAAGAAAGAAAAGACATGCTTCGTTTTGTTCAGTAATCAAGCAAGCTAGAGGTTTCAGCTGTCGTCTCTTAATGAAGTTAAGAAATTCAATGTTTTGATGTATTAAAATGGTGCGATGCTTTACGATTGCCCCAGATTTTAAATCTTGAAGTCCGTTCTGAACTTGTGACTGGATTTGTTTGGAAAGCATCTAAAGCTTATCCAACCTTGCCTGATAGCAAGGTATTTTTTTTTCTTATGATTTCGTTGTAAAAGTTAAGCGGCCATAGATTTAATTTGCTAGTTTGGGTGTCCCCTTACGAGGAAACAGTAGAAATTTCCATTAGAGGAGAGAGTTTGATTTTGCATCATGGCTGGAGGAAAGGAAGAGTGGAATTGTTTCAATATGTGTAATGATTCTATACCAGTCTATATAGCACTTTGGAAACTTATGAGAACTGAAAGTAACTAATTATGAGAATTGAAAGTGGGTTTTGAGTGGGGAACTCATTAACTGCACATTAATTTTATATCCATTAATAAACTTCCCAGCATTTCTCTTAAAAAAACCAAAAATCCCAACAGTGAAAATTAGGTTCCAGTGACAATGACTGCCATTTCTCTCTCTTCTTCCCCAAGTAAACAATAGGTGAAACCAACTATATAACTTCAAAAATAGTAAGAGTAAATCATTTTGCTTGGTCCGATCGACAACATAATATTACTATGTCAACACAAACCCTTATAGACATCGATTGTTCAGAGTCTGTATTGTAGTACAGTTTTGATTCATGCACGGTTGGACCCATTGACCCTACCAGAACACTGCAGGCCTAAGCATGGACCAAATCCCATATTGCCATGACAATAGATTTTAGTCTTATGAAAATGACAATATATTTCTTTATTTCTTTATTTCTTGTAGCTTCAATAATACATGTATGCAACGACAAATCCACACTGCCGTATTTGACACTCTGCTCCCCTTTTTCTGCTACAAAGCGATTAGATTTTGAAAAAACAAAAGAAAAAGTTGCTGTGGAAGGAGATGGCTCAATGGAATTTGGAAATTTGTCAACTTTTATAGAGACGTCTTTTAGCTTGCTTTTAGTTTTTTTTCTTCTCTCTGCTTGAAGATTGAAATATGATTGGGAGATTTGCTTTACTATCTTCTTGGTGGGGGATATGGTAGAAGTCTTATGATGAAAGACTTCCTAGCTTTCAGCACTTTGAGGAAATTTCTTCGTAGTTTCATTTGTTAATTTTGTGGAATGATATGGTAGAAGTAATGCAATTGATGCTGTATAAGTTTGATATTATACAGAAATTAAAGGAATTTTTTGTATCAAATCAACGGTAAATGATAGTAATTATAATAATTATATTAAAAGTGCTGATAAATCTGAAATCGAATCCCGCCTTTATTAGAATTAGAGAGGGTTTATGGAAGGGAGAGGGTTCTCTCTCATTATGTGGGTCATAAGCCCAATAGATTTCTTAATGTATGGACCCAATAATAAAATGATGGCTATGTTAGATGAGAAAAATAAAGATAGTGAATGTTATATTAAAATGAATTCCTCTTTGAAATATTTTTAAAGAGTGTTTTTTCTTTCCCTATTTAGTTGTTATTTCCAAAAAAAAATTAAAAAAAATTAAAAAAATGGTATAAGAAAATTTTATACTAAAATGATGAATAATTTTTACTATGTTCGACTTTAAAATTAAGGGTATTTAACCAAGAATCCCCTAGTATATAAGTTGTATACCCAAATCCCCTCATAGAAAACTTTATTTATGAAAAAAATAAATTATATAGCTTATAACTTATTTGCCCTCATTTATACATCCAGATTTTATTTTTTTTTTCAAAATTGGTTTTTGCCAAAAAAGAATGCATTAAATGCTATATAATTTCAAACAGGTAAATTTATATATTATATGCATCTAATTAATATGATTTCAAACAAGTAAATTTACCTAACTCGTACACACGTGGTGGATGCATATATTGTCATATATATCTTCAAACAAGTAAATTTACATAAACTGTATTGTTAGCGTCAAATTTGATTTTCAAACAAGTAAATTTACCTAACCCGTATACACGTGTTGGATGTATATATTGTTGTACATCTTTAACTAGGTAAATTTATATAAAATATGTTGTATGCATTTAATTTGATTTTCAATAAATCCCAAAAAGAGAAAAGAATTCAATAATGCAACTCACTTTTTTTGGACTCTTTAAGAATGAATATAGAAAAGAGACTAATAATTCAAAATTTGAAATGAATGTAATTTAAAAAATTTTCATAAAGAGTTCAATAATCTAAATTTTTTCCATAAATAGTCTCATGAAGATACGAACTCTAAAAGGAAACTATAATAAATGTAATCTTATCAAATAAGGATAAATCTGTCAATATAAAAAAAGAGTTAACTTTGAAATATCATGTAAGGATCTTACGGTAAATCTTATAGGGTGTTGGACCTCACGGTAAGAAATCTAAATTATACGGGGTTATGGATAATTTTCCCTAAAATTAAAGAAAATATTTTCTACATTTTTAATTCATAGGGTTTTATGGTCGTTGACAACAAGCAAACTACCTTAATAACCTTAGAATTATTAGAACAAAATACAAGCCATATTGCATTAAAAAAAATACTTTTTAATATAAAAGTTTTAAATGCCAAATATGCCCTTTATCATTTTTTTATAATATAAGTATATTTATCATTTTGATAAGATTCTATATATTTTTTTTATTCATATATCTAATATTTTATTAAGGAAATAATGTTTAAGAAACAAAAATATATAGTAACTCTCTTAATCAATGGAGTAAAATCAAAATCATGAGTTTTCATGTGATTTGTTTTTCTAAATGATAGAATCCTATCCATTCCCAAACTCTCCTTACTATTTACAAAGTCGTATTGATGCATCTTTATATACTCGTATCCTAAATCAGTCTCTTGAAAATGTACTAAATATATGCCGCTATACCAATATGGAGGCGAGTTTTCACGTAATTTTAGCACGACAACCCACTATCAATTTGATAAGTAGATATCTTCTGTCTCACTTTTTATGTACCACTTCCTATCTCCTCTCACAAAAGTTTATCTTGAAAATCCCACATTTTAATAAATATTTATATTTAAATTTTTAACGTGGACTTTTGTGAGAAAAGACAAGAAATGGTAAATAAAAAATGGAACAAAAGATCTCTACTCATTAACAATACACAGAGGGAGCCAAAGTGGTAATTATTATTACTCCATATATATTTCCAGTATAGAGTGTTCCATGTCTTCTCCCACTAAAATTTAGTCTAAACTAATTTATAGGAATGCATGAAATCACCCTCCAAATTAATTTTTAGGTACTGTTTGATTGCCCGTAATAGAATGTAATGTAATGTGATTACGGGTGAATCACATTACTTGGGAATGAGAATGTATAATATAATTACCCTCTACATGTTTGGATATGTTGGGACATGGTGGTAATTATCATTTTTACAAGGAAATAAAATAGGGACACGGTGATTATATTTAAATTTCATTAAAGCTTTTACCTGGAATCAAGTTGGATTACCACGTTTAAAAATGTAATGTAATTACAGCCTTTAATGTAATGTGATTACATTGGTATTCCACATTAGGGGACTTTTGCAATGGCCAAACAGGATAATTCACTGCAATGTGATTACATTACATTACAGGCAACCAAACATTACCTTAGGAATAAAAGAAATCACCCACAAATTCTGCCCAGACTAACCCTTAGTTCTCAATAATTAATAATTCAAGATCATTTTAATTGATTTTGATACAGAGAATGATAACATAAAATTGGACCTTCAAATTAGAAGGGTTTCTTCCTTTTTTTCTTTTTTTTTTATTTTTTAATATAACATTTTCCTTTCTCATTTAAACATATACCATTAAAGAACTATGCCGAATGATTCATCCAAACATAAAAAAAATAATAATAATAATAATAACAAAAAAAAAAAGAAATAGAAAAATCCAATACACAAATCACAAAAATAAAATTATAACAGGCAGCATATATATATATATATATATATATATATATATATATATATATATATATAATTAAACAGATTCATCACTCCTTTTTATTATTATTGCCAGCAGATTTTATTCAAATTATTACTTTATGGTATGTCCCGAGAGAGAGAGAGAGGGCTGCTTTCATGGCTTTTGCTTTTGGGTATATATATAATCTATATGAGCCGCCAGTGTCCTTCTCATCAAGCACTCTTCTTTTCCTACTCCTTCACAATTTTCATCACCACCCTCTACGTTCTCTGCTTCACCATCCTATATATACATATATACACACACCAAAACACAAAATCAAAACCTATCCATTAATTTAAAAACAAAAATCAATTAATAAAATAAAATTTATATGATGGGTTGATTGATAATATATAGACCTCTGTACGTACCGAATGTTGGGTTTTAACCGGAGAGTCTGATGAGAAAGAGGCGTCCGGCCGAGCGGCGTACGTTAAGGTAAAGAAGAGGAGAAGGGCTACCGTCAACAAGGTGGCAAGTTTAGACATTTTTCTTCTTTGATGACACCCAGATTGGTTGTTTTTTTCTGTAATTGGCTGAGGAGGAGGTGGAGGAGGAAGCAGAGAATTTATAGAGGAAAAGAAGGCGATCAGATGAGTTCAAGCCTAGTGGAATTTGACGTCATGTCGAAGTTTTGACCTCTTTCAAATCAGGTCTTTTTTTATTTTTTATTTTTCCTTATTGCGTCGTCTGACTTTTTGTTATTCTAAACAATCACTTACTGGCACGTGGTTAGTTTTATGGTCTCGAGAACAGCCAATCATCACTCGACATTAATAGCCGGGACCAAATTACCAAGGAAGGCTATTAGCCTCATGTTTCCTCCTTTTTTTTCTGGTTTCATGCCAACTTATTTGGCATATTAATTAATTTAATTTATTCGAGGTTTTTTTTTTTTTTTTTTTTTTTTTTAAATAGGTTTTATGTTGTTTAAAGGCCCGTCAATTTTTTCAAATCTTTTTTTGAAATTTAAAATTTTATTTAAAAAAAAATATGGTGATGATCACTTTAGACCATTTGAGTAGTGATTAGATAATTAACAAAATTTTCATACTGTAAGTGATTGTGGCAAAAATTACTAGCAGGGCCGACTTAATACTATTTGAGGCCTAAGACGAACATTTAGCGATGCATTTTCTATATGTAAGATATTATTGTATTGGTCATACTATAAGTTATTATAGTGAAAGTTAGGAGATTTGAACTTTTCACTCAGTCACTTCTAATATGAAAATTTTGATATGTGAATTCATTATTTGAACAAAAATTTATAGAAATACGCAGAGAGATAATTTTTTTAAAAATAATTTAAGAAAAAACTAACACAAACAAACCCTAAATGAAATATATCATTTTTATTTAGAGAAGAAGATAAACAAAAGGTGCTACTCCCTCCGTCCCACAAATATAGGTCAAAGTGGTCAAGGCACGCATTTTGAGGAAGCCGATTAAATATTGATTTGGTCATATTTTTCTAAAAAAAAAATTTTAAATACTATTCTAATCTTATAGTAGTAGGGTATTTAAAAAAAAAATTAAAAAAATATTTAATCGGCTAAGAAACATATTCGTACACATGATAAAGTACTCACAGTGCTAGGTAAAAGAAAAAAACAAAACAAAAAACAAAAGGTGCTATTGGATCATAGGTTTTAAAACATGTACTCGTACTTTTTATCTTAGGGAAATAAATGAGCAACTCATTTGGGATGTTGGGATTTAGCAAATTCAATTTTTTTTTTTCCCACATGTCTAGTTGAAATCACTATAAATTAACATTAATCCACCAATAAGTTGTTCAAATAATGAAAATCCACCAATAATATTCAATCTTTTTTATCTTATTGAAGTACTAATTTGACATGCCTAGAAAACTAATGTTGTAAAATCGAAACCGGACCGACTGGTTCAATTGGTTGAACCGGGAACCGTGTGCTTCACCGGGTGGTTCAATCTCCTAAAACCCAATCCTAATGAAAACTGGCCTATTTAGTAAAAATCAATAAACTCGACGGCTGAACCAGCGGATTTATGGGTTTATCAGTGGGTTAGGAGAACCGGCCGGATTTTGTTCAAAAAATAAAAAAGTGCTAAAATGACTAAAATAATCTCAATCTTTTTAAATCCTCTTAAAGCCAATAAGGCCAAAAAGTTAAATTAGTCTAAAAAAATCCCAAATAGTAAAAAAAAAAATCAAGGCACCTAATTTAATAATAAAATATTTTTATTTTGCATTTAAAAAAAATTATAATAAATATTAATAAAGAATAATTATCAAGTATCAATTTTGATAACTGTACATACATTCAAATATATGAATTGATAGCACAAACATTTAAAAAAAAAATTATATTTTGAACCTGTTTTGCATCTTTTACAACTTTTGCTTGTCATGCGATCCTATTAGAATGGTCTTACGCTCGTTATCGTAAGAACATCCCTTCCAGAATTTCTAGGAATGATATTTTAAAATATCGACCGTTAAATTGATTAATCTTATTGTGAATGTTATGTCTGTCAAAAATTACAGTAATTCAATAATCGATTTTCAAAATACAATCTGTAAAACACTTTACTGTATTTACTATTGGATACTGTCAAAATTATTTAAATATCAACATTTTAAAAATTAACCGTTCAATTACTATAATTTTTAAAAGGCATAATATAAATAAAAAATTATTTAATTTTAGGGTCAATTTTTCAAAAATATCTCTAACAGTATTTTGATGTTCAAACTGTCGGCTTTGACAGTATTTTCATCTTCAAACTATTCGCTTCCCACGCAGGGCCACTGCGTGGATTGTATAAGGCTGGTACTCGCTTCATTTCGAAGCCAAATGGCACGTCCGGATTTTTTATTATCTATAATTTTTAAAAGGTACAGATGTCGTCCAGTTAACGCAAGTATATTGTTTGTGTGCATTCGAGAGTAATAAATAAAAGATTGGAGCATATAATGCTGAGTCGTTGTAGCATTAAATGCATTGATACGTTTCACACACACAGATTCCAACGTCAACGACACGACAAATTTATGTTGTAATGAATCAGACTGAACCGAATTGACCCTTTGACGTGAAAATCGAGTCCGTGATGCGTTACGTTTTTTGTGCTTTGAATGCGTTTTTGTTTTGTTTGTTTTCGGAAAACATGTTATGCGCGTGTGTGAAATCTGGAATGTTTGGAAAAGAGTTTGGAATTTAAATTATGGTTTGGTTCATATCCCTGTCAATGTCAGCTGTGGAACGCGGTTTCTTAAGGCTCTCGTCACCAAACATTCCCCTTTTTTTTATTATTGAAAATGCCTCCAATTAGCGGAAAATTACCACCGATGACTTTGCTTTAATTAGTCAAGTGAAGTCTCCCTTATCAATATGAATATAGATTTTTTTTTCCGCAAACATAAAAATTCAGTAAAGTAATGATTAAGGGTGCATTTGGATAAGCTTCTACTTTTCATTTTTTTACTTTTAAAAATAAAATAAATAATTTTTTTTTATATTTTCTATAGTGCAAAATTTGATAGTTACATTTAAAAATTGAGGAAGCAAGAATTTCTTACTATCTCAATTTTTTAAAGTAATTACAAAATTTTTTGCATTCAAAACTTTCATCTTTTTACTTTTAAAAATAAAAAAAAATAAAAAATAGAAGCTTATCCAAACGGGCCCTAAGTTAATCAACTTTTATTTTATTACTAGTTTGGTAAGATATATATATATTTTAAAAGAAAAAACATTTTGTCCGGCCTTATATTAAAAAATTAGCATTTACCCATTCGATGCATGGAAATTACAAATGATATTTTATAATTATGACTTGTAATCATAATTATATAGTTTTGTATATTCATAAATTAAATTAAATTAAATTATTTTCAACAAAATATTAGTAAAATTAGTAGCGACTTGTGTGATGCATGGAAAGAGTTTATGATATTTTATAATTATAGCATGTAATCAAAATTTATGATAATGTATGTATGTAGATAAATTAATTAATTGATAAAAATAAATCATCACCAATTAAATATTAATAAAATTTAATGAAAAATGAGATTAAGAATAATAATTCTATGCATAAATAGAAAATTTATGTTTTAATCATCACTTAGAGAGTTAGTCACAAATTTGATTTTTTCCAACTTTAATTAATAATACGAGTTGAATGATAGTTTAACCATATTCGGAATTAATCAAATTGAAAATTCAAGTACATTTTTATTTATTTATAAAAAGAATTAATTTTAAAATATATTTCTCTATCACATACGCATATGTCGACACATTGATAGGTATAAGTCACATATGAAGAAGAGTCAATATCACATAGAAACTGGGCCACAGAGAGATTGGAAAATAAAGGAGATGATGAGTTTGAAAATTTGTTCCCCCATCAAAATTCCAGAGATGATGACATTGCGATGAACGCATTATTAAGTCACCATGACACATACCTTCACAGGTCCATAATCCTACACCACTTCATTTGGTAGGCCTAAAACCACATATAAATTAATGAAGCTTATAGTATTCTCACTTTCCCTACCCATTTTGGTCCCCAAATGCGTGATTGACGACGCAGATAAATTTATCTACCCTGATAAATTTATCTGTAACATCTTATAAGCGAATATCACTTGTCATCGTGAACCTATCGAAATATAAATTCATATTAGAAAAAGACCATTGAATAAATAATTCAAGCTACGACTATTAAGGAAGGGTTTGAAAGAATACGGAAGTGAATAAAAGTCGAAATGGAGAGCACATCAAATAAGGAAATGGAGAAACTATAGAAATAAATTGAAGAGAGAATACTATTGAGGAAAATTCGAAATTTGAAAGTGCATTATTGGAGCGCCTGAATCCAAATGACTGTCCATTTTCATTGTAGCCATGCAAAAAATGGATTTGACTCTTCAAATTTTCATAGAGTTAGACATAATTGCGAACTAGGCAATAGGCAGTTCGATGACTATGGCCCATTGGACCATAGGTACAAACGTAATTGGGTTTTGGTTGGGATTGCAGTGACGGAGGCCCAATGTATATTCGATCTGTGCAAGCTCTGTACTTCAAAATTTCCCTTGCTATGAAATAAATTTTCTTGATTGAAGAAATAAAAGGAAAGAAAAAACATCATTCACATGTAACCTGCAATTGGCTATAAAACGACTGAAACAAATATGCAATACAGAAGGGTGATGAGAAGATGGGCTCAAGCCCATATTCTCTTATGTTATTTGATTTTTAAATAAAATGACTTACCATTAATTTGAATTAAAATTTTTAAAAAATTATATTTATGTCTCATTTTCTATACAAGGCTAGATTGATTTATGGGGAGGGGGGAGAATTTATCAAAATAGTAAAATGAAAATTCATTAAATTCATCTTTAGCCGATTTTTATATTTGCTAAATAATTTCTGGAAGTAGCAAAATCATATTGATTTAATGAGTTATGATTTTTTGGCATGTGATTTTTTTTTTATAAGCATATTCGTCTCTCATTATTTGTGGGCAGAGTCATTAAACTATGGGTTGATTTTGTGCTAGGTCATGACTCTCCGGTAACATTTGTGTTTTGGTTATTTTATTTTTGTAGGTATAGTATGTCATTCCAAAGAGTCAGGGAACATGGCATGCCAAGTTTGTTTGTGGGTGAATTTTGAAACAATACATCATATCTACTTTTCTGTTTATCAGACAACCTGGAGTAATGAAAAAAAATTTAAAAAGTGAAGTTAGAAAAGATTGCTAGGAAAAAAAATTTTTAGTACTTATTCAACGAAAATAAAATGACTTATTTAACCCATGCAAACACAAATTTTCTGCTTGGCTCAACCTCTAAGAAACAAGAGGGAGCTAAATCTTTACATTTGTTATTGTTATATTATTCCAGTTCCATTGTCACAGATATCTTGTGTTGTATGCATGTACCCAACAATGCTATTGCGGTTCGGCTATGTTGGAAACCAGTTGAACATGACGTGCCTAAGCAATGGGAAAAATGACATTTTTATGTTAGCAGATGATAATGTTTCCCAAGTTCAGAAGCTGTGTACTGAGCTTTGTAGTTGATGTGCTACCCATATACGAGAGACGTAGAATGTTGCTCGAGTCATTCCATTGAACAATTGGGTCTTTATGATTCATCTATGCAACTGTAAAGAATGTTGTTATGCATGTATCCATTTAAGTAAATTTTAATCATTATGATTATTTTTACAACGATTTTTCCTTTCCATTAGCTGTGAAATTTCTAGTTTAACATTTTGTTAATCAAAAAGGGGTATTTGGATGTGTGTACAAGCTCAGCAGCAACCAAAAGAAAATTCTTCATAATTTTCTCTTGTTTATTTGGTCCAATGATGTCACCAGTTATTGTCACTTCCACAACATCCAAATTTCCAACCACCCTAAATTTGAGCCATTTCAATTACTTGCTTAGGACCAAATTTCAATAAACAGTAATGATAATAAATCTAGCAATATTGGAATCACAAACAGAAGAATATATATGCACTCATTAATTTGTGGGATGTTGTTTGGTGGAATTCAAGCCAAAATTTATGCAAATTGTGTATCTTGATGGGGACCAAATTGGTTAGAAGATTGTGCCCCACTCCATATTACAATTTTGAAGCATAAGCTTTATCTCAAGGTAATTTGTCATTGAGAGTCCGTCTTTGAAAGCATTAAACATTGCTTGCTTTAGATATATTTGATTGGCTACAAAAGTTGCTCTAACCCAAAGAAAAAGAACTTCAATCTTCCATGTAACATAGAAATTCGAAAAACTAGTTGATTTTCTTTATAAAGTGAAATCCATTCAGACCAATAAAATCTACCTAATCTGATTAAATAATTTAATTTTTTTTTTAAAAAGCCAAATTTTAATCTGTTTCTGATATGATAATACCTATAATCAAGGACAATAAATATAATAAATAAATACAAGCTGAAAATATGGAAAGGGTATATTAGACAATCTCCCATTATTAGTTGACCACAATTTGACCTAGAGAGACCTCTTAGTACAAGATCTTATCATTTGGACCTGGTAATAATAAAATATGTTTTCAAGGTCCTTTTGATCATTTTTCCTTCTTTTTTTTTTTTTTTTTTTGTTAGAAGTCCAAACTTGCATGTTTCAATGCCTTGGCCAAATATTCTTCCAAATTTTAGTTTAACCAAATTTAGCTATACTTTAGAAATGATCCTGCCAGTATATGTTTGTCTTATGTAAGCATGAAACTAATCACATAATTTGAAAAACTGACTATTGGATTAGATACTATACTTATGCATGTCATGTATGCCAAAAATTACAGTGACCCGACTGTTGGTTTCTTGGAAATGTCACTGGAAAAAACTATATCAGTTTTCGACGGTCACAGTTTTTCATAGTTTATATTTTGAGATTTTGACATTGGATTATCATAATATTTAGCATGCATGACATTTATAAGAAGAATATCTAATCCAGCGGTCAGGTTTTTTCAAAATATGTATTCCACAATTATCCATTAACTTTTTGCTTATATAATTTATGTAAGCATATGCTTACAGGATCGGGACTGGCCTAACCTTTTGCTCTAGCCATTCATCTCCAAGACACATAAAAATGCATGAGAAATTGTGCTTGGTGGTAAGAGAAGAGAGAGAGAGGAAGAGAGAGCCAAAAAATAGGTCTCATGCATTAGAATACCTCTAACCAAATGGCCAGCCATTTGTATTGTAGCTAGTCAAAAAATGGCTTTTAACATTAATTAGAGATGCTCTAACATCGATCCCATGTATTCAAACATTTAAATTTTGAAATCAATCAAATCAAACAGTCACAATAAGTATCAAATGGTTAGAAAATTAATTTAAAATAAATCAATTGGATTCTCACACTAATCAAATGATGAAAACAGAAAATAGCAATATATATATATATATAGATCCATGTTTGCTCAAACAAATGCAAAGAGTTTTGTATTTTTGAAACACAACAACTAGGAATTGAACAAGCTTTTTCCACAATGAGGTGTATTTTATTCGACATTTCTCTTGATTTTGTGTTTTGATGTCTGGAGTATTTTTGAAATAAAATATGGAAATGGTATAGTAGACAATCACTTGTAATATAAAAATTTTGCTATCTATCCTATCATTTTTCAAGTTGTCTAAAGTGATTATCATCCCATCTCTTAAATCAAGTAGAGTTTTAAGTTCCAAAAGTTATTTTAAGAAAAACTAATACAAACGATCCCTTAAAGCATATCCGATGGTTTCCATTTGAAGTAGCCATTCCAAATTTGGGAACTATGCCAAAAAAATGTGCTCCAATGGGTTGCCATTCAACGGCTACCACATTTGACAATGGCACCAATGCCTTCTATATTTGTAAAATTATTTGGCATTTGTCATCTCTTTCCAAATACTCTATATCATACTTTTCTCAAATTTAAAGTCCATTGGAGCACATTCGAGTTAAGTATGGGAGCTCCCCATTGAAGTATAGAAGACCAAATATGGGAGGAATTTCCATATTAATACTGTAGTACTCCTAAATATAAAATTAAAAAATTCAAATA
This sequence comes from Hamamelis virginiana, assembly GCA_017140935.1. NCBI lineage: Eukaryota > Viridiplantae > Streptophyta > Magnoliopsida > Saxifragales > Hamamelidaceae > Hamamelis > Hamamelis virginiana. The sequence goes on along the minus strand of JAESVK010000050.1, from coordinate 4,034,401 downwards.
AAAACTTTCCATTGGAGATGCTGTTATTGTTATATAGAATTTCTTTTACCCTGTTTACTGTGCTTTGAAAATGCCAACTTTTACCCATAAAGCAAACAAAAGGTTAAAAAAAAAATGTAGCAATTGACCTTTAATTAAACACTATTATATAGTGCTATTGCAAGATAGTTTGATGAGGAAAAGTTGTTATTGAGTAGATAAATTAAGAAAGATTTTGTAGGTATGATAAGAAGTGAGATGGGGTAGGGGAAGTGGGTAAACCTTTGAATTATGATGAGACGCACTTTCACCATCTGGTCTCATCATTATCTTTGCCTCATTGCTTCTTTACTAATATATTCCCAATCCCGTCCTTATCTCCTCCTCATTATTTTCATCTCTTATTATTTTATGTCTCTCCTACCCATTTATTATATTTTATTTATTGATGCTCATAATATATATACAGGGAGATGCCTAGCTTTACACTACTTCCACCATATTTATTCTGACAATTTTACCCCACTATTGTTTCCAACTTCTGTCTCCTTTTCTTTGATTTTTTTTTTCAAGCAAAGAGGTGTCCAAACTGTCAGAATTTGACTAATTCCCTCCTTTCATGTACGGCCACCGCCTTATGGAATCGTATAATTCCCGAACTACTAGCTCTGACTGGTGTTTAACCAAAAAAATTTAGCTAATTTCAAATTCAAAATGTTTGAATTTACAACTCATCCATTCGCTATCAAGCTAACTCTCATTGGTTTATTAGCCTTATAATTTAGTGGCATGAATTTTTCAATTTAAAAAAAGAATCTTCAAATTCAAATATATAGCAATGCAATGAAACCTAATTAAGTAATTATTAGTAGCATTATGACATCTAAGGAAAATGTAAGTATCTACTCTTTCCGTCCCAATTTATGTGTATACATTAACTAAACACGTAGTTTAAGAAATACATTAATTGTTTTGACTTTATTATATTTTTAAGTTTGTATTCCAAATTTATCATTCTAAAAGAAAAGATGATTCTCCATGTTATTTAATCAAAAGGTATAATAAAAAATTCATTCTAATTTTTAATTTAAAAAATCAAAGTGATCCCAAAATGAAAAGATGATCACATAGATTGGGTCGAGCGAGTATGATTTAGTTAAATGATAATAAAATAATGAAAAAGACATAATTTGAGGCAAGTCAATTCCAAGTCACATTTTTTTTTTATGACGAGGGTGTCCGGGCCAGCTTACGCCACCTCGACTAATTCCTCGAATGACTGCAATACCCTACTAACCACGGACACAAGTTTAGACGCAAGACAAATACCTTGGGTAGGTGGCCGTAGGAGACTCGAAATGGGGACCTCGGATTTGGTACGCCAAAGCCCAACCATCTGAGCTACCGTTCTGGGTTAAAATAATAATTCAAGATATTCCAAGTCACATTAACTAAGACACTAGACAAGAATGCAATTGTAAACATCATCAGGGGCATATATAGGAATTAGATTGATCAGAGTTAAGAACCTTAATAAGAGAGACAGAGCTTTCTTAAAAGAACTTGAAAAAGAAAAAAAAAAAAAAACCAACCTCAGAGCCACCCAGCAACCAGTACACGGCTAAAACATAACTTGGATCTCCCCAAATCCATGGCCGCTACAACATCCACAAACTGCACCAGCTTCTTCAATCTCCGGACCACTTCGGACGAGCCCAGGGTCCGAGCCTCATCGAACCATAGCGCACCCGGGTGCGGCAAGCTAGACGGGGTGGCCATGTGGTTCATAAACGGCGTCGCATCGGCTTTTTTCGCGTCTCTTGAACGGTGCTCCTGTATCCGTATTGCCACTGAAGATGATGGAGATGAAGGCAATGATTTGCCGTTGATTTACAACGACGGGAATTATCGGCAAGAGGGGGGTGGTGGTGGTGGTGGTGGGTCCATTAGCAGGAGGACAGGGAAAGGGAAGAAAAGTGGAGCGTTAATGGGTGAGGATTAAATAAGTGGATTATTATTAATGTTATTTATTTATTTCGTAATTAATTAAGTTTTCTTATGGACTTCTTTTTAAGTTGTGAAGTTTGTTTGGGAGGATGGAAAATTAAATGTGAAAGAATTTGAGTTGTGTTTACTGCTTTGGAATCTGTGATGGATGAATATGAAGACGTTGCAATAAGATTAGAGTTCATTGTTTTTTTTTTTTTTTTTTTTTTTTTTTTTTTGTTGTTTATAGCTAAATTAAAGGTTTTGGCACAGATTGGGTTGATGATATAATGAACCAAATGTTAATGAAAAATGAGGGATATTTTTTTTGGGGCAATCCTATTTTATGAACCTATTCATCTATATTTTTATTAATATTCTATATTAGTTGATATATTATATTGTTCACATGAATGTTAAGTTTTTCAAGATAATAAAACGATTCATCTATATGATGAACCAAATGTTAATGAAAAATGAGGGATATTTTATGAACCTATTTCATCTATATTTTTATTAATTTTCTATATTAGTTGATATATTATATTGTTCACATGAATTTTAGTTTTTTCAAGATCATAAAATGATTCACCTATATAAAAGGAGTGATCAAAGACGAGTGAAATATATCAGTAAAGTAATATATATATATATATATATATATATATATATATATATATATATATTCCAAAATACTGATGCTTTAGGACCTGTTTGGAAACTTTGAAAATTTGGTCTAACCAATTCTGATATCTTTATGTTATATGATTTTTATGTAGATCAGGTTATAATTGATTTGAAAAAAAATGGTGTTTATACCTTATTTTCTGAATATGATTGAACTGATCTAAAGAAAAAATACACTTACGAAATAATACTAAATAAAAATCAGACAAACTTATCCTCAGTTTGTCAGGTTCTTAAGTTTGCCAAACACTCCCTAGATTCCACAAGTCAATAGTTTGAATATTCTCATTTTATACGATAAAATTATCAAATTTAAGCATATAAAAAAGGTTCAATAATAATTTATTAATATTAAGAGAACTTAAGATGAAATAACTTTTATTTGAAAAAATAATAGCAAAACAAAAATCTCAACAACTCATTTGACTCATCCTGAATATATAAATAAATAAATAATAAAAAATAGGTGTGTTTATGCAAACTTTTGTCCTTGGCATTTAGATATTTTAATTTTATATAATTTTCAGAAATTTACCTTTTTTTAAGGACCTCATGATGGCGGATTAATACTAAACTACTAATAGTACACTCTAGATTTCTGTCCACGCATGTTTTATTAAAATTTTAAAAATAAAGAAAGAAAGAAAGAAGTAGAAAAAGTAAAAATATGCACTAAAGGCGCTTTATTTATTCAATATGACTTTTTATTTTTTCTTTGCATGACTTTGAATGATTTGTCGTTTCTGTTTTCTTTTACTTTTAACTATTTTATTTGTTTTTCTTTTCCGCCAAAAGGAGCATTCATGGCAGGGAATCCAAAGTTGGTTTTTTCCTCTCTCTCTCTCTCTCTCTCTCATAAAACAAACTTTTAAATTATTTTAATAATTAAATATAGGAAAAATTACAGTTTGTCCTAAACCCACTTTTTTTAAATTGTCTTCTTATGATATCTGTTGAAATAATATACTCTCTGAATTATTTGCCCTTTTTAAATTATCCTCTTCTCATAGTTAGCCATTTTTGTTTTTATACTGAAAAATTGCATTGGGCATGTTATTTTTTTATGCAATATTTATTCTGAATTGTTAATAGATGGGTTTCGAGGCATATAAGTGAAGTTTTATAATTTTTCTCAATATATTACATTTATTATGAATTTTATTTACTGTATAGTGAAAATAATTCATAATAATTAAAATATATTGAAAAAAATCATGAAAATTCACTGATATGCTTATAGATACATTGACAGTTTAGGATAAATATTACACAAAAAAAATAACAAGTCTAACATCATTTTTAACATACAAATGAGGCAATTTGTTACAAAAAAATAGTTCAGGGATCATATTACTTCAATAGATTCCACATGAAACAGTTTTAACAGGCCTATAGTTCATGGGAGCAAATTGTTATTTCTCCTTAAATATACATAGAGCTTGTGTGTCAAAAGGCGCATTTTACGTTTGTATGAGGTGATCTATTTCACTATTTGAGCAAGATGCAAAATAAATTTTGAAAAATATATATCATCTGATTGGATAGTTTTTTTTAAATATATCATGCATGCTAAATATCACAATGATATAATTGCGAGAAAATCGATGTCCTATAAAAATTGTTTGGATGTCGTATAAAGATTGAATTATTTTTTTGTAATTTATTATTTAACACAGAATTTTGTAAACAAATCTTTGTGAATGGGCAATTCAAGAGAAATGGATGCTCGTCAACATGAATGCCAGTAAAATTTCCAAAATATAGAAATTTTACGAATTCTTAAATTTGATCACATACAATCAATTATGGTGATGGTTTCAAATTTCAACTACTTTAAATGGTGTCATTTAAAAAATAAATTTATACTTTCAAAACTATGTAAAAATAGAGCAACGCCACACTTGATTTAGGGGCTTTAATGTATTTTGCCACACTTGATTTCGGGGCTTTAATGTATTTTACCACTACTTTCACCCTATCAAGTCCTTGAACCGGTGTGCGCGTGTCCACAACTTTCTTCCTATCAAGTCCTCCAGTAGTGTGTGCCCGCGCGTACATAAACTCGCGCAATGCAATGTGCGAAATTTATTAATAAAATTTTATCTAATTAATTATAATTGTATAAAATATATTTTGATTATATGATTTTTAATGGTAATTAAATTTATAGGATTATAATATATATCTTAGTACTTAAGAATGATTTAAAATTTTAAAAAAATTGAAGAAAATTAATTTGAAAGTATTATTAAAAAAAAATTAAAATAATATAAAAAAATAAAAATAAGCTGGAATCAATTTTTAAAATAAAAAATAAAAAATAATTAAGAAGAGAGAGGGAAGAAGTACATGAAATTCACAATAAATAAAAAAGAAAAATATTTAATTATGGTGAGAGAAATGAAACTTAAATGGGATCCACATTAATAAAATATCTTGAAAAATCTAAACTTCAATTAATTAGTTAAAATATATTTTGATCATATGATCTTTAATGGTAATTATATTTATAGGGTTACAATATATATATTAATACATAAGAATGATTTAAAATGTTAAAGAAATTGAAAAAAATTAATTTGAAAGTATTATTAAAAAAATAAATTAAAATAACATAAAGAAAGAAAAATAAGCTGGAATCAATTTTTTAAATAGAAAATAAAAAATAATTAAGAGAGAGGGAAGAAGTAGATGGGATTCACAATAAATAAAAAAGAAAAAGAATTAATTATGGAATGAGAAATGAAACTTAAATGGGATCCACATTAATAAAATATCTTGAAAAATCTAAACTTCAATTAATTAGTTGAATTAGTGATATAATGCCATATCATTTTGAAAAGAGCCAAAACCAATAGGAACAAAGTTGGAAAGTGAATTAAGGAGAAAAGAAAATGAAGGATGGAAATAATTATAGGGCCGCCACATCAGCGTAGTGCTCTTTATACGATAGATATATAGGGACATGATTCATATACCAATAGTTTAACCAGTGGTTTGCAAAACTCAATGTGAGAGTTATATTTTGAACAACCCACCGTTGGATTAAGTGTTCCTCTCATACACATCATGTCTACAAAATATCAAGTCCATCGGAGATTAATAGTTACTTCATCAATAACTATGAAAAATTATGATATTTTCTATTAACTATAAATGTGACTTTATGGATCGAATGGCTATTGGTAAAAAGTATTTGGTATATGGATCCTGTACTATATATATATATATATATATATATATATATATATATATATATAGTCATTTTCTTATAGGTACGTATATATATATAAACTTATCTGAGAACTTGAATTTTTAGTCCATGTGGAATTTATATTATGAAAAACCATATCGTTGAATTAGACATCCTTCTTATGTATGTCAAGCATGCCAAAAATCATAGCGATCATTGGATTAGATGATCTTCTTATTAATACTTTGAAGCGTGATTAGTTGGCTCTAACAGATCGTTGCTTGGGAAAAAAAATCTATTTTTAAAATACAAACCATGAAAAATCGTATCAATTTTTACCTATTTTAAAAACCAACCGTCCAATGGCTTTGATTTTTGGCGTGTATGACATTTATAGAAAGAATGTCTCATCCAATGGTCGGTTTTTCAAAAAACATATCCCATATTGGTTAAAAACTCAAGTCTTCACATAAACTTATATGTATATATAACAAGAGTCTATTATAAGGTGCACTTAACGTAAACGCAAAGTTGCGTAAAGTAACTTGCATAAGGCCAATTTGAACAGATTTTCAAAAACTAACTGTTGGATCAGATATAATTTTAATGAATTTTATTCCTACCAAAAACAGTGATCCAACGGTCGATTTTAAAAATCCGAACCTAGGAAAAATCAGTGATATTTTGAATAACAAAAAAATCAAAATTTTCCACAACGATGGTTATCAAAAATCAATTGTTGGATTATTGTGATTTTTTATAAACACAAAATTCATTAGAAATAAACTTAATCCAACAATCGATTTTTCAAAATATGTTATGAATTTAGCTATCACCTTAAAAAACTTAGTGTTAAACACACTTTAATTTATAATAGACTCTCCAATATATATAAAACTGATAAAAGAGATTGGAAGGGTAGAATTTTATTAGGGAGCTAGAACTTGGGCTAGAGTGGGAATTTAAACTGGGCTAGGATTTATATTTTTATTAGACAACTAAAACAATTTTATTTTCCGTGAGAATCTTCACCATGTGAAGGAATTTCTGGTAGATCGACCTGGCCAACCGTTTCTTGAGAGAACAGATATTCTTCGTATCAGTAATAGAATAAAGATCATAAGGGAAATGATCTTCATATTGGATGCCAAGAATAACAACCTTCTCTGATATCATGTGAAAGATATGATCCAACTATCCAAAGAATTCTATTGGAAACTATATAAGAAGAAGACTCCACTTCAATATTGAGGCATAAGACTTGAAGTAGAGTATTTTTTTTTTCTCTACTGTGTATCCCCAATGACTTGATCTTCAAATGAGCTTAGGTCAATACCATACTGATATCATCTAATGGCGTATTTCGATAAGCTTTTACTTCCTGTATTTTTACTTTTAAAAGTAAAAATATGAAAGTTTTTATCTTTAGTGCAAAATTTTAATAGTTACTTTTAAAAGTAACTATCAATATTTTCACACTCAAAACTTTCATCATTTTACTTTTAAAAGTTGAAAAACGGAAAATAAAAGACCTAATTAAGTTTTCGACCACTCATCTCTTCTCTGATTTCGATTTTTACCGGAGCTTATTTTGACCATTATATATCATTATACTTACCAACTGAACTAGAGTTCAAGTGTAAGAATGTCACACTATTTTGGGTGACTTTGATTGCTATAAAACATTTATTTTAGGACAACAGGCATGATCGAGACTAAAACATAAATTTATCGAAGCTTTTAATATGATTTCATGTCAAATACAAATTCCAGGACATGGAATTAACTAAAATGCTCAAAGTTAAAACCTAGGTTTTGGTCACATTAGAGCTTTTGTGTCCCCATAAATCCTTTCGGCATGTCCACCAAACGCCCGAACAAAAAACAACCAACGCATCTAAAGTTGTGCTCGTAACAGGGGAGCCAATAATATCAACAACTCTGCCTCGGCATATCAGCCAGGGTATATATAATATCTTAAAATTAATTGAAACTTGAAATATACCTAGCTTGAACTTAGAGTAGGGTTTGACTAAAATTTTTTATTTACTTGGAACTTAGGTCGGTGGTGGAGGCGAGATTGAGGGTAGAATGAGGTGTTTGGTTCCGTTTGCGAGAGTGAATAGAACCAAAGATGTAAGGGTTTTGTTCTCATCTATACTATCTATAGAGCGAGAATGGTGGGTTTGTCTGGTCAAATTTATATATCAAAAATACCCACAAAATAAATAATGCTTCTAATAATTACTGTGAGAATAGATGTATCTTTTACTATTCAAAAATATTCCCAACAAAACACTTTTTCTTCAACTATCTTATCTCTCTCAAAACTAAACCTTCCTCTCTCTCCTCATTTGTTCTCCATCAGATAGTTTTGTTTTATTCAACTTTCTTATCTCTCTCAAAACTAAACCTTCCTCTCTCTCCTCATTTATTCTCCATCAGTTACAAAATATAAACTACCCCATTGCTGAAGGCAATGGTGTCCGAAAGAACATCGAGCAGAGCAAATTAGTGTGTTGGTGAAGAACGCGATGGTGTGATAACCTTGGAAGATGTTTCATCGGTTGAAAAGACTGTATACAATGAAACTTCGCCGACAGAATTACCAAAAGATGATTCTTCCATGGATGAACAAACACAGGAATTTTAAATTTTGGATAAGCTATAAAGGTTTGCTTCAAGTCACTAGAATTTGCATGTTGTGGTTGCAAGTATCCATAGTTTGTTTATATACTAATGAGAGAATTTTTTGCTTTAATCTCCATATTTCCTTTTTGGGCAGACAAAATAGGAAAATAGCTTATAGTTCTTAGATTATCGACAATAGGCAACTTCTTTGTCACCATTTCTCTTGCCGCCAAATACCGCATTCTCTACACTTGGAAAGGTATTTACGATAATGCATGAATTTGCTGATGTTGTTACTGTTTTTTATTAAAAACTAGCAAATATATTAACATAAAATTGAGTTTTAAAACTAGCAAAAATATAAATTTCAAAATAGCAAACGTTTGTGTGTTAGTGTGTATGAGAGAGAGATTCGGAAAATAAAAAAATTTCACTTATTAAAAATTCAAAAAATATATCTAATTTATACTAAATCTTAACAAAAAATATATTTTCAAATTATCAAATCAATTAACTAAATTATTCAAAAAATATATCTTATCTACACTAAATCTTAAAAAAAAAAAAATTACAAATTATCAAATCAATTAACTAAATTATCCAACTGATTTAGATATTTAAATTCAATTATAATAATTAAATTTTCAAATTATCATAATTTCTGGTTTTGGATATTTGTAATTTAATGTTTGTGTGTTTGTGTGTATGAGAGAAGGGTGACTTCGTCTGGTCACTTTTTTATTCCTAAAACTACCCTTATAACAAAGACAAGTTACACATTAAATTAAGGCCATTATGGTAAATTACAACACAATTAATCTACCTCCCACAATTTTAGGAATTTGAATGTGGGTAGTTCTCCATCGATTATCCTATTGTCAAATATCTATTTTTATCTCTTCCAAACCAACTTCCACACCATTGCTTTGGATGATAATAACCTCTTCAGAAACGCAATAAGTCAGGTATTTTCTTATATAATCTCTTTTGGCTTTTTTTATCTCTTCCAAACCAACTTCCACGCCATTGCTTTGGATGATAATAAATTAATAACCTCTCCAGAAACGCAATAGGTTAGGTATTTTCTTATACAATCTATTTTGACTTTTTGCTTTCATTTTTAATTTTTTCTCTTTCATTTGTTGCTTTTAGATTATCATTATTTGCCGAATCATATGTGTGTGTGTCTTTGGGTACTATTTCTAATTATTAGTGATTGATTGTGTTTTGATGTTAATGTCTGGTTTTGTTTGCAGTCCATCAGGTTCTTGGATGGTAATGTTCTTGCTTTTTTATATCCATACGTTGGGTTTCTCAGTTTACGTGAAAGTCTTTGAGTTTTAGTTACTGCATCTCGATACAGGATGTCTTTTTTTCTTTTTCTTTTCTTTTTTTCCCATCTATACATGCGCTTCCTTTATGAATGAAAGTCCTACTCTGTTGGGTTTGTTTATGGGCCATTCAATTCACATGCATTTCACATGGTTTTAGTTTCCTTCACTGACTCACAGATTTACTTGATTTTAATGTATCTAAATGCAATGCATATCTTATTAAATAAGTTCATTAACTAGAGATCTAGATCCTTTTTTGTTATCGCTGATATGATAGATTGATCCGTGTTATTTATTCATTTTCGATTAATACCATGGGTCATTCAGCATGGTATTGTCTATTAAGGTTTTTATCTCGATCCTTGCAACAAGAACCAAGAATGAACCATTTGATGAATTACTACTTTATTTAGATTTCCTTTTTTTTTTTATTTTTTTTATTTTTATAGAGTCAATGAATTCCTAATACCTCTAAACTATAATTCTTTATTGAATTTACGAACTTATTGTCTATTCAAGTGAATTACTTTATTTAATTAGATGTCCCATGTTTTTATTTTTTTTTGTTCTTTCTATTGGTCATCTAACGAGTACACACATTTTATCAGTTGTGAATTAAACCAAAACCTATCTCCGTTGTAATGCTTAATGATGTAATAAATTTTTTGTACTTTTTACATATGAAAACTAAATAAAATACTGTCCGGACAAGTGTATCAATTTTGGTTTTTGAGCTTCTAGTAAAATATATTTATTTTCTATACATTTTTATTTCTCTGAAAACTCTCGAAATCAAAAGGTAAAATATTAAATATATAAAAATTCCTTTCATTTCAGTTTTAAAATTCCTTTATTTCATTTTAAATAATGTGCAATTTTACATGCTTCAAGAGAGTCACGAAACCATTCAAAACATTTCAAAAAATCAAGAGATTCACGAAACCATTCAAAGCATTTCAAGAAATCTAATTTTGTATCAAATGCATGTAAGTGATTATTCAACTCAACTTAGGAATTTATTTTTTAGTTATGCTAGTTTTAATATTTAACTCAAATTAGTATAGATTTTTCATTGTTCATTTCAATTTTTTGCAAATTTATTTATTTGCATATACGGTTGTTCATTTGAATTTATTAAATTTCTTTGATTCGAAACTTGATTTTGTATTTTGTTTTCATCTCCCTAAAATCAATGTTGCATCACTCTTAATTTGTTTGACAGGATAACAAGAAAGATTTTGCTCTAAACAGTGCTGCATTTTTAGAACTAAATGCTTCATCTCTTGGATCTACTACAACAAGATGGATGAAATCTTTAAAATTTTGATTTAAAAGGAGTACGGTTTTTATTTTTATTTTTTTGAAAAAAAAAATATTATAAAAAGCAAATCGTAATGGTGTGTTAACATGAATACATGTTTTAAACCTCACCCTTTGATATACCACTGATGAGGCTTACTCTTTTAAATGAGTATGTACTATTTATCATTGTTTTAAAAACCGGACCGTTCATCGAATCGGAAAAGTTACCTGGTTAAGGGTCAACCGGTTGAACCGCCGGGTTGAACCGTGACGTCATAAATATATTATTTAATTATTTATTAGAATAAAAGCTATAAATGATTCAAAATATAATTTTTTTTAAAATATTTGTACAATCAATTCATATATTTGAATTTATGCGAAGTCATTACAAATATTGGGACTATTTTAGTCATTTTAGCACCTTAAAAAAATTTAAAAAATTATTTAAAAAAAAAAAAAAGCCGGGTTGACCGGTTTTTTAACCGGTTGACCCGCCGGGTTGAACGGTTCATTTAAAAAAATGGGTTTTTGAGGGTTGAACCAGCCGGATAGGGGACCGGTTCCCGGTCCAACCGGTTGAACCGGCCGGTCCGGTCCAGGTTTAATAACAGTGCTATTTATTAACTCTAATTCCTTGGAAGTAATTAATTTGAAAACAATATTCTAGTTGCACTACAAAAAATTTGTGGGTTATTGAATTACACCAAACTAGGTTTCTATGGGCGATGGAAATAAAGGCATGAGATGGTTTAATTTGATGACTTCTTGGATTTATTAGGCAACGTTTGGATTTGCATTTGATAAGTATTTATTTGCTTTTTTATTTAATTTAATTTTTATTATAATTCTCTTCTTTCAAATTTATTATATGAGAAAATGTGATTAAGTAGTTGCAATTATATATTTTGAGAGAATTTAGGGTCATACATTTGAAATAATAGAATTATAATTATGAGAGTGGGTAAATTATGAAATCTTTAAAGTTTGATTGATTTTAGATTTTTGTATTCTGTTTCACATTTCTCCACTTTCCAAATTTTCCCAACTTTCCAAAATTATTTTATTTTTGTAATTTATTTTATTTTCATGGTATCATAATTAAACCTGAACATAACTCTACTTTATTTATATGCTTTTCAACATTCAAAATATTCTCTTCCAATACTATTCAAAACACTCTAATTTGCAATTTTATAGTCATCGTGAGTTTCAGAATGACCAAAAGTATAAGTCAATGTGTATAACAATCATAAGGTTTTAATTCTCTCTTCCAATACTATTCATTTTCTTTTTAATTACAATATAATTTTTTAAATTATACTTTAACATATTATTTTACATAAATTTTCAAAAATTTTAATTTTAATATTCAAATATATATGGCAAAAGTTGCTGGAAAGCAATTGCAAGTTGTACTCAATAATAAGAATGAATAGTGAAAATGCATTTATGTCAATAAACTATTAATTTTATTATTGTAATACAAAAAAAAAAATTATAGAATTTCCATAATTTAGGTTTGTGTGATCAATTACAAACCTTATAAAAAAAATAAAAACCTTTTGCTATAATGCATCGCGTGTGCACGGTGACTAGTTCTTTAGAATTGAAAATCCTAACCTTTCGGTAAGACTTAAAATCCTAGCTTTCTAAAGATTCTTAAATTCCCCATAATTGTAAATCCTGTCCAAAGAGTTCAAAAGAATACCACTAATTTATTGAATTTCCAGGATTTATAAAATCCATCCTCCAATTCCAATGAAAAAAACAGGATCTAAATTATTTCAAGTTTGTATGGAAAATATAGTATAAATACAGTTTTTTTTTTTTTTTTTCAAATCAACTATAAGCCGATTTATTTGAAATATAAAGGCCAAGCTTGAGAAAAGAGAATAAAAAATTATCCAATAGTCCCAATTTAAGTTCTTCTTTGAAATATAAGAGCGAGGCGACTTTAGAATATACTATCTCGTCATTATGCTTTATCTTCTGTTTGCAGTGTATCAAAGAATTTGTGTCCTGTTTGCCTCTCGTATTTATGCTTTATATTGCGATGTTTTCACTTTTCAAATCCTGCTTAATAGTCGTTTATAAAACTTATAAAAAGGACTTTTGGAGGGAACTTTGAAGTAAATAAAAATTATAAAATGAATTTTTAAGTAAAGTGAGGTACCGTTTGGATTTATTTTTTATAAGTACTTATTTACTTTTTCAAATAAATAAAAATTATAAAATGAATTTTTAAGTAAAGTGAGGTACCGTTTGGATTTGTTTTTTATAAGTACTTATTTACTTTTTCAAATTTTTGAAAAAGTAAATAATTACTTATAAAAAACAAATCCAAACGGTACCTAAACAAATAAAATAACTTTTGGATAAATAAAATTTATAAAAAGAATTTTTAGGCAAACAGCAAAATAAAATAAAAAATAAAAAAAGAAAAATTCTTTACTAGGCGTCGTGAAAAGAATTTTGAAGATTGCTTTCCAAACCGTGGTTTAACTTCCAAATGAAATTTGTGGACAATAAGAGCATCTCCAATGCAAAAGTCAAATTTAGCATCCCAAAAAGCACCAGTTGATGCCAAATTCTAAGCCCATTTGGCACTTTGGGATGCCAAATTTGGCTTTTGGCATCAATGAATACCAAATTTGACTTTTTTGGCATTTCTTGATGCCAAAAAGCCAAATTTGGCATCCCAAAGTGCCAAATGGGCTTAAAATTTGATATCAGCTGGTGCTTTTTGGGATGCCAAATTTGACTTTTGCATTGGAGATGCTCTAAGTTGGATGAATATGCTCCCAATCCATCTAATTTTCTAAACTACCAGTCGTTACTCCCATCAATTGTCGTGGGAAATCCTAATGTGCATCCTAGTCATCGTTATTTCCCAGTTGACCGTTGACCATACTCACTACTAAACGACACGTGTCGAGGCAGACAATCACAGCAATAGTTTCAGAGGGCAATACTAAGTTACCTGCAATTTTCATTTTAGCTGATAACAGACAGTCAAGATATCGTGTGTCTACGCAAATCAATTTGACATAAAATTACCAAACAGCCCTAGATTGATATCTGTTCTTCACAGGAAGTGAGTTCATATATTCTTTGTGCACCGAGAGACATTAAACAGTTTCCCAAGTTAACGTCTCTCAAACGAGTCTACTCAGTTATATTCCCGAGAAGAGAGAAGTTACCGCTTCGCGGCACCGGATCATTTGCAAATTCACAATCTGCAACTCTGTCGTTCTCTTCTTATATCAGTTGTTTTTGAGCATAAACCCTGGATGGTCACTGAAATCAGTTGAGAGAATCACTGAATTGACACACAGAAAATATGCTTGGAGATGGAGGAGAGACCCCTTCAAGGTACAGATTCTTTTTTAATCTCTTTTTTTTTTCCTCAGAAACCAAACTGAGAATTAGGGTTTATCTTTCAAATTCATTCCCGACCTTTTTTGTTAATTGTTAATTCGTTGCGGCTGGGATTTGATATTCTTTTCGCTTCTTTCTTTCTTTCTTGCATGCATCTGTATTTGAATGAATTTTATGTGTTTGAATACAGATACAGTTTAAATATAGAATTCAGCTAATTAGAATTACCAATTGGATATTTAGCTAACGCATTTGTGAATATAAAGCATATAGAACGTATGCATTCAAAGAGAAAGTAGTTAATAATATAACGTAGTTTGTGCAAGAACTTCCATGTTTCAATTATGATATAACATTGCATTCTGTTGAATTTGTTTTGGATGTTTATCTTATGCATGATCATTGGTCTAGGGCTCTGAGTAAATTTCGTTTTGGACAATTACTAATGCGAAGAGTGTGAGAACAAGAATTCATTATAATTTCAAATTTTACCAAATTAAGCTTCAGTTTGTAGTGCTATGCGTGCTATTAATTTTGTTTTGGTTGCTTGATTTATATATTAAAACTGCTTCAAAACGTCATTGAGTAATTTCATTTGAAAACAGCTTTTGAATTGGAATTGGGAATTCATAAGAATTTCAACTTTTGGCCAATCCATGAATAACTGTTTATGGTATTCTTTATCAATTGTTCATTGGCAGGTATGAATTGTTGAGTATGGTGAAGAAGCACTCAAACTTATTGGGGAAAACTGTGGTTGATGAGCAAGATGCTTCAGATGTTGAAATGGATGCACGCTTTTGGCATGACGTCCTGGATTTGTATTTTATTTGTGGTAGGGAATTGAGGGGATGCCAGGATGACGATCTCATATTTTTTGTTAGAAAACAGGTGCAATGTTATGTTTTTTTGTATATTTGTTGATTATGTATGGCCTTTCA
The DNA here is from genome assembly GCA_017140935.1 of Hamamelis virginiana. NCBI lineage: Eukaryota > Viridiplantae > Streptophyta > Magnoliopsida > Saxifragales > Hamamelidaceae > Hamamelis > Hamamelis virginiana. The sequence continues at coordinate 4,018,967 of JAESVK010000050.1, read as the reverse complement.
TCTCATATAACATATTTTGTTTCTTTTGTATGCTCTTTCATTTTTTTGATAAATAAATTGGCAACCATATGTCCTTATTGAATTATGTTGTTGCAGATCTTGCATGGGTACGGCTTTAATGACAATATGGAAGGCGCCCCTCCTTACTTTGTACGCAGGTGGGCATCTAAGGTAAAAGCTGTGTGAGAATCAGTTCGAGCTTCACATATATGTGCTGAATTAATTGATCAAAATATGTGTGTGCGCGTGTGTGCTGAATTAAATTTCTGTACTGATGAGTTAAGCAGTTCGATATGCCTTGATTTAATAATTTTATTCTTTGAGGACTCTTATCTATGTGTCACTTTAACTAGCCACCAGTTTCAAGGCTGTGAAATATATCCAAGTTCTTGCTGTGACAACATCTTGATGATCGCCTCTCATGGCATTATTTTTTCTCTACGTGACAGTTTACCATAAATCTGAAATATTTTCATGGTGTTCATGATAGGTACCAAGGTTCTAATTATCTCTTTTATGGGAATACTGCACCATGGAAAAAAGAAATGTGTTGGGAAATTTTGGGTCAGAAGAGTTTTTCAATTATAGGGAAAATAAATGTGCATTAGGGAGATTGTAATTGTTCCTGAACTCAAATTGTCCTATTATGTAGAATGTAACTTGGATTCATGATGATACAAGGTTCTTGTATTCAGGGGCGAAGCCAGGAATTAAGTCCAGGGGAGGCGAACTTTAGCTTCATTTGAACTCATTTTGCCGAAAATCACCAAAAATCACTTTTAAAATTCAAAATTCTTTTTTTTTTTTTTTTGGCCAGAAGATATATATTAGTAGAGTTGGTGGTTAGTTGTTAACGGAGAAGGGGGCAAACAACAAATGGGCCAAGAATCTAATTTATGCGAAATTGAAACCGGAACATCATCCCATGGAGGGAGAGATATAAACCATTGAGCCAAAACTCATGTTCATTTAAAATTCGATTTTATCCATGAAGATGAGATAATCACTTCTGGATGACTCAAAAAACATAAAATAGTTGGCCAAAGTTAGGCCCTCTAGCTTTTGCTACAATAACTTCTAGAATGAAATTAATATGTCATGAGTTGATTTGGATAGAATTGTAAAAAGATAATTCTAAAAAAATAATTTTAGGCAAAGTTAATACAAATGGGGCCTTTAATTGGTTGTTATTACTTTATCCTAATTCAAAAAAATCGAGAATGCTTTTGTTCAAAAATTTTCTTTTATTATGTTAGTTTGGGGTAGAAAAAATTGCAAAAAATTGTAATTCATTAATATGTGGTAAATTATATTTCAATTCAATACATTTATAATTTCCCTTTACGAGATCCCATCTTTTGAAAGCATTGGGTGAAGTTAGAGCTTTATATGGAAGGAAATTTTTTTTAAAAAAAAAACAGTGAATTGTTGAAAAGTAAGATAAATGGATTGAAAAAATTTTAGGAGGGGCAAATTCAGAATTTTAAAAATTTATAGGGAATAAAATTAAAATAAAAAAAAAAAATTGAGGGGGGACAACTGCCACCCCTCAGTCTCATGTGGCTTCGCCCATGCTTGTATTAACAACTGGAAGATAGGTTCTCATATCTAAGGTGTTAAATGTGACAAAAGAGGTTTTCTGATCAAAGATAGAAAGGTATTATTATTATTATTATTATTATTATTATTATTATTTTGGGTACACGAAGGGCAATCTTAGACTTACAAAAAGGTATTAATTTTGAACATACTTACAAAATTTTGTATTAATTTTCAAAATACTTACAAAATTTTAAGTTTTTGTTTCGATATCTGTTTCATTTTGATTGTTTGTCTCCTATGCAAGATTCTGGTGCTTCGATTTTTTTTTTTTTTTTTTTTTTTTTTTATAATTAAAACTGAGAATTTTCTTTAGATATCAACATTACCTGAATTGTTGCCAAATTAAAATTTAGAATTTTGAAAAGAAGTCACAGTATGGTTAGCTCCCTGAATTTTTGCCAAACTGAAATTTAGAATTTTGAAAATAAGTCATAGGTATGGTTAGCTCTCTCTCTCTCTCTGTCTCTCAAGTGCTTTGTTTATTACTTGATTTTTTTATGGTTTTTTATTTTGTCTGTGATGGATGAATTTATTATGCTCCCTGCACATTGTCCTCTTTGTTTGGTGAAGTGTTTAAATGAAATTTATTTCTGATATTTGTTAGACAAATAGTTGAGAATCATTAAATCAATATAGAAATTGTAAATGGTTTGAACTCCTCACATAAAGTTTAAATTGGGAAAAGATATTTGATATTGGTGATTTGATACGGAGTAACAAAGTTTGGACTTGAACTTTTGTTTCGTTTACCTTGCTTGCCAAACTGAAAGGAAAATCTTCAACTTTGGTTTTGAACTTTTGTACTCCTCCAAAAATAGATTAACTCTCGGAACCTTGTAGTTTCAAAACCATGTTTTACAGCAACTTCTTACTACTTAATTATAGTCAACAAAAGGACAGAAATTATATTGATAATGTTATCCCATCTATTGTTTGCATAAAATAACTTATACTTTTGTGTTGTCCAGTTGGATAAATTGGTTGGTGATAATTTGTTGGACGTGGATTGGAGACGCTCATTTTACTTGAACTTGATCGCGCACACTTCATTCACTGTAACTGTGGCAATTTGCAGGTTATATTTCTGGTTCTTTTCTGTTGCTCTGTACCTCTGTACTTTAACTTGCATAGACAACCTTTTGCTTCCAATATGTGTAAATTCTTGAATCTGATTTTTTCTTCTGAGTATAGTTTTGTGTTGGTGCATTGATACTCAACTCTAATTGGCTTGCACACCCACCAGATGGAGTGAAGTTGAATATTTAAACTTGAATTGAAGAGAGAAAGGAGAAATAATAATATAGCTTTTTCTATCATTATTATATTAATATAGAAACTCAATCAAGTGAAGTTGTTAAACTCAAGAAACATCACAAACAAGTGCATCAGAGTTTGTACTCGACTTTCAAGTGTTAACACAGTGTCTGTATGTGTAAAGTGGAGGTTTTTTGAACTTTAGAGACTACCTAGGCAGGGCAACAAATTGATGTGTTTGGTGGCCTGAAACAATGGAAATACTTCCATGACTGGTGATTCCGTGAATTTTGCAGATCTTGAAGTCAAGTTGCCACACATTTAATGGAGGCAAAATGACCTTTAAGTCCAGCTGTGAATAAGCAAAAAGGTCAGAGAAGACAAGGCAATAGCCACAATATATGTTGCTCACAGCCATTTGATTTGTTCCATTTGTCGCTGATTTGATTCGACAAAAATTCCATCGTATAACTATTAACACTGATTGCCGTATCAGTGCCCTCTTAATTGTGTTGTGCAATTGATGATGTCGCACCGAAGCAAACCGAGAATATTTCATTTTCAAGAGAGTTCTGCCAAGAT
>JAESVK010000050.1:3929498-4015519 GCA_017140935.1 Hamamelis virginiana | reverse complement strand
CATAATTATTAGATTCTAAATGATTAATTTTGAATAATCATCATCCCCTTTCTTATTAAATTTCTCTTATTCCATTTGCTCGCAATGTCTGTGCATGCTATTTGGTTGGGAATATTTTCTTAGAATAATCCATTCGGTTCTGGATTTTAGTTATTCCTTTATTATTATTCCAAATTTGTATTTGTTGCTAACTTTTTTGTATCCCTGTTCATTTATCCTGAAAAAAGAAAGGGATTAGTATTGTTAAGTACGCCGTATATGACTTTGCTATGATTCCAAATTTGTTTTTGTGACTAACTTTTCTTTATCCCAGTTCGTCATCATAGCTCCATCATTACGTAATCAGAAATACTGTGTTATCTTTTCAGCCATGAAGTCCTTCGGAATCATCAAACTGGGCAAGACGCACCATTGTCTCCTATATATAAGGTATCTGCTGCTGAATTTTATAGTAACTAAAATGTTTACAATAAATATGTAGGAAGTTGTATTTTGGATTTTTAGGTTTCAACCTCTTCTTTTCCTCTATTCAGAAATGGTCTTTATCTTTGAAATGAATTTTCCCTATCATGGACAAAACAATCTGCTACAAGATGCAGCAGAATTAAAAGGTCAACGTGCTCCATGGATACAACTTAGATGATAGCAAACTAAAGAGTAGGTCTATATCAGTATTCTGTTCATTTATGCATCTAGTCCAGCATCTTTTGGTAAGTAACCCACAAGATGCGAGAGTAGGAGAGGAATCAGGTTCAGGTTGTTAGGGAGGAGGTCCCTTGTATACAGAAGGTTTTCATTTGCCTAAATTATTGTTGATATCTTATGTAAAGTGCTTATGATCCAATTTCCCATCTTTTGATGGTCCATAGGCCTTCTTCTTTATTTGATGTAACTGAAACTAGCATTAGCCCATTGATGAGACTTGAATACCAAGAAGAGAAATAAAGGGAAAGAGAGAGAAATAGAGAGAAAGAACTAGAGAGAAATTAGAATATTAGGGAGAAAGAAAGAGAAAGAGAGAGAGAACTCAGAATATTAGGGAGAAAATTCATTATCATCAAGTCTAACTAAAAATAAAGGGTTTATCCCCTTTATATAGAAAACAATCCTACTCCTACTAGAAAACTAATTAAAACAATTATACTTCCATAAGGAAACTAATAAAAGAATTACAACCAAATAGAAATAGCCTAACTAGAATAAAATAAATAATACTAATCCTATCCTTATGCATCATGATCCACATCACCCATCCTATTTGTGTGTTAAGATCCTGAATCATGCCTTGAAAAAGTTCCTTGTTGAACTCATCATATTCCTTAGACCAGTATGAGATTATGGAGAAAAGTGTGTATGTGAGGCTCATAATGTGAAATGTGCATACATCCCTCATAGGATCAAACCAGGTTAGTTGGGAGAGAGAGTTTCCATGAGACCTCACCAAGGTTTTTGGAATCCTTCTCGCGAAAGTCAAAAGGCTACAATGCAGTTACATGTCATATCCCACATCGGTTGGGTAGGGATACCAATTTAGGTGTAAAGAATTAAAGATCCATGGGCGGGCAAATGACATGGTTGACCCTTTTTGAATGGTTTAAGTCCTTGAAAGTGGTATTAGACCAGTAGCCATCTGGGTCTCCCATTTTGGATATCAGGGCCAAGGTGGACCCACCCTCTTGAGGAGTGGAGCTGTCCATATGAGGGTCAGAATTGACTCTTTCAAGATAGTCTAAGTCTCTGAACATACAACTTATGTCAGAAGACTTGAATTTTGAGTCCATGCTTGAACTACTACAATATCTTGTAAGTCCCCTATCTATTACTAATAAAGTCATTTTATCTTCTAGGTCATATGAAGGCAAGACCCAATATTATGTTACAAGCATGTTAATTAACTGGAACACCGAAGTCTACCACTAGATTTGTGGAAATATGTGATAGGACAAGAGTCGCTTTGATGTCATTGCCTGCATCATTGCTCTTGGGAAATCTTTTCATTTTAATCAACTCAAACTCCCAAAGTCTGCAAGGAAAGCAAGCCTTTGAAATTTAGACTATAGTTTAAAATTTTTATTCTTCTCGTTTTGGTCAAAGAGATTAGACAGATTTTGCCTAAGGATGAAATATCTATGAGGTACTGTTATGGTGGAGTGTTGTCCAGTTGTTTCCTTACTCAGGTAGTTCAACTGTTCAAGGGAAAGAGCTTTCTAAGCCCAGCTAGCTGCAATTCATTTTTGTTTTTATTCCTCCATTTTTGTGCTGCTCATTGTCTCTTTTATTCTTGCACTTGCTTCTTCAAGCTCAAGTTTTTGTAGTCATTTGACAATATTTCTTTTTGATTTCTAATGCACCATGAAGCACAAATACATGTATGGGAATGGATATGACACGTTACAGAGTGAGTTCGAAAATCCTAAAACAGAAAGATATGGATACAGCAGGAAACGTCAATATATATATATTACAATATTAATCTTGTATTAAATTGTTAAAATTTTTATAGTTCTAACTTATATTTATTTAATCCTACATGCATCTCTAGTTTATACCTCAAGAAAGAAGGCATCATTCATACCAAAGGGTGAAAAATTGAAAATGTATGTCATAAATCCTTCTTACGTTTTTTCTTAAAATTATATTCCTATTTTATACTAAAAAAAAATAGTGTATTCTAACATTGGATCCGTGTCCAATATGGGTCTAGGAGTATTTGAGAAGTATTAGATATATTTTTAAAAATTGAAATATATGTTTTCAAATTTTGGGTATGTTTAAGAAGTATTGGCGGATACATATCGAAGAGTAATTGATGATGTATTAGATACATATCTGATACAAATATGGCTCCTTTTTAGAAGTATCCATGCTACTTGTCAGATTTGTTGACACATATGTATAGTGGACACATAGGCATGGCCATAGTAAAGTTTTCAGGTTCTCTGTGCCCTCTATACCGAATGCTACATAATTGTGCCTGAAAGCAATATTGACATCTATTTCTTTGCTACATTATTTCCTTATAAAAGTATGGTTAACCTGGATATAGTCATATAGATCTGCATGTATATATTCATCTAATTTTTTTAGCATGACTTGTGGTGTCTTTGCAGGTTGTGAAGACTGTCTATGCGTCTCCAAGTCGTGTTGATTTCCATTTGGACTCAAAAAAGGCAAGTGGTTAAAAGATTTGATTTCCTTGTGTCATACGTTAATTATCTTTAATTTCTATCTGACTCTGTCACTTAAATGTTTTCAGGAAGTAGAAACAACGCCTGCCTATCCGGATATATGTTTTGCAGTTGATGACTTTGATTCCACCTTTGATGCTGTGGTAATATGTTTATTTCACAATGTGTGTGTGTGTTTCGTTATTGTTGCATTTGGTGTTTTTAACTTCACATGAATTTGTTTTCTTTTTTCTTTTTTGGTGATAGGATATTTAGCATTTCAACCATCTATGATATAGGTGGCTTTGTCAGTGGATGATATTTTGGTGGTTATACTCTCCGACTCTATTCTGTCTTTCCACCTTGTCAAGTAGCTATCCCCATCCAGTTAAGATAGATAGTGCTGATGATGGGTTAAAAGGCATTTTGTGTGCAGAAATTATGGAGATGTGCAAAGTGATTTGGTTAGAAAGAAATGCAAGAATTTTTTAGGATAGGGTTTGAGAATTAATGGGCCTTGGGATAGAGTTTGTTTTTTGGTTTGTTTTTGGGCTTCTATTTATATGGAATTTAAGGGTGTGCTTTTATTTGCTGTTATGGGTGATTGGGTTTCAATGCGTGGGGATTAGATTTTTTTATTTTTTATTTTTTCTTCTCTTTTCTTTATGTTTTTCTTTGTAAGTAGGACATCATGTTCTCTTTCTTCTTTATTGAGTAAATTTGTTGCTTATCATTAATAAAAGTAAATTTTTTTTTTTTTTTAAAAAAAAAAAAACCCAAACTTGGCGGCTTTTAATATTAGCTAAATATTGCATAGTCTGATGAAAAATAGAAAATTCTGATTAGTTAAAGGACCTGCGAAAGATGGCTGTGACAATCTTCTTATGCTATATTTCATAGATGATATGACAGGTGTGATTGCTAGGCCAAAGAGTAGTAGAAAACTGCTTATTTACCCTTTAATTGCTAAGCGCAAGCCATAAAGAATGGTTGGTATATAATTGGCTTGTTGATGTAGAACAGACTCCCATTTTTTAGTGAAAACAATCTGTTACCAGTTGGGACAGTGTCCTGCTTGGTCTCATTCTTCTTATCTTTGTGAAGGAGTGTTTTAATGTTTAGATAGTAGTTGATCATACATCCCCGGGACTTGTTACTGACCTTAAGTTTTCCTCGGCATAGGGTTTCTCAGATTTATTTTAGTCTGAAGGGATTTAATTGTGGTGTTATATATACAGGGGTTCTATCTTACATTTAGATTACATTTAAAGTTTTTCTAACTAAAAGCATGCAGCCTAGTTATTGATACGCACATAGCCAAAATGGAATGAAAAAGAAAAAGAAAAGCTAAAAGAAAACATAAATTAAAATTGCACATAAATTAGGGGAGTTTAAATTAAACACGCCTTTGACATGAAACCTTTTTCCCATTTGAAGAATCTGCATGTTATGCATATTATCTTTTGCTTTATAACATGTTGAAGTTTGTCAGATTTATTTGGTATGTATTACTGGCAGGAATATATATATATATTTTTAATTTTTCCTATAACGCTTGTTCCCCACTTTTATCTTCTTTAAGTGCCTGTACTGGAGAACAAAAAGTAGTAGGGTCAAGAGTGAAATATTCTCATTCATTCTAACACGTTTGCAATTAAGTATTTTTCCATGGAATGTTACATTTATATTCTAGCATATATTTTGTTTTATGCAGGTCTTGACAGAAACAGACCATTGCTATTGTGTTCTTCTCAATGCACATAATGGGGCTGCATTTCCTAGCGAAAAGGCAACAGATGACTGCAGTTCAAGTAATGTTTCCTCTCTGAGAATTGACACTGGTTCAGAAAAGACAAAGAATACTAAGGTTTGGTCATTCCTCATTTAACATGTGAGATTACTATCGTTAGCTTTATAATCTGCCAGCATCTTGATTTGTTGAGCTAATGCTTTTCTTATTTACTGTTGCTTAACTGCTGTAATGTCCTTAATATCTCCCTTTTGTGAATAATCAATCTAGTGACTATTTTTGAATGTATATTTGTAAGACTGACCTGCCAACTGTTTGCACATAATTTAATGTCACAATATTTTTCATTTAATCCGCATGAAGTACAAAACTAGTTTAGTAGATGGCATTTTTTTAGTAGCTCTTTTACCTCTGTGTGCGCGTGAGAGAGAGAGAGAGCAACCCCAGCCAGCTTTCTTTGTGATACTTGTCTTGTGTTAACTAAATATGAATGCACTAAGTGTTTAGCTTTTTTGTCATTTATTATGTCTTAATTTTTGGGTTATAAGTTGTAACTTTGCTTCTTCTGATCATTCTTTAATATCATGTCTTCATTTTTCAAAGGATGAAGGGGATCTTCCTTATATTTTCATGAATATCATTGATAACTTTTAATTGTTGTTATTTGCAAAAATAAGTTGATTGACAAGGAGCAACCATGTGAGTTAAGGGTGCTGTGCTCCTTGGGAAAACTTGGACACTGGGCTGTGGGGTTGCTTTACTCTTGGCACTGTTGGGTGAGATACTGAGATGCAAGTAAATAGACTGCCTTTGAGGCTTTGATGATCTATGTTACCTTATTATAGAGGAGATCTTTCTCTCTGTTAGATTTCCTTCAGGCCAATCAAAATAGCTGTAACTAAATACGTGAAGGAGGCTATATGACTAAGGATTATAGTTACAGCTTCGAGGTGCAGAACTTTGGAGGATCTAGAATTTCATGGATGGTAATTGAGAATTCTTTCAAAGTTGCCCAATCATTTGATAAACCGAACATACGTTCACTAAGCATTCTCCTACTTACATAAAATCATTGGGGATGAGGTGTAATAAGGCAGTCAATTCGTTTCCATCTGTCCCTACTTGGCATTTTTTCCACACACACGGGAAAAAAGAGAGCACAAGATGTAATTGTTCAGGTTGCATTGCCTTGTTGACATCAAATTTAAAGTATTCTAATTATTGAATAATGTCTTTTGAAATAAATGTTTTTAAGTGGTTGAATGCTTTTTGCTATCAAATTTCTAATAGTGGGTCAGTATGGTCAAGTTGTAATGTTATACTTGTATGTGATAAATGATTTATTGATTTTTTAAATGCTCCTTGCCTCTCTCTCTCTCTCTCTCTCTCAATATATATATATATATATATATATATATATATATATAATCTTTTTAATTTTTGTTACTTAGCAGATCAATTTGTAGACATCTTGACATGTTGGTAGTTGTAATTGCAGCTTACTCTTTTCTCAGGATTTGTCAACTATCAAATGGTTCGAGAAGCATATGATGGTATATATATTTGTAAATTACTTGGAATACTCTTTCTGTTATTTTTTTTATAACCCAATTTGATTTTAGAGCAGTGAATTTCTTTATTTGTTTTATAATATTTAAATTTAAGCTCTTTTTCCAATTTTTCCTCATATTCTTACACATTAAACATGTTGAACAATTGATTTGCTAAATTTGTTGAATCCATTCTGATTCAGAAACTACTTTAACCTTCCTTAAGACCACAAGGCATGAAAATTGTGAGGCTCAATTTTTAGATGCAGCAGTTCCTATCATAATGAGATATCTTCCATTGAGATTGAGGTTCCACCCAAAAATCTGTAAAATAATTCGAGGCATTTTTTTTTCCCGTAACACCAGTAGACAGCATACAGAATGAAATAAGAACTGCAACCAATAAAGATAAGTGAAACATGAGTTGGGGAAGGATTTGGATTCAATGAAATATTATGATGGAATGAGTGGGAAGCATTGCAACTCATAGAAAAATTTTAAATTCAAGGGAGTGTTTGAGATACCTGTCAAGGAAGAAGGTGACCCATTAAGCAATATGGCGTTTCTTGTTTAGCTTCACGGGAGTTCACTGAACTTCTAGCAGATATCTCAACTTTACCAGAGTATATTTTTTTTGCTTTGAAAGTTAAAGAGGTTAATCGTTTTCTAGCCTTTATTCGAGTTACTTTGTGGGAGAAGATCATAAAAAGAAATTTTATGTGAAGGTTTTGATTCCTTGCTTGACAGAATTAAAGGGATGCATCCTTTTGACCCATTTTAAAAGGGTTTCAAGGTTTTGTATTATTTGATATTATCAGAAACTAGAGAATAACAGTTTCCTGCTTTCATCTAGTCATCACTATTCACTATCGTCCTTTGCATTCCACCACATCTTGAGGGTTGCCTTCCTTGGATTGGTAACTTTGGTGAACTGCTTGAATATGTATAAATTGTATACTCTGAACCCAACCCCATTATTGTTTCCAGATATTTTTACTTTAAATTTTGTAGCATTCTAATATTTAATTAATTGGGCTGCTGGGTTGGGTTGGTTCAGCTTCTATACATATGTGTGCGCGCGCGTGCATGTGTGTGTGTGTATACATTGTTGTAGGGACTCTAATTTATTCACAATTGGACTGGGGATAAACGAGGAAAGAAATTGACAAATTTTTCAGGTGTCATGTGTTAGTATGATATCCATATATAGAAAATAGCTTCCTGCAATGAGTTTGGGATATTGTTTAACTCCATTTCTCCCATATTTAAAAATTTTTCCAAAAATTTAAAATTATCTTCAAGTTAAAACACAGAAGATCTTCAAGTCCTGTAAAAAAAATTTCTTATGGTTTAAGGTAAACAAACAGGTTCTCTATCTTTGTTATTTAAATGCCAGTCATCTTTTCTTTTTGACATAAAAATTATGTTTTAATTGGGCACTTTAAAAGGTTGATTTTAAGCCTCCCTGATGGCAGGTAAAGTTTATTTTCTTGAAATTGTCTGTAGATAGTGTTGTGCTCTGGGATAATCTGGTTGAACTTTTCATTAGAAAATTGGATGGAACTTATGTCCTCCACTTTCATCCAGTATGAGGAGAAGCTGAGAAGCACATGTTTAACTATAGTTAATTGCTTCTGCCTAAAGTTTCTGTTGGGTTGATTATCTTTCTAAGAAACTAATTCATTGCAGCAAATTGAGGCTAAGTAGTAATGGTCTCGATTGTGTTGGTGACTTTATATGAGATATTTAGAATGGACTGGTTTTGGTTGCAATACAGATAAGTGAGAAAATATGTCAAATTTTAGCTCCATGATAGGAAAAAAAAAAAAAAAAAATGTATATATATATATAGATATAGATATATTTTCAGCTTTGAAGCCTTTCTCCTGGCCCAATGCCCTCTGTATGCTGTATTAGCATATCCAATCTCAATTTGTTGGAAAAAAAATTAGTTAATTCTGGATAGCCTTATTTCCACTACTGATTTTACTCATATTAATTGATGCATGAGGCACATTTTCTGGTGGAAATTTTTGTTTTTGTTTGTTTTTTATTTTTTATTTTTAAGTTAGTAAATGAACATTATAGTTTTAACCCAATGAACTTTATAATATTGATTTTCAATAAAAAATTGTTCGCAGTTTACCAAAATGAACTTGGTAGTTTTGAATTTTCAATTAAATTTGCTTTCTACCAAAATGACATTGACACTTTATGATTCCTATGCCCCATTGATGAAGTATATAAAGAACAAAATACCAGCAATGTGCTTTTTGTTTATCTGATTCTTGTAACTTTTTTCTTCCCATTTATAGCTGGGAAGTCTCGATTTGGGAGCCTCCTTTCACTTGGTCAATCTGCCGGCAAAACAGACAGACTTTACATGAAAGGTCCTGGCGGACGTGGGGAAGTTGAAGTTGCTGTTTCTGCTGTTGCAGGTAAATAATAACTCTTACCTCTAATTTCTTGATTTTGTAAAAAGAGTGATTTATTTCTTATTTTTATTGTTATGGATAGAATGTTGTAACAAAATGTAAATCTATAGAGTAATGACCTATGTTTGATGAATGATGAAGCTATAACACAATCCTTAGCGCACCTTCTCACCCATGGGTGGGAACATATATTTTTCTTCATTGATCTCCTCAGTCATGTTGTGGTCATGTTGATTGCTTTTAGCATTGAAATTCAGCTAGCATGACCAATCCTTTCTCTGCAAACATTTTAAGGGACATATCATATATCTTCACTGTTTCCTTTTGCTCGATCACTTTCTTACTGCAAATTGTTCTTAAATCATTCATCTATCAATCTAACCATCCAATCGCAGATTTTTTATCATTACATTACTATGCGCTTTGAGAGCCGGTGGTATGATTACATGGTTTGATATAAAAATTATAATGACCTATGTGTTACTATATATGCTTTAAATTTCGAATATATCCCAAACTATTTCTTTCCATGGAGAACACATCTTATTTCTGGACTCCTAGTAATATGCATGTTAAATGATTGATGAAACTATAGGTGTGGGAAAAACTTGTGTGGATAATTGAATCTTGATGTTACTATATCAGATCAGAGTCAACAGGCATCAGGCCCTTTTTCACCAGTTTCTATGTCAAAAAGAGGATTTGGAATTGGTACAATTGTTCGTAAAGCAGCATCCGTTGCATCTGAAGCAGCAAAGCAGGCCTATGCAGCTGCTGCTGCCACCAGGAATTCTGATGAAGAGATGTTGCCCCTCAAGTGCTGCTTAATGTCCATATCATTGCCCTGGGAACACATTGCTTATGATCTTTTGTTTAAGGTGAGATTGAGGTCTTTCAATTGATAATCACTAGGATAGAAACCTTTTCAGTAAATGGTATTCTGCAGTGCAATCTTACCTTCAGATTCTTTGAACTTGCCTTGTTTGTTTAGTTCTTTCTTGCCTATAAGATTTCTGTTGAACTTTCTGGGATTTTACTAGCAAACCTAGCCTTCTCTCTCTCTCTCTCCTCGTTTTTCTTAAACAATAATAACATGTTTGTCTGGAAGAAAAGCTTGCTTAGGTACACAGATATTAGCAAACTGAAAGTAACATTATTGTTGTTCTTTTATGGGATGAATTGAATTTCTAGTGATGATTTAGTCAATCACCTTGCATGCCTAGAAGAATACTAATTTTATTTTTTCTGTTTTTAAACTCAGGGAGGACCTCCAGTGAACTTGTAAGCATCCTATGTTAAACCAACAATCATGAGAAATGCAAAACAGACATGGAGTTCCCACATGTCAGAGGAGTGTAAGAGGAGAGTATCTGCATGACAGACATGGAGTTCCCACCTGCCCAAGGAATAGATAGTATTCTGTAATTTTATATATGTTTGGAATCTCTCTCTCTCTCTCTCTCTCTCTCAGCTGTTGGTGTTGGGTGATTAGGCCGTTTAGTGTCGGTAATATTGTAAATGAGTTAACAAAAGTCATTGTATTCAAAACCCAATCCACAGTTGCCCCTTTGTAGGTTTGATTCATGATTGGTGAATCCAAACACTTTGCAGTATCCTTTTGTGGGCTCAAGCCATTTATATCCTACTATGTTTGCTTTGAAGTCATGTGGGGTAAATGTTTCACTCATATTAATCTCAGTAATGTTTGTGCCTTTGTGACTTTAGCTTCAAAAACTTCCAAGTATCTCTTTTGCTTTTGTAGCTTTTAGGGTTCCTTTCTTTTATGCGGAATTGTGGGTAGTGCTTCACGTAGCTCATTATTATAAACCTTCTCATTAGCTTTCATAATTATTACTTTAATTTGGCTTTATTACATATTCTTTCCCTTTAAGATAGCCAGTGAAGAACATTCATCTTTTACCAAAACTAATGCAATTTCTTATTCCAATATATAGCAACTTCCCATTTTGGGAAACTAAGACAAATTATTACAAACAATAGGCTTTATTAGGTTAAGTTCTCTTTTTAGGTTTTCACTTTTCTTTGTATTCACTTTTACTCACGCGTGCAAGGTTTTGAACTTAGAACATCAATTTCTTAGTTGATCGTTTCTCTTCATAGCGTTTTATTTCCCTAGAAAATCTTGGTTAAAATGCTAAATTTTGGATAAAAGGAAAGATTCTTTTTTCAAGTTGAAGATTTACATGAAGAGTAATACTAGATGGACTAAATTTTTAAATCAAACAATATGACAGTATCATAGAATCTCCACTTTTATACATTTCAAAAATGCACGAAAGTAGAGAAAATTTATTTTGTTAAACATCATTTAGTTTAAAAATATTTTGATCTAAGATATCGTCTATCTCTCATTTTTCTAACATGAAAATGGTGTTGTTTTTAACATGATAGGAAAGATGAAGGAGGGGGGCAGCAGGCAAAGACAAAAGAGAAGAAGGGGAGGTAGAGGGAGTTGCAGGTGGTTAATAATGGAGAAACAGAAGGGAGATATATATTAACTTATTTAAATCTCTGCAAAGCACATGACATGAAGGCTATTCCCCAATTAAATGAAACACAGAAAAAGGGCCAAATTCACTTTTTATTTTAAAAACAAAAAATAAAATAATAGCAGAACGTGAGCATGTTAGTCTCCACTAAAGAGGGATTGGCCCAAACAGAAACTAACTGTAAACTAAGAAAACTACCTATGAAAACTAACCAGGAATATTCCCTATTATTATACAAATAAATGAAAGGAATGTGGATGTGATTTTCAGTTGAATGCAAGCTCATGAGGATGTTGGATTTGAGTACACAACATAGCTATCTGATTAAAGCCGTTGATCTGCTCCCCCATTAGAAATCGTCCGAATAAGAAAATTTCTACTCCTGTAGTCCATTTAGTACACCTTAATACGCTTGTGTGTCAAATTGTGATAGGCTTCCCTCCTAGATCCTAATGCCGCCTTCTTCTTCTTCTTCTTCAAGTCTTTTTTTCTATTTTTTTAGGTAATGTAGATCCTGATACCTTCATATGGAGTTATCACAATATAGCTATCTAATCAGAGCTCCCATTTGAATAAGCCAACAAAAATTTGTAATTTTTTTTGCTTTTGTAAGGAAGGAAGTACTTAATTTTTAGATTTGATATTGAATACATGAATATGTTAATATGAACATGTATTTGTATATATGAATATATGGATATGTGGAAATATAGCCATAGATACATGGATGCATGCTATTGTGAATAATAGTAAGGAGAAACTTCCTCCTTTTCGCTGAGCAAATAAGTATTTTTCATTGAGAAGAACAAATTAAGAGTTGGGCCAAATATTTGTGAATAAATAGATGGTAAATAACAAGTATGGTAAAAAAGTCAATTTTTATTAAGAAATCATGATTATGCTTATTTAAAATATACATCTAACGGTAAAAATTTATTCCCATTTTTATTTTCCTAATATTAATAAAGATATATGATTTTTATTTTAAATTTTATAGTATTAGAATTTTATCACGTGCGTTGCATGTATAAATTTTTGCAAGAAAAAAATATTTTCAAAAGATCAAATATATTGTGAACAATATAATAAAAATTAAATATTTGAGGTTAATAAAAAAAATTATCATTAAAAAGGTTTTAGAAATCTAAACTGCATAAAACACAGGAACTTAATAAACTATAAAATTTTCATATTATAAGTTTAAAAAAAGAATACTAGATATACTAGCAAGACTACATTAATTTGTTTTTGTATTGAAAATAAGAAATACAGAGTAATTTATTTATTATTTTATGGTAATTAATTATTTGAAAAATCATGTTTTATCTAGAAGTGAATTAGCATTTGAAAAAATTTTAATTTAATTTAATTAAGAATATTTTTACTCTATTTAGTAGAATTTTACATTATAAGACTTTTATCATGATTGATGAAATTTAGTGACGATATGTTTGAAAATTTGAGTTATCAAATTAGTATTCATAAGTAATTTTAATTCAATTAAAAAGTCAATTTATTTTGATGGGTGGAAGTTTAAGTGACGATATCTATTTATTTATTTTTACAATTATATAGAATATTTTTGTCAGTAAAATTTTTTTTTAAGATTGATAATTTTATATATAGATATATTCTCAAATATTCAAATTAAAAAAAAAAAAAAAACTTTTGTGAAAATGCAAGTCATTAAATAAAAAAAATTAACCAGCACCTTTAGTGTAATGGTTATCTCTCCTGCCTATAGATGAGAAGTTAAAGGTTTGATTCTCGGTAGGGAGTTCGAAGAGTAAATTTAGGATGTGTGAGTTTTTTATATAAATAATGTTTTTAAGGCAACAAAAAAGAATAAAAAAATTAAATAAGTAAATATTACTTAATTATAGCCAGCGACCAAATTTTTTGTAAGAATGACCTTCTAAAAAATGTATTTGTAAAAATAACTTTAAAAATATATATATTTATAAAAATGACCTTCCCTTACTTGGTCAACATGTCACCTGAGCAAGTGGACCAGCAAAACATATGTGGAACCAATACAACAGATTATAGAACCGCTGTTTGAAACAGAGGTTTTAGAAAAGATTTTTTTTTTTTTTTTTTTGTCTTTTTTTTCTTTAGTTATTATGTTCGAACAAATTGGAGGACCTTTAAGACTTTAACTTGAAATTAAAGCAAAATATACCAAGTCAAATGGAGGATTGGTTTGGAGGATGTTTATGGATTGTTTTGAATGATTGATATTTATGATTGAAATGTTGGCTTGTGGGGTTTTTTTTTTTTTTTTTTTTTCTAAGTATTTTGGTATTTTTTGCTTTAATTTTAGGTTAAAAATTCTCAAATTTGTTTGAATATACTAATTAAAAAAATATTAAAAATTGCTATTTCAAACAACAGTTCTATATTTTGTTTCAAGAAACGTGATTTTTAGTTATACATATGTTTTGTAGGTCCATTTGTCTATATGACATGTTGACTAACCCAGCGGAAGTGATTCTTACAAATATTTTTTTGAAAATTATTTTAATAAATATATTTTTTTATAAGGTCATTCTTAAAAAAAAAAAACTCCGGGTGACATATGGCAGGAATTGTTACGTGACAGCATCAAAGTGACTTTTGACATTTAGCCGCCGAGTGAGGAGAAACGCAAAAAGCGAAATCTTAATCGAAGTTGTTGTGAGCAAGCTTGTGAGAAAGTCCCACGTGGCTTAAATTTATTGGGCCTTTCACCTTTTTCTCAACTACGCATCCCATCTGATTTGTTGTTTATGAATTTTGGATGATTCTTCGTGATTAAGCTAATCTTCAGTGGGACCCATGATCTCTCTTGAGAAAATTAGAAAAAAGAGGCCCCCACCAGCCCAGCAGAGTGCCACCTGACCCAAAAAGCTGCATGAGCCCATTTAGATGGGCCCCACGTGTCCCTTCTCTTCTTCAATAAATAGCCCACCCCTACACTTCCCTTCTTCCCTTTTCTCCTTCCTTCCTCTCTCCGGTTCCCTGTAAATCCTTTTGGGCGATGTTCTTTTCCGAAGATACGGTCGAATGCCGGTTCCCGGTTCCCGAGAACTTTCTCACGGCAAATGAAATCCAGGAGCTTCTTTCTCTATGTCAAATCGGAAACCCGGTTAGTTCCAATTCAGGTTCGGATACGAACCGGTCGGTTTATGTAGTTGACGAGCGAGAACGAAAGCTAAGACGGATGAAATCGAACCGGGAATCAGCTAGGCGGTCTAGGTGGCGAAAGAAGAGGCATTTAGAGAACCTCACGAAGCAATTGAACGTGTTGAAACTTCAGAACCGGGAGTGTAAGAACCGGTTGGGTTTGGTGACGCATCAGTGTCATCTCGTACGGAGAGAGAACGAGCAGCTCAGATTTCAATCCTTGGTTCTTCAGGCAAGACTTTCGGAGTTATACCAAAGTTTGCCTACCATGCAGCTTCAATAAATTTCATGAACCTTAAAACTAAATTATGTCGGCCTAACAATATCTCTCAACAAGAAAATATTAGAGAACTCTCTCTCTCTCTCTCTAGTGTACGTTATAAGCCATAAGTTAAGGTGGCCCCCACAAGGCTGCTTAATTCTAGAAAACTTTGGTGCATGTAGGAGAAAAAGGTGGTGGTTTTGAGTTTTGAGAAACAAACCCCATGTCGTTTTACTATATATGTAATTAAAGATTTCAGTTTTATTGCATTTTGGTTTGTCCTCGTTTGGCCTCTTCAATTGCATAATCATTAATGGTATATATGGTCTGTATTTAATTTAAAAACTGATCGTTGCCATTATTATAAATTTTGACAATCATAACATATATATATATATATATATATAACATGTTTGAAAAAATTATCATAATTCAGCAATGGTTTTTAAAAATACAGGTTAGTAAAAATATATGGACTTACAATATGATAAATAAGGATCCCTTGTACCAATACCGGCCGGGTGAAAAAATTATCATAATTCAGCAATGGTTTTTAAAAATACAGGTTAGTAAAAATATATGGACTTACAATATGATAAATAAGGATCACTTGTACCAATACCGGCCGGGAATATATATATATAGTAATACTATTATCAGGCCAGTCTAATGCAAAGTTGCGTTAGATCGTTTTCATATAGCTAATTTTAGATGACATCCTGTAAAACTGATCGTTAGATTAGATGCATCTCTTCTGTATGTCATGCCTGCAAAAAATTACAATGGTCCGACGGTTGGTTTTTAAAAAAACCGACGTTAAAAAAAATGGTGATATTTTGAAGAACAAATAAGTTGCATATTTTCACAATGACATTTTTCAAAAACCAACCATCGGATCGCTATGATTTTTTGCAGGCATGACATACAGAAGATGATCTAATCCAACGGTTAGTTTTACGAACTAGTATCTAAAACAGGCTATATGGAGGTAGGCCAACTTGATAATAGCATTACTGTGTGTGTATATATATATAGACAGACTTGAAAACCGATTTATGGATTATGTATGTTATGTTTGTCAAAAATTACAGTTTGACAAACGGGACGAAGCCAGGAATATTTGCATTAGGGGGGCAATTATTTTTTGTTGGTAATTAGTTTATTATTTATCTTGCAAAAAGCATTATAATTAGGGCTTATTTGCATTAGATTTTTCTAAAATCACTTTTGAAGCTTAAAATTTCACTTGATTTAAAAGATGAGTGATAATCACTTTTAGACAACTTGAGATGAGATATGATGCATGTTGGCAAAATTTTCATGCAATAAGTGATTATGTCAAAAGCTAAGAAGCTTGCCGCAATCACTTTTAGTATATATATTTTAATACATGCAGACATAATTTGAATATAATTTTAAAGAATTGTGTGAAGAGATAATTGTTCAAAAGTGATTTTAGAAAAAAGTTAATATAAACGGACCCTTGGTCTTTTGAGAAATAAAATATTGTTAAGTTGAAAGTGGAGGAAAGATTTTGATAAATGAGTTAACAAATTTGTAGCGGACAAGGGAGCAACATTTCGAGGTAATAGATATTTCGTATGTATACAAAAATGCTATTATCGGGTCGACTTGATACAAAGTTGCATCGGGTCAACTTCATATGGCCAATTTCAGAAAAGATTTTGTAAAACCGACCGTTGGATTATATACTCCTCTTCTGTATGTCATGATTGCAAAAAATCACAGCGATCCGATGGTTGGTTTTTGAAAAAATGACTTTAAAAAAATGGTGATATTTTGAAAAACAAATAACTTGCATATTTTCACAATGATATCATTTAAAAAACCAACCGTTGGATCACTGTGATTTTTTATAGGCATGACGTACAAAAGAGAGGTATCCAATCGAATTGTCGGTTTAACAAAATCTTTTTTAAAATTGGCCATATGGAGGTGATCTGACATAACTTTACGTTAGGACAAACTAATAATAGCAACTCTATATATGTATATATATAATTAGTTAACAAATTTCAATTATCAATACACTTAAATTGAATTTTAAATAACAATAATGAAAATTAGGTGGGCTGCAATAATAAAAAAAAATTTAGAAGCAAAATTAAAATTCGACAAAAATTGAGTTCCTAATTATTATAAAATTTATATAAAAAATAACATTTTTAAAAAGTTGAGGGTGCTCTCCATGTGGCTTCGCACATGTATATATATCACTGTCATCCTAACCCTGCAAGCTAGTCAATGTAAATAATATAATGTCGGTGAATCATTGAATGCAAACATTTGTTTCTCCATTTCCATACATAGTACGTGTGGCTTGAAGTTTGTTTGGACCCACAACTCAACATCTCTTTCTAATAAGGAAATCTTGATGGGTAACCCCACCTAGATCTTGCCACGTAAAAACCAAGCCGACCAGATGGTGACATGTCAGGATCAAAATGGGGTACTGGGTCCGTGCTTAATTGTTCTTGAAAAAACATGCAGTAGTATCCCAAACAACAAAACAATATTAAAGCCATTAGTCCTTTTATATTTCTTTGGATGCAAGGGAATCTTTAAAGTAAATTTTATCTGGTACAAAAAAAAAATTCATGTGGCTGCAGATCTTGCAAACACCCCCCATGCATGTGCCGTATATACGGTCCAGTGGGTCCTTAACATTAGCTATTGTTTCAAAAACTAGAGGCTAAAAATTAGCCACATGAGGAGTTCTTTTTATTAAACTCAGTTCACACATGAAGTGACGAGTGGCGGCTTTATCTACCATGGGTGAAGCAGCTTTGTCCCGGAAACAAAGGTGGCCTCCGTATACGGTATATGGAGTGGGAGGGGGAGAGAGAGAGAGAGAGATCTAGAGAGGTCTTATGCAGGTGGTTTGGATTTTGGAATGGTAATTAATTTAGCACGAGGTTGGCGCCTTTTCCATCACCTTTTTTAATTTTTTCCAACTTCGTAATAATCAGTCTAATATGGTATAGTCCTTATCACATCACTGTACGTAGTATTCACAACATGACTTTGCTGCAACGACTATAAACAAAGTGTGCATAGAAATTTTAAGCCATAATGGAAGTGGGGGTTCGACTTTCAGCTGCAGGCTGTGGTGGCGGCCGGTTCTGCATATAGGCCGAATTAATAGTGTTATTCTATATATATATATATGCCTGTTTTACTCATATGTCTCCAACCATATATCCTAATTTGCATATGATGTATAGTCCACATCAATAAAAATAATATTTTATTCTTTTAAGGTAAACTAGCATTTTCCTTGAAGACATTTATTTCTTCTCGAATTTTGTTAGTGTGGCATTGAATGTATCTAGGTTTTGATTTTTTTTTTTTTCCAAATTTTTTGGCCAATGGACAAAAATGAAACGTATTAATTTAACCCGTAATACAAATAAATGGGTATTGATGCAACTTTAATTTATGTGTTTGGAGTTTAAGTCTCTTTTTCAAAAGTGAAAATATATCTCATTAAAAGTCAAGATCGAGGTTATCTGACACTAATTTTGAAATTGATAATGAACTATATATACATGCTACAAGAATAAATTAAAATAACTTCACGAAAATAAAATTTAGTTTGAGGAAACAAGGTTTAATTTGAGAAAACAAATAGTAGATAGCTGAAGTTAATTAGAAGGGAGTTTGTAGTAATTAATTGTTTTAGAACACAAGGCTGCAGGTACAGTGATTAAAAGAAATATGTTTGGAAGTGATCAAAATGAGGGCCCAGAAGCCAGAGATGTCAATGGCCAAGTTTTAAAGATTTATTTCTGAAAAATATTATGGTTATTAAGCTTACATAATGGAATCTATAAAAATACTACAATTCTAAAAATACTTTAATCTGAAATTAAAAACCATCCTGACATGTCGTGATTTGAGTGGTGTGTGATAAAAATGGAAGCAGTTTGAAAGAAGAGACCTCACCACTCAAAGCAGGACACATCAGAATGGTTTTTAATTTCAGATTGAAGTGTATGGTCCTATAGTATTTTTCATAAAAATATTCTAACTTTACTTGAAAATTATAATTCTAAATTAAGTATATGAAATTCTTGCATCTATTACTCTTTTGAGTTTAGTTCTCAACTAAGCTGGCCATGAAGAATAAATGTTGAAATAAATAGAATGGATATATTAATCATGCCACTTAAAGTCTAAAAGGAAAGTTGCATGTCCATATACAATTAATAAATATTATATTGTACTATTGTAGTGTTGAGAAAAAAAAGAATGATAAAGAGTGTGTGTGGATGAGGGAGTGGGTGGGTGGTGTGGGCAGGTGGGTTGATTTTAGTGCTAATTTATGGATTTAGATCCTCCTGACCTCCCAGTGGACCTACATCATCATTAAAATAAGACAAATTAAAACTCATGCAATACTCATGGTTAATTAACATTAGAAAAAAAAAAAAAATAGGCTTCTTTTTTTTTTTAATTCCTAAATTAAAAACATCATATAAATATATAATACAATAGAAATAAGCTTATTTACAAACAATACTAACAAATGGTCTTGAATTCAAGACTATCAATTAATCCCAAACTTCAATCTCCCATTGACTAGGCTAGTTTTAATTAGTAAAAAAAAAAAAAAACCATTGATTGAATGGGTTTCAACCTTTTGATTCACTTTTTTTTTTTTTTTTTTTTTTTTTTAAATCGATCATCTAAATGGATACAGATGATTGAGTTTACACTTCCATCATCTATAGAATTCAAGAGAATCCAAATTCTTAATACACTTGATTTACTAAAAAGAACTTCTAATTTTAACCACTTACAAATGATGGGCTTGTCCAATCAAACTTTAGGCTAGCATACCTTAATGGGGAAGACTATTAAGTGGAGATGATATTTTCACTGTAGATGAAATTGTAATAGTTTATCTGGGACTGTACCATGGCAATGGTCCAATCATAAATGGGACCTATGTGATCTACATTCAAAGAATGGGTTTGGATATGTAGCCCCCACCAAATCAACAAAGTTTCATTTGCCTATTAGCACAAAAAAAAAAAGTTTCATTTGGCTAAAGGAATTGAAGAAAGTTAAAGAAGTCTTTATTTTTTCTTCTTAATTGAAAGAAAAATAACAGGACTGATCCAAATCATGAAATGACACCTCACCAGTCGTACTCCAATAACTGATTACATGTCATCTCAATGTTTGCTCACTCTCCCATTGAGATTGATCAAAACTCCAATCCTAGGGTAAAGGGATGCCATGCCCTTGTCTTATATGTGTCTCTTGCTTCATTTGCAAGTTCTTTTTCTTTGTTATTTGATGGGAAAGGTTCATTCGAAGGCTAGCTCTTGGAAGTTAGAATTAATTTTTCTTTTTGACTGAGGATTATGATATGCATGGATTAGGTCATGAAAATAATGTAATCAATAGCTGCACTCACACATTAAAAAAACAAAACAATATTTGACAAAGACACCTATATATATAACTATATTTTTGAAACTTTTTTTCCCGAGGTATCCGAAGACTAGCCTTTGATCCCATTAATTCCCAAACACGTAAAGTTACCATTCATTCTGCATCAATTAACACCCAAAATAAACCCAATCAATTGCTAGTTCTGAGGAAAAGTAACAAGTCGAATTTAGCTATAACTTTTTACTTCTTAATTGGGGCATAAATCTTAGGAAAATATTGAATGTCCTAAAAGTGCGTCTCAAATGATGTGACGGGTGATCTAATTTTTCTTTTTTATGGTAAACTCTCTCTTTAATAATATGTGAATGGTTTGAATTCATTTGCAGTACTTTTTTTTTTTTTTAATAAACTTGGAATGAATTGCATGACTGACGTGCTCCATAAGGTTGTACCCACTCTTTCTTTGACTCAGACCTCTCGATATTGGCCCAACCCACGAACAAATAGGGCTTTATGAAACCGGTAACTCTTCAAGTTCAATGGGCCTTTACATGACACTGAAGCCCGATTGAAGATTGAATCCGACCTTAACGGTAACAAACGGTGGAGGGCATTTCAGTACTTTCGCCAAACAATTTCAAAATCCAAACGCTTTGAAACTTAAAAGCGAAAGCGCCCGCCGGTGACGCTAGATTCGGAATACAAGTTCTTGGCAGACAGGAAGAGACGTGGAGCATGGAGAAGATCTGTGTTGCAGTTCGAGTGAGACCACCTGTCACTCAAGAAACCTCCAATGGAACTTACTGGAAGGTTGAAGATAATCGTATTTCTCTTCACAGACCTCTCGGCACTCCCATTTCTGGTGCCTCTTACGCTTTTGGTATATTCACCTCTCTTTCTTTCTCTCTCTCTCTATATATATATGTATATGTATGCATATAGGTTTTTCGTTCTCTTTTGGTTTCTTTTTTGCTGATTTTAAGATATATCTTGTTGTTGTGTGATTATTTGATATAATGTTACAGATCATGTATTCGATCAGATTTGTACAAATGCTAGTGTTTACGAACTTCTTACCAAGGACATTATTCATGCCGCAGTTGAGGGTTTTAATGGTAAGCTTTTTCTTTTTTTCTTTTAAAAAAAATTAAGGCTTTATGAATGACCTTTAATCTCCATTTTGGGTTTTCTTGATGATTTTGGAGGAAAATTTTATGGAAAATAGTTAGATGACTAGGGTTTTGGCTTTAGGTTTCTTGAATTTTTTTTGCTTAGCATCTGTTTGGAATTTAATGACACCCGCTTCCCGTTTGGTTGTCTAGAAAATTGAGGATGAAGAGAGAAAAGAAATAAAATTTGAATTTTTGTTTAATATTATTATTCGGTGCGCCTCAGGTAAACCATCTAAATGCATTATTTGCAAAATTGGAACGGGCAATTTATGTTAGAAGAAGTTAGTGCAAATTCTCATAGCACAAAAGAGTGTTCAATTGTATGGTTTGAGATTATACGTACAGGGAAATCATTTGGGTAAAGCGGAGTGAGGAAGATGGAAAAGAAGAGTAAAAGTAAGCTCTATTTTTTTACCAATGTTCAGTAATGGTGGGGTTTTATAAAATTGGCATGGGAGTAAAAGTTGGCCCGAAAATTATATGACTAGTGCAGAGGCTTTATAAAGATGGAAAAGAAGAGCAATGAAGGCAATATTTTGCTGAACAACCTTTTGTTAAAGAAAGGATATGGCAGAGGAAGTATCGGACGAGTCATGAGGAAGCTTGGGAAAAGATGGTTCTTGATAAAGAGCTTGAACCTAAATTGGGGGGATTTTAATCTTTGTGTGCTTCATTAGACAAAATAGTATGATGGTTTAACATCCCTCAATATGCCATACCAAGATTAAATGATATTCTTAATATCAACGTTGAAGCTGATTATTTTGATATTTGCAGGAACTGCATTTGCATATGGACAGACCAGCAGTGGCAAGACTTTCACTATGAATGGTTCTGAAACTGATCCAGGAATTATTCATCGAGCAGTAAAAGATATATTTGGAAAAATTCAGATGGTATTCTTATTACTGTAGTTGTTATTTTTCTTTTTTGTTGTTATTATTACCACCTCTATGGCCATTGTTAAAGTTGATTTAAAATTGCTTTCAATTTGGGGCTTTTGATATTACCATTTTGGTGTTTAATATTCCCAGACAACTGATCGAGAGTTTCTGATTCGAGTTTCTTACATGGAAATTTATAATGAAGAAATTAACGATCTTTTGGCAGTTGAAAATCAAAAACTGCAAATTCATGAGAGTTTGGAGGTAAGCCGAGGACAAAAAGTCTGACTCTTCTGCAATCTCGTTTTCAAATGTATAAATCACTGGTTTTTCTTGTTTCCCAGCGTGGCGTATATGTCTCTGGCCTAAGGGAGGAAATCGTGAATAGTGTTGAACAAGTGCTTAAGCTTATTGAATCAGGAGAAGGTTTGAACCCATTGCAAATAGGTTTTAGGCTTGTCTTATGTTCTTTGAATTGAATCTATGCCTGTACTTATATGAATTTGAAAAATTATTTCTTACAGTTAATAGGCACTTTGGCGAGACAAACATGAACATTCGAAGTAGTAGATCTCACACTATATTTAGAATGGTACGTCCTAGATGTTTGCTGGTAATGCAGCTCCAACTGAATATCATTTTTCTTTATTGAATCCATTCTCTTGTTGTTGATGTTGTTCTTCATATATATGCTAGGTAATTGAAAGCAAGGGAAAGGATACCAATTCTAGAGAATATTCAAGTGCAGATGCTGTTCGTGTGTCTGTCCTGGTTTGTATTCTTTCCACAATGTTGTGTAGAAGTTAATTTTAAATGGTTGCATTTGAATCTTTCTTTTTTTCTCTTTCTTTTTTTGGGCTTCGGGTTATGGCTCTTATTATTTATCTGGAAGCAGAATTTGGTAGATTTAGCTGGGTCTGAACGAATTGCAAAAACTGGAGCTGGTGGAGTGCGTTTGAAGGAAGGAAAGTACATCAACAAGAGTTTAATGATTCTTGGTAATGTGATTAACAAATTGAGTGATGGCACAAAGCAAAGGTAATTACCTCTCCTTCAGTTAATTTAATTTAATATCACAATTATGGTTTAAATGTTTAATGGAATTAATTACTAATGCAGGGGACATATTCCTTATCGTGATAGTAAGCTAACTCGCATACTTCAACCTGCTCTTGGTGGTAATGCCAAAACTTCAATAATTTGCACAATAGCACCCGAAGAGGTAGCTTAAATTGTGTTTAGATTTATTTATTTATTTATTATCTCTTAATTAAGTTCGACATTTTGCTTTAGTTATAGTACATGATTGATACATGTAGGTTCACATAGAGGAAACAAAGGGAACCCTCCAGTTTGCTAGCAGAGCCAAACGCATTACCAATTGTGCTCAAGTGAATGAGGTTTGTTGGTATTTCTATTTAGTAATGTTACCATATTTTCACCTAAATAAAAGTATTAGCTTATGTTTTGAAAATTTCATAAGATATTGTGGCTAGTATATGTTTTGTCTATAAATTTGCTGCTTTAGTGGACTCAGGTGCAGGTCTTGTGGTAATGCAGACAAATATTTTGGATGCCTGTCCTAAATTTAATAGAATTAGGCTTAGTTGTTAAAGTTTCCTAATATTTGTGTGAATCAGAATGTCAAACGAATTCCTTGATTTTTCAGTAGAAATCTCTTTTCTCTTTTTACATTGATAACTGCTAAGACACTTTTTATGTTATATTTTTTGACATTGGTGAAATAAATAAAAGGAAAATCCAAAATATGATGGAGTCAATAAATAACAGTTGCTTATGGCCTGTTTGTTACGAGGGAAAAGTGGGAGGAGGGAAAGGGGAGGAGGGAAAAGTGGAGGGAAGAGAGATTTGGGACATGTTTGGTATGTAGGGAAGGGAAAAGTGGAGGGAAAAATGGGGGGAAAAAGGGAGGTATTCAATCCGCCCAATTTCGGGCGGAAAAGTGGAAGGAAAACTGGAGATGAGCTTATGTGGGCTTTGAAAAGACCATTTTAACATCAGTTTTTTGGGTTAAACCCCTCAGCCTTTCCAAGGAAGGAGCTGAGAAAGAGAATTTTATAAATATTAGAATTTGTTTTTCTCACAAAAAGTAATTAAAAAAAAATTCTAATCGGAGACTCACTTATAAAATTATCATTTCTCAATTATGAACATATAACTGAATCTTTTTAATGGTTATTAGAATTTAGTAGTATAATGTCATTTTGGTTAAATATATGTGGGGGTATAATTGTAATTTAGGTGCTTTACTTCCTTTCCTTCCTCCCAATTTACCAAACACATGGAAGGAAGGAAACCACTTTTCCATCCATTAAACCA
Organism: Hamamelis virginiana; assembly: GCA_017140935.1. NCBI lineage: Eukaryota > Viridiplantae > Streptophyta > Magnoliopsida > Saxifragales > Hamamelidaceae > Hamamelis > Hamamelis virginiana. The sequence goes on along the minus strand of JAESVK010000050.1, from coordinate 3,990,860 downwards.
AACACACAGGAAGAAAAAAGGGTTTCCCTCCCCTGAGGAAGGAAAGCCCATCCCTCCTACTTTCATTCCTTCTATTTTTCCATCCCTCCTACCAAACAGAGCATTAAGGTTGAATGCAGCTGTGGATATATGTAACTATACAATGGAAAATTGTCTAAATTAGTAGGTATTATTTTTTTATATTGTGTTCCTTTCCCTTGAATGGCTACTTGGATGGCATTTGAGTTTTTAAATATTAGTGTTTACATCTATTTTGATTATGGTCTTATTTGATAGAAAATTTCAAATTTTAATTGAAATGTTGAAAACTTTACATACAAACTAGTTGAAATTTTGTTTGGACTTAAAAACATCATAAATTTCAACATGACATGAAACTGAACAAGCCCACGAAATGTTTGAAAATATTGTTATCAAAATTTTCAATCTTTGAGTTCTTTGACTTGCAATTAAAGAATTTTACTTTTCAAAATTTTACATAACCTACTTTAAATATTTTGTTATTGTGTTGCTTGAGGCAAGGCATTGGGAGCTCTATGAGCCGTAATCCTCAACATAAAGTTTAAGTTGATTCTTCCTCTAGACAAAATATGTTATAACAATAAGAAGATCCAAGTATAGTTCCCACATAAACACACATGCACAGGTGCACATCAAGCATGCTCATGTGTCTATGCATTACATCAAATAAATAATATATATTTATGAGAGCAAAAAAGTGGTGCACCTTAGGACTTAGGAGTTTAAGCTTCTAACTCCTTTTCCTTTGTAGTTCTCATATAACATCCATTTTGCTGCGACCAGTAGTCTACTATTGATTGGCCATTTTCTGTATAGCAATAATGATTGCTTCCAAAGTTTGATCCGTGCTCCTTCACCTTGAAGTTGATAGTACAACTAACTATGGTTGAACTTGTCATAGATTTTGACAGATGCAGCCCTGTTGAAGCGGCAAAAGCTAGAGATAGAGGAACTACGTAATAAACTTCAGGTGATGATTGTATTAACATATGGTCTTCTTTTACATCAAAGGGGCTTAGAACCAAATAATCTTAGCAAACCTCTTTTTTAGGGGTCTCGCGCCGAGGTGCTGGAGCAAGAGATCTTGAAACTACGGAATGATATGCTCAAGGTAGTCCCCCCCTCCCCTTTATTTTGTATAATCTTGGCGATTCTCTTAAGCTACATGACATCTTTTTCATTCATCAGTATGAACTTGAGCGCGAGAAGCTTGAAATGGAACTGGAAGAGGAGAGGAGATCACACAAAGAACGAGATCAGTGCATTAAGGAGCAGCAGATGAAAATTGACAATTTGAGTAGTCTCGTCACTTCTTCAAGCTGCGATAAGAACTCTAGCCAGGTAAAAACAAGGCAATGCAATGCTGATGAGTTTTTTATGGTTGCTGTTTAAATGTTTATTTATTTGTTTTTGCTATGGATGACTTACTATCCATCTTTATCTTATTTTGATTGCTTTGTTACTGTCTAAATGGGACAAAACCCGAAATCCATTTTCGTAGCACTTTGTAAATATTGGTTATAACTCAACTCAGTTATGCGTCAAACATGATTTCCCTTCTGCAATTCTGATATAATTAGAGCCTTATCTTCTTTGAATTACCCAGATAATCAATTGCAAATCATTTGACAGCCATCGCCATTTCCGTATGTCCAGATTTTACTTAACATTCTTCTGGCTTTTTTGTTTTGTTTTGTTTTGTTTCGTTGTTTTATTTGTGCATTATAGCAAAGGTAGTTGTTCTTGTTGACTAATTTTTACAATGCAAATTCGGTGTTCTTATTTACGAACTTATATTCTAGATGAGGGATGCTGACCAAACTCAGTTTTTTCAGAACATTTCATACAATGGTAGGCATGTTTCAAAAGGAAACACCTGAAACTCTGAATTAATATGAAGTAATGAAGCTTTAGATTTCTTGTGAAATTGAGATATTGAGATGTAACAAATATAAAATTATAGCCTTACTTTTTTTTTTTCTTTTTTTTCCTGTAGTCCTTATGAAATAGTTACGTCAATGCTCATGTTTTGCACTGAAATTACAATTCACTCACAAAGAATATATTTATTCATTTAAAATTCAATCTTTGATTGCAGTATTTTCTTTATTTGTTTAACCAGTGTGTTTTTGAATTCTTTCTACAATTCTTTTGGACCATTGACGTCAGGATGGTTTATTGAAATATTGGTGTCTACTGGTAGGGACAAGATTCTGTACAACAAAGCCTTAAGGACGAATGCAGTGACAATCATAGTATATCTCAAGGAGATGCTTTTAAAACCCCTTGTTTAAAGGCAATTCCCAATGCATTTGTTGTCAAACGATCAAGTTATTCAAGGCTACCTGATTTTAGCCCTCTTCCAGATACTTTTAGCAATGTGGCTGATGAAGACACATGGATGAAAATGAACAGAGGTTTTATAGCTGACCTTGATTCACTTCAAATGACTCCTGCAAGAAAAGTTCAATCATTTCCATCTAGTGACATAACTCCTGTGAGTTTATATTTCTTAACTTATTAGTTGTTTATGCGTTTAGTGTTTTCATGCTATAAATGTTATTTGCTATAGTTATATTTTCCTGCAATTTGAAGTAGTTATTCTTTCTTCATATAAAAAATATGACAAGTTCGTTTAGTTGTTCTTTATTAAATGCACTCATTTTTATCGAGCTCTTTAAGTTGAAGACTTAGAATGGTTGAGTAAAAAAGCTGGCCAAATAATGTGACAATTGACACATTTGGAAAACATATGAATATTATGTTAGATAATAAATAAAGGATAAATTAGTGGCTCAATAGTCTTCAGACAGAACTTTACTAATGGAAGAAGGTCAGTTTTGCAGTATGGTAGATCAATCTAGGTTGAAAATGTGAATAAATTAACAAAATTTTATATTGTGATAGTAGAACTAATACCGTAAATTTCTATTGTTCTTGGTTTCTAATTAGTGATGTACAATGGATATTAGTTAGAAATGTTTCTTGTCTACATAGCATTTTGTATTATGAAGGATTGCTGATCTTATTGGTCAAATAATTTTTTTTGCCCTACTTATACGGAATGTTGCTGAAAATCTGGAAATTCAGTTCCATGCTTATTTGGAACAAAGCAAAGTTCAATCAGAAATTCATGTATAAAAAATTATGTCGAAATCGAGAATTTAGTATCTGGAAAGGCTTGAATGGAAAGTCTGTACTTCTTTTGTCTTTAAATAATGTTTTTGTTTTCCACATTCAATTTGCTTGTTCACCTGTACAGAAGCTTGTGCTGGAATGTCCATTTCCCAACTTTCATATAAATAGTCTCTACGCAAAATAACTATGTTGCATTGGTTAAGCTGGTTTCTGTTTGCCATGTTTTCTTATTTTGGTTTTTCTAAATTATAAAAGAACAATACATTGTTGGCTTTTTATAAGATAATGGGATCATTTGTGTAAATGAACGATATATACTAAAACTTATTGGCCTTAATGTAGCATGGTATTCTGTGGTAGACAACAACGATAATGAAATCTTTCATGTCTCTACGAGAGGTTCATTTATTGTGAATATAGAATTGTTTATATTTATTTTGGTTGGACTCAATTTTTTTTTAGGGTTGCTCAAATGAGAATTACAGACAAGAAGTCCAAGATCTCAAGAGACAATTGGAACTTGCCATTGAAGAAAAAAATGAACTAAAGGTTAGTATGTTGGAATTGATATCATTGGCTCTTCTAATGTTAGTACAAAATTTTAAAATTGCTCAGGGTTTCAATGAAGTATTATGAAATTTTTTTGTTTGATGCCATTAGTTTGTTGTGACCTTATAATGTATTACTTTATTACTTGACCGTCTTTCCTAATTCTAAATGACTCTATCTTTCTCATTGATATCTTGTAAATGAGTAATATCAAAGTGAGAGTCATATCGTATATGAGACCATTATTATAATAAAATAGCAATAAATAGGATCTCCATAGACGATAATCCATTGTATACTATTTTGGATGTCTTTGTAAGCCGGAACTTATGTGTCGAGTTGTTGTATAGATGTTAGCCGCGTATGGTGAGGAGATGACAAGAGGATTTTGCTTGAGGGGAGAGTGTAACAACCTTGAGAGCAAAGTGGAGGTAAAAATAGTGAGGTTGGTTCAACTGAACGTTAGAGGTGTGAATTGTAGCCTTAGACCTTTAGGAACAACTCTCACCTTTAAGAGAAGTAAGAGAGAGGGAGATAGTTTCGTGGTTGACCTTAGGTACCGATACCTTTAGGAACAACTCTCACCTTTAATAGAGGTGAGAGAGAGAGAGGGAGAGAGTTTCGTGGTTGACCTTAGGTACCAGTACTTTAAGAGTTTGTAGGCCAATGGTATATCGGGATTTGGTCCTGTTTATAGTAAAAACTGAGGAGGGTTGCTGACCTGGAGGTTGGCCATGTGAGGTGATGACGTGGGGAAGAGAGAAAGCCAGGAGAGAAAAGGTGAATGTTAGAGGTGAACTGGGTCGACCTTGTCCCTTTCCTAAGGGGGATGTTGATACCTCTAGAGAGGGAACTAGCTTGAGTGAATGCAGCAGCAGCCTTTTAGCTTAGGGTAGGTGGGTAAAGTGAATGCTTGCTGTTTTTCTCTTGAATTCATTGTTTTATAGTGGGACAAAAGGTGATGTACAGTTAGGGGTCAAGGTTGAGCCAATAGGAGAGCTTTGCACCCTGGTGCTTCTTGCATGCATGCATGCATGCCACCCCTGTCCCCCTTGAGTTATCCTTTCACCTAGGTTACTAGTTTAGAGTCCCATATGGGGGATGCTTAGCTTTCAATTCCTCTCGGGTTGCTTAGCTTTCAAAGAGCTGATCTGGATCAATATTGGAGACAGAGGCACTGAAGCCCATTCCTTTAAGAACACAACAGGAAGCAAGAGGACACATAAGAATGAGATGGGAGTTAAGGGCTAATTGGGAGCTTAGGGCCAGGCGCGGGGGGTTTGGGGGTGTCCTATCTTGATATAAACCTATAGGAGATACATGGGGTCAATGTTGAGCCAATAGGAGAGCTCTGCACCCTGGTGCTTCTTGCATGCATGCATGCATGCATGCCACCCCTGTCCCCCTTGAGTTATCCTTTCACCTAGGTTAGGGGCGAGTTGTTCGAGGTCAAAGGTTCAGGACATGAGTCCTATATGGAGCACGTATGGTAGTGTCAGGTGCATGCATAAGTATGTTTACCAATGCGACGGGTCAATGGTTGCTATTCGGGGATTGTTTTGTATTCACCACGTGTCCAGGGACAACGTCATCCTATCTCTCAAGGAGAGGGCTAAAACGGAGGTTGACCTTCCTTTGGTCCTCGACTCTAGGGGGGTGACCCTATGCCTTGGCGAGCCCCTTGTTCTGCCCTCCAATCCTCATGCTCCGTCTTAACCCCGTGAAGTGAGGTAGGTCGACCTTCTGGGCTGACCTAGTCCCCTTACTATCCAAATACCAAGCTCAAAGTTGAGCCCCCGGAGATCTTGCCATCCATCCCGCAAACTTGGTCGTTTGAGTTTGTCCTTTAGAGGGGCCAAGGATGGCATACATGCCTCTATCTTCTACCCCGGGGAGTAAGCATCCATGAACACAGGCATCCAAGCCATTGGGGCATCTACCAAAAGGTAGGCATCTTTGTCGAGATGGTCTTTGACAAAGGAGAGTGACCAAGGTCAATGGCCTAATAAAGTCGACCCTGGGGTCGACTGTTGTGAGCTTAGCCATGATATTGCCCTTATGACGAGTTCGGTTTGATGAGGGAATTGAAGATGAGGTCCCCCACTTGGCAAGGTCCATAGTAAGGTCGATCCTAATGGTAGAACCAACAGTAGGGTCGATCGTGAAATTGTTTTTAGTAGTGTAGTCGAACCACGAGGCCGCTCCCATGACAAGGACGACTGTGGAGTCGTGGGTGAGATCCATCTCTTAATAATGTAGTTGGGTATGGGGTCGTACGAGTGGGAAAGTCGACCGTGAGGTCGATTTTAAAGTCGCCCTTATGACAAGGTTGACTGTGAGGTCGAGTTCTTAGGTGGCGTCGACCCTGAGGTCGATATGGGAACAAGGTTGACCAACAAGTGGGATATTTGCGATGGCCTCGTGGCATGGGGTCGACCCCTAGGATCCATGTATGAACATTATGCCACTTGCCTAATGCTCGACCTTGTGCTTTCGCTGGGGTCGACGGAGTGCACTAGTCGCAATAGGGTGATGTGGCGGGAGCTCATTGGTGGGCGCGCGAAACAGCAGTACAATTAATGCTGATGAAATGCTTCGGCGACTAGAGATGTTGGCTCGCATGCCGCCATCATTACTCCCTTAGTATAAATAGTGAGGCTTACCCCACCATTCTTCACTTTCCATCAAATCCTTCTTTCTTTCTCTCAAAGATTCTTCATTTCTCTGTATTCTCGACCTCGTGCTCTCGTCCTCGCATCATGTCAACCGTGCCTTCATTTTCTCACTTCGCCGTGAATGAACTCTTTCTGGAGCGTGGTGGACAGGGTGGTCGACCACCCTATGCCTTGACGACACTTTCTAGAGCATGGTAGACAGGGGCGAGATCGCGGGTGACCCTGTTTTGCACAAGTACTTCTACCCGTACGAAGAGCTTCAGGCCGAAGAGGGGATTCCGTTCTAGGGTGGCTCCACTATCCGATTCTCCATGGAGAGGTGCGACTTTTCGGAATCACACGTGAGCTATGCTTCGTTCTCGCACCCCATGTTCCTGTTGGAGGAGTGGGTCGACAACATCCTCAGGGTCCACGGCTATCGATCGTGTCTAGTGGAGGCTGGGGTGCTCAATGCATTTTTGATGAGTAGGTCGCTCGATATCACGAGGGATAGGTCCGACCTTGGCCTTATAGTGTCGAGGTGGTGTGTGGAGACCCACACTTTTGTGACAGTTTGGGGCGAGTTCACCCCCTCGCTCGAGAATGTGAGCGTACTTAGGCGCTTGGAGGTATTTGAACATCAAGATATGGCCACTTTGAAACTTTCTTCAGAGGAGGACAAGATTAAAGATCGCCTTGTGAAGGAGTTCAAGTCTTGGTATGCCAAATCGGATGCCGACCCTCGCAAGAACTCATGGTAGGCATGGGTTCGTTACTTTTTCCAATACTATGATCCCAAGAAACTGTCGACCTGGTCTGAGGGGTCGTTGAGGCGGAGCGACTGCCACTATGAGCCTATATCACCATGTGGTTGTGCAGGTATGTGCTGGAGGGGAGCCCCGAGGGCAGGATCTTGCTCGAGGATGCTTGTTTCAAGGTCTTTCGACAGTAACGGCCAACCGACCTCTCCATATCGCCCTTGATGGCGTCGAGTCTGGCATACAACCCCCCAATGAACAAGGGGGCAAGGGAGAACTTGCGACCCTTCGCTATATGGATTGCGAGGGGAATGACTCGAGCATTGATCCCGCCCTCGGGGCTCCCCTCTAGCACTTACCTGCACAACCACATGGTGATGTAGTCTCGGAAAAAGTAACAAACCCATGCCTGCCATGAGTTCTTGCGAGGGTCGGCATCCGATTTGGCATACTGAGACTTGAACTTCGAAGAATTTAGGATAGCCTCTACGAGGAGATCCTTAATCCTGTCCTCCTGTGAAGAAAGTTTTAAAGTGGCCACATCTTGACATCCAAGTGCATAAGTACGCTCACATCCTCGAGCGAGGGGGTGAACTCGCCCCAGGATGTCCACACACCACCTCGACACCATGAGGCCAAGGTCGGACCTATCCCTCGTGATATCGAGCAACCCACTTATCAAGATCGCATTGAGCACCTCGGCCTCCACTGCGATTGGTAGCGGTCGACCCTGAGGACGTCATTGACCCACTCATCCCACAAGAACGTGGGGCAGGAACGAAGCATAGCTCACGGGCAATTCGGGAATGTTGCCCCTCTCCACAGAGAATTGGATGGTGGAGCCACCCTCGAACGGAATCCCCTCTTCAGCTTGAAGCACCTTGTGCGGGTAGAAGTACTTGTGAGAAACAGGGGCACCTGCGATCTCGCCCCTGTCCACCACACTCCAGAAAGCGTCATCAAGGCATGGGGAGGACCACTCGTTGGTCCAGTGGGACTTGAGGGACTGTTTTATCCCTATACGCTAGTTCATTCACGGTGGAGTGAAAAGAGGCAGGGGCGGTTGGCATTATGTGAGGACGAGGGCACAAGGTCGAGAATACGGAGAAATGAGAGAGAAAAAAAAGAAGAATTTGATGGAAAGTGAAGAATGGTGGGGTAGGCCTCCCTATTTATACTAATGGAGAAATAATCGCAGCATGTGAGCGGTTATCTCGAGTCGCTAAAGCATCTCATCAGTATTTATTGCGCTGGTGTTGCGCTCACCAATGAGATCCCGCCATATCACCCGATTACGACAAGTGCACTCTGTCTACCCCAGCGAAAGTACAAGGTCGAGCGTCATACAGGGGGCATAATGTTCATACATGGATCCTAGGGGTCGACCCAATGCCATGAGGGAGTTACAAATACCCCACTTGTTGATCGACCTTGAAAGAAATCCATGAAATCATGCGGAATAAAAACTTGTCATGGAAACTAAATTGCCAAGATCACATGATTCATTGTATAAGCCTAAAACAAAACCTTAAATAAATGTAAAACACTTACATTGAAAGCCTTAAGATGGATTAAAGAAGGTTGAACAACCCCAAGTAGATGAGAGCCTCCAAGATAGTCCACACTAGGTCAAGCCTCCAAGAGAATGAGAGAGAGAAAGAGAGAGTAGGAGAACAAGAGGAGGGCAGCTAGGGTTTCACCTTATGTGGAGTGCTAGCTCCTTGCCCTATTTTAATTCAAAATTTGAATTTCAAATTAATTATTATTTGCATAATAATCTTAAATAATAACTCTTATTATTTCTCATTTATAATTAACTCTTAATTATAATATTATTCTTTCTTCTCTTTTAAATGAAGCCTGCACCTATGTGTGTGACCTCTTAGGTTCACAACAACCTAGTAGTAGGAATTAGGATAAAGAAATTATCCTTCAAATAAAACCACTTTTATTTAAGGTTCAAATTAGAATTCTTCTAATTTCCTTTTGAGAAATAAATTTCTCTTAGGCCTCTCCTAGTCTTGAGTGACATCTAGCAATATGCCAAGACACACCCTAGGTTGTGTGAAGGTTTATCATAACACGTGAACCCTTCAGTTACAATTAAGATACAATTCAATCCTCAAACAATGCCTTAGTTAAATTATTTAGGTATTGGATAATATGTCAAAACCCTAATTTAACATCTTGTATGTGATTCTCAAAATATCAATTTAATTTTGGGATACTCAAGAAACACTTTTCTTGTTCCCAACTGCTTTGGCCTAAGGCTTCTATGAATTATATCTTTGAGAATAATACAAGGCATTCTCTCTCTTTACTGAGAGTGATATATTCCTTGTTGTACACTTATATGTCCCCATGATAGGTCTACTAGGGCTAATAAGTACATACACAAATTCCATGGTTAGGATATGCATATTGTACTATCAAACCCTGACATCCCTAACACAGGACATCTATGGTGCCTCAGGTCTAAGGATCACTTGCATCATTGTAACCCTGAGTTGTTGTTTGACATATAAGTAAAACTCCATTCAACAAACTCAATCAATGATCACATTTAGTGTACTTGTTCTCAAACAAGCACATGACATCCCTAACACTGGACATCTATGGTGCCTCAAGTCTAAGGATCACTTGCATCATTGTAACCCTGAGTTGTTGTTTGACATGTAAGTAAAAATCCATTCAAGAAACTCAAACAATGATCACATTCAGTATGCTTGTTCTCAAATAAGCACCCACATGTTTGTTCTAGTGTCATAACACAAATGACTTGAGACTAGTCATTCTCTACATTGAGCAGACATAACCTGTGCTAGTCTATCCGGATTATTAATGCCCAATAAATAATCTTATGACTAGGAATATCTAAGAAAGAAGTCTTTAATAATATAACTCTTCTTATCTCAACTCTTGAGTTCTTATAGTGACATTCTTTCTAAGGACTCATCATGAACATAATAACAGTAAAATACATGATAATCAAAAGCCCATATTATTAATCAATAACAATAATAATAATAATACATGAATCAAGTTTATATCTTAAATTACACCAATGAGATTGGCTATTAGGGCATATTACTAATAGACCTCACTGCCACATCGACCTCAGGGTCTACGCCACCTAAGGAGTCAACCTCACAGTCAACCCTGTCATAAAGACGACCTCAAACTCGACCTTACGGTCGACCTTCCCACTAGTGCGACCCCACACCCAACTACATTATTAAGAGATAGATCTCACCCACGACTCCACAGTCGTCCTTGTCATGGGAGCGGCCTCGCAGTTCGACTCTTCTACCAAATACAATCTCACAGTCGACCCTACTGTTGGTTCTACTATTAGGATTGACCTTACTATCGACTTTTTCAGGAAGACGACCTCATCTTCAATTCCCTCATCAAACCGACCTCATCATAAAGGTAATATCATGGCTAAGTTCACAGCAATCAACCCCAAGGTCGACTTTATTAGGCCATTGACCTTGGATAGATGGCAAGATCTTCGGTCGCTCAGCTTTGAGCTTGATATCTAGATAGCAAGAGGACTAGATCGTCCCAGAGCTGAGGTCGACCTACTTCACTTCACGGGGTTAAGAGGGAGCATGAGGATTAGAGAGTAGGGCAAGGGGCTCGCCAAAGCGGAGGGTCATCCCCCTCGAGGTCAAGGACCAAAGGAAGATCGACCCCCATTTTGGCGCTCTCAAGAAATAAGCAAGGATAACGTTGTCCCTCGACATGTGGTGAATGCAGCACAATCCTCGAATAGCAACCATTGACCCGTCCGTCGCATTGGTAAGTGTACTCATGCATGCACCTGAACAACTCGCCCCTAACCTAGGTGAAGGGACAACTCAAGGGGGACAGGGGCTCTGCACCTCTTGAGAGGGAACTACCAAGGTGCAGAGCTCTCCTTTTGGCTCAACCCTGACCCCTTAGTTGTACATTACCTTTTGTCCCACTATAAAACAATGAATTCAAGAGGGAAACAACAAGCATTCACTTTACCCACCTACTATAAGCTAAAAAGCTGCTGCTGCATTCACTCAAGCTCGTTCCCTCTCAAGAGGTAGCAACATCCCCCTTGGGAAAGGGCCAAGGTCGACCCAGGTCATCTCTAACATTTGCCTTGGTTCCTTCGAAGTCCTTGAGAAGCTTTTGTCCTTCCTCAATTCTTTTCGAAGTCCTTGAGAAGCTCTTGTCCCTCCTCTCTCCTGGTTCTCTCTCTTTCCCACGTCATCACCTCACGTGGCCAACCTCCAGGTCAGCAACCCTCCTCAATTTCTACTATAAACACACGTGTTAAATGTGAAAGAGGTCAGATTCATGGGACATCAGATATACCCAATAAAATCTACTATAGCCATCAATAAATGAAACATAATAATGCGAACCACCCTTTGTAGTAATAGGCATAGTTGTGAAAAGAGCGGTGCAAGCGGGCGTAGGCTTCACCTTAGTGTAGGAGAGGCGCATTCCAATTGATATGACCTAGGCGGGATTTTTTTCTCAAGGCACAAAAGCCTAAGTTACCCTTTTTATTATTATTATTGAATCTAAGTTTGTGTTTCTTTGCAAGCCCAAACATAACCTTAGATTATCTTATCTATTTTTAAAAAACAAGGAAAAAGAAAACCTCAAATCCTAATATGCTAATCCCACTTCCACATAACAAGTAGGCATCTCCCATGGTCTTCTCCAGGTAGGCCATCATCATTGTCATCTTCTTTTTCCTCTTTTTGAGCTCCAACGGCTCCTCGGTCCTCTTTGCCACCTTCTTTTTCTTTTCTCCAACTCTGATGACATACCTTTTTTATTTTTAGGAATGGGGGTTTTAGAACTCAAGGACTTCATAGATAAGTTTGTGAGTTTAATTTCTCTAAACCTTAGATTAATTATCTCATTTGGGTTTTTCTTGTTTGTGATAGAATATGGTATTCTATAATCAATAACAATTTATAATCTCATTCAAGTTTTGATTTTGTTCTTAAGGTTATGATCAAAGTATTAAATATTGCCGATATATCGGTGTATCGGTGAGGATCGATACAAGATATGTATGCTATATCTTTTTCACGGGATATTGAGAGATATATCAAGATACATGTTAAATATCAGGGACTTTCATGAATAAAAATGCAAAAATTGAAGATATAAACAGATATATCACCGTTATATCAGTGATACTTATTCAGTCATGAGTTAGATTCATTTTTCAAGTGGGAAACAATTTTTGCAAGCATTTGCAGCAGTGTGGCTGTTTATTGGTAGCCTGCCCATGGCCAACATGCATATGAATTGGTTTGGAAGTCAAAAAGGCATGGATGTGACTCCTTGACAGCATTTTTTACCGTTCTTTACCTCATTTCACAGCAAAAAAAAAAAGAAGCATTCACATGCTGCATTTTGCCTGCAAAGTCCAATTTAGCATGTGAACACATTTCTACTTGTTGTGATGTGCAATCACACCAAAAGAAAGCCTGCTAAGCTGCATTTTTCTTAGAAAGCATTCATTCAACAAGTGAATGATGACCAAATGCCTGTAAATAATTGTGACCAAATTCAAGCTACATATCTTTTTATGCAATAAAGCAATAATAGATTAATAGTATAATAGTATAATAATACTTATACTCCACAACTCACAAAGACTTCACGTCTTCACCAAAGTGCAATCACTCCGCTTGCATTCTCTGATCGATTCCTTTTCCCTCTTCACTCTAACTTGCATATCTTAACTTTCCTGTTCTCTCTTCCCTCCCCACTCTAACTTTAAGTCCTAAAACTTCACCCTTCACTCTCTACATATAGCAAATATTTAATTTCACTCTCTACTCTCTACATATACAAATAAAATTAATTTCTCAACTACAAAGTATAAGCATGGCTAATAGAGGGAAGAAGTCGAAGGAAAGAAAGCTGATTTAGGATAGGAGCATGGAGAACGTATACCAAGCACCATTTGTGGTATTATATGCAAACACCGTGGAAAATAATGGAAAAGTGATGGCGTGACCCATATCAAATTCCATTTAACAGGGATTGATCTACACCATAATGTATCTGTGTAACTCAGTTCCACCAGAGGTTAAAGATGATATCAGACAGAATTTGAAGGGCAAAAGATTGAAGATATTAGGAAGGGGGGAGGTATTTTGGAACCCTAAGAGATTGAAGATTCAGATGACTCATATGATGATGTGACGGCATACCCACCAACCATTTATCCGAGCGACAAGGCCGCATATAATAAGCATACAAAGTATCTAAAAGTCGATGAATGGGAGAGAGAACAATACATAGGATTTGAATCGGGGAGTGGGCTGGTGGTGTTGGTGTATCTAGAAGAAGTAAGGGTCTGAGTTCATTTGGTAAGAAAAGCCAGATCCTATGGGCATGCCATCACATCATCAAATGAATCATCTGAATCTCCAATCTTTTGGGGTTCCAAAATACCTCTCCTCAATTCCTTCCTAATATCTTCCATCATTTTTCCCTTTGGCTACTTTATCACTGACCTTGTCCTTCAAATGTTGTCTGAGTTATTTTTTGACTTCAGGTGGCACAAAGATACATTATGATGTGGATTCATCCCTATTAAATGGAATTTGGGAATGGTCACGCGATTCACGCCACCGCTCTTCCATTGCCTTCCACAATATTTGCATATAATACCACCAACAGTGCCTGGTATACGTTATCCATGCTCCCATTCTAAATAAGTTTTTACCCTTCCCATCGCCTTTCTTCCCTCTGCTAGCCATTACTTCGTAATTTAGAAATTAATTTTATTTGGTAGAGAGTGAAAAGTGAAGTTAAAAGGGAATCAATGAGAGAATGCAAGCGGAATGATTTCACTTTGGTAAAGACGTGAAGTCTTTGTGAGTTGTGGAGTATAAGTATTATACTATTCATCTATTATTGCATTATGTGCAGCTTGCATTTAGTCACAATTATTTGCAAGCAATTTGGCCAGCATTCACATTCTAAATAAATGCTTTGCAGGCAAAATGCAGCATGGCAGGCTTTCTTTTGGTGTGATTGCACGTCATAATAAGTAGCAAACATTTGTTCACATGCTAAATGGACTTTGCATGTGAATGCTTTCTTTTGCTGTGAAATGAGGTAAAGAATGCTGTCAAAGAGTCACATCCATGCCTTTTCCTTTCAAACCAATTTACATGCATGGTGGCCGATGGGTAGGCTGCCAATGAGCAGCAAAATTGCCACAAATGCTTGCAGAAATTGTTTCCCACTTGCAAAAGGAATCTGAGTCATCTTGGCCCGTGATTAAATCGGAAAGTTCCCGATATTTTACATGTATATGATAAATGGCCGATATATCCCTTGTTATCCCACGAAAAAGATATGACATTCATATCCTGTATCGACCCTCACTGATATATCATATATCCAATGCCCACGGGATCAGGTAAGATAAGAAAATTTGAGATTTATAGCTATCAACAATATTTAATAAAGATATTATCTAAGATAAAGATATTATCCAATGCCCACGGGATCAGGTAAGATAAGAAAATTTGAGATTTATAGCTATCAACAATATTTAATAAAGATATTATCTAAGAAAAAGAGGGTCTGGTCTGCTAAGAGAAAACTTGCTACCAAGTGGAGGAGAAAGATAAGCTATTAGTCGATTGTGATGCTGAAAAAGGAAGAGACCCAAAGAGAATTAATTAAGAGAGATAGTATTAAAGAGGGGGAAGAAAGAGAGAGAGAGAGGCAGTGCCGAGAACTAACCAAGAGGGAGAGAGAGAAACAATACCGAGAGAGAGATAGGCAACACCAAGAAAGAGGACAGTATCAAGAAGGAGAGGGAGAAATAGTGTTGTTGTGTATCCCAAGAAATCAAAGGGCTCTGATACCATGTTAGACTTTGAGAGAGAAAACCAAAAAAAGCTATTATTCTATTCAACAAAAAAAAAAAAAAAAAAGAGATACAGGGGTTCAAATAATAAAACTCTACACTAAATTAAAGACTAAACTATCCCTACTAATGTAAAATACAGAAAACACTAATAAAATCATAAAATACATCTCACAATGGTTGCATGCCAAAGTCCAAGTTGAGTTGTGACATTGCAAGCCAAGGTTGAGGTGGGCTGGCCTCAACAGAAGCTAGCATAGTGAGTGGTGGCTTCAATAGGGGGTTGACCTAGCCTTAGGTGGCCCTTAATGGGTAGTGGCCTCGGTAGGAGCTTGGCTACTAGGTCTACGAGGTCATATGTGGACCTTATGGCGATTATGTGACACATGTCTAACACCAGGTGTGACACTTGTCATGCTCTAGTTGGACCAATGCATGGAGTATTTTTACATTATAAACAAGAGCCAACTCAAAAATAAGTACTCCAATTTGTTAATCGTTTGATTTTCTCTTTGAATAAAGTTAGCCTTTTTATCATCTACTAAAGATGCCATTATTTGATTAATTATCGCTACAAGTCAAACTCAAGGATTGTTGTTGTTGAAGTGGATGACATGCATGTAAGGCATGCATGTCATACATTGGAAAAATATTCAATCCAATGGCTAGTTTTTTCAAAATATCCATTCTACATTGGCTAAAAAGCCAAGTCCTCATAAGCTTATGTGAGGACATCCTTTTAAGAAAAGTACTCTCCAATTTATATACATTCATTGGTTGATCTAAATGAGAGGATCTTCCTCTTTATGTTACATAGTGGGTAGAATAAGTTATGTGAGTATTTGAAATCCAAAATGACAGTAGCACTAAAAAATACATAGCATTGAGTTTCTACGTTTTTGAAACTATTGAGTTTCTGCGTTTTTGAAACTTAGTGCTAAACCAAATCTATTCATAATTTTTTAGAAACTATAAATCAAAAATTAGGGTTTTCTCACCCCTTTTTTTTATATTATTAATTAGATAAAATATCCTGGTAAAAAACCATGTTCTCTGGTGACAAAACAGGAGCCTAAAATACTTTTATCTTCCAAAGAAAATTCTCTTGGATAGCACACGAGAAGAAACAAAACTTGGGGAAAAAGAGGGGGGGCGGCCGGCTTCAGTGAACTTGTTCATGGTAATAAGAAGTATGTTGTGTATCTATATCTTGATATTTTTCTAAAATATTATGACCAATTGGATCGCAGTTCATGCACTCGCCTTAAAAGCTGGTTACCATATTTTTTACAGTAATATCGCTGAAGAATCTTCTCACTTATCTTCTAAACTCATACATTTAATAACTACAGCATATTTCTGCCATTATGGCTATTCTGGGTTATAGTGTTCTTTCAGCATATTTCTGCTATTTTGGTCTGTTTCCATTGCTTGTAACATTTTATTTATCTGTGATTTGTATTTCTACTGCATACATTCAATAGCTTTATTCATCAATGCATATAATTTGCAGAGAAACCACACAGAACAAGTACTATTGAATAATCAATTAATGGCAGAGATTTCTGAACTTCAACAAGAGGCATTTTTAATTCGAGACATTCCTCAAGGGCTGTGTGAATCTGTAGCAAATTGCAAAGACATATATAAGGATGTCATGTCGATTATGCAGGTGAAACATCAGCATTATATTTGCCTCTTTTTACCTCTTATTTACTGAGAAGAATTCAATTAAATAACATTTACTGTGCATTCTTTTGTGACTCAAATAGAGTTTTGTGGCTGATGAGAAATCTTCGACTGCAAAGTTGCTCTCTGGCACATGTGAGATTGGTACAACTTTTTTCTCAACTCTGGAAACCCATTTCTCAATGGCTATGGATGGACACGGAACTTTAACTGAGAATAGTTCTCTTGTTCAAGAACAATGCAAAGCACTTTGTGAAAGGCTGAAGAACACAATCACATCTTTGACATTATTAGAAGCACCCCCCATTGAGGATAAACGTCTCAGAAATCCACTATGTGGCTGCAAGTATAAGGTAGCTGCCTGGTCACAACTATCCAGATGTCACTCATCGATTATGATATTACTTTCCATCATGATAATAGTAGTATATTTTGTTTCCTTTTCCAGGCTTATGATATTTTAGTTGTTTGTGCTAATTATTATGTCCAACTTAATGCCTTGTTGACTAAATTATTGAATTATGTGAGTGTTTTTATGTCCAAAATTTAAATTTCTTTCACAAGTCTGTTCAATTTTTTATCAAAACAATTTGGTGGTGATTCATTATCAGTTTATCGTAGTTTTCCCTTATATGGTCCATATTCAAAACCATTTCA
The DNA here is from genome assembly GCA_017140935.1 of Hamamelis virginiana. NCBI lineage: Eukaryota > Viridiplantae > Streptophyta > Magnoliopsida > Saxifragales > Hamamelidaceae > Hamamelis > Hamamelis virginiana. The sequence continues at coordinate 3,973,497 of JAESVK010000050.1, read as the reverse complement.
ATAGCTCATATCATTACTCTCATATAGTAGGTTGTCTAGTGTTAGGCCATCTATTTGTTTGCCCTTCCAACATGTGCAGTTTTCCCCTACCTAGAGAAAATGTTATATTCTCCAGTGTAAGTTTCTGAAGGTATATGCATCAACAGAAAACCGACATATAATAGAATGGCATAGTAGTTGAGACAAGTGGAAGACAAAAATGATGTTGAAATTTTTTAGATTTTTGGATTGAAGAGACTTTAAAGGCATACTGCATATGCATTGCTTGAAAAGCAGCCCTGGATAGAATCTAGGAACAGGGCAGTGTATCCAAACCCTAGTACTTGAGACAAGTGGAAGACAAAAATGATGTTGAAATTTTTTAGATTTTTGGATTGAAGTGACTTTAATTAAAGGCATACTGCATATGCATTGCTTGATGAAAAGCAACCCTGGATAGAATCTAGGAACAGGGCAGTGTATCCAAACACAAGTAATTGAGACAGGCCATTGGAAGACAAATATGATGCTGAGAGCGTTCAGATTTTTGGGAGTTTTAAGGCATATGCATTAACTGCAAACCAGCCCTGGATAGAATGGAGCAATCCTTTAACAACTATGGATATTGCAAGCAGGATTGTGTAACAAATCAAATAATTGAGTCAAGAATCCTGTATCCAAATCCAAGTAATTGAGTCAAACCACTGGAAGAGAAAATGATGCTGAAATTGTTTAGAATTTCTACAAAAGCCTTGTCAATTAGCTGGCAAAGGGGAGTCTTAAGCATCATATGGAAATTATGTTTTGTTGGAAGGCATGATTTCATAGGAACAGTACATGTATCTCTGAACCTAGGAAGTTGTACTAGGCTTAACGACCAAGTAAGCTCATTGTCCAGCTTTTCTGATCATCATTGCATAAGACTGCTTTTATAAACTGCATGCTCTAAATTATTTTAGAATTGGGGTTTTGGACATCTCATATAAATGAAATGATTTCCAGAGCATTACCCAAAAGTTAAACATGGAAATTGAGTCACTAGAATCACCCAGATAATGTTTCATCGTAATTATAATAAGACATTTCTTTGAGTAAAAGAGTATAGAATTATTTGTATAAAAAAATTAAAAAGAACTCATTTATGAGGATGGAATAATTTCATTTTCATGCATTGTCAAACCCAAAATGAATCCTTGGACAGATTTTGAACTTGAGGAGATTTTCAGGAACTTGTAAGTGAGAATTTATATCTAAAATAGCCTAACCGCTTAAATGTAAGGCTTAATGCGGTTTACTAGCTAGCACAATTGGAAAAGTCAGATCAAAGGGATGTTTCACTTTGTAATAGTATAAATCGGTGCTTTGAGTCTTTCTGCTTTTACAGTTATTGTAGTTCCATGATATTGTAATATCTAGTTCCATGATATTGAAGAATGGCAACAACATTAAGCTTATATCAACTATTTGGTACCAAGGAATATAACTTTGCTGAGCATCAACAGCATGCAGAGAGATGCTACCTGACCCTTTATGCAATATGCATAGGGTTATGGGTTGGTATGAACCCATGTCCTTAGAGGAGTCTTTCAAGTGTGTGCGTGCGAGAGCGCGCGCACGCATGTGTTTTCAATCTTTGTAGCTGACTTGAGGGGGGAAAATGGAACTGCTACAATTTTGGTTGAAATATATCTGAAAGAGCTGCAGGTTGCTTTCTGTTCTGTTTTAAGATTTTGTTTTTGAATGTGATAAAGGAGTGCACTTTGGGAGGAGAAACTGCTTGCTGGAAAGAGAAACTGGGCAATGAACTCAATGCAATCAAGGAAAAATACCAGAGCTTGGAGAAAGAGTTAGATGTCAATAACCAGCTTTTGGAGGTTTCAAAAGAAAGATATCACAACTTGGAAAAGGAGTTTCATCTATTGAAAGAAGAAAAAGACTCTCTCCTCCAAACAGTCTCCAAATCAACTCAAGAACTTGAACTAGTTACGAACCATAAGCAAAAGGTTTTGGAACATTTGGAAAGTGAAGTACAAAGAAGGAAAGATCTTGAAGTAGAGATTAAACAATTTAGTGTTGCTTTTGCCTGTCGGCAGAGATCACTCATGTCCTTCCACAGTGAGTTTAAATCTAAAATAGAGAACTTAAGATCTCAGAATCCAATTTCAATACCCAATTCTCTTGGGTGTTGAAGGAGGATTAGAAATGGTTGTTTCTTGTGTATTCCAAATATTGAAATATATGACCTTGTCAATGCTCTTTGTTATGTATTTAAATGAATTAGTTGTATTAAATCCTAACATTATTATTCGGCATTTCCATGTTGTTTGAAGTTTATACCTTTGATTATGAGAGAGAAATGTTTAGGTACTTTAATGCATGAGGACTAGTCCAGGACTTGGGCTTTTTTCAATTTTTGTTGGAATATAATTTTCTTCTTGAATACATTCCAATATCATAATATATCACCAATGTGCAGCAATTATCCTTCTGATACACCTGGTTTTTTTAAAATATCTCTTCTGATACTCCTGCTATTATAAGGATTTGAGTTATCACCAACGTGATGAATGGGCAACTAAGATTGACCTTATTAGCCATGGGTCTTCCAACCTTTTGGTTGGGTCAGGATTGGATTGAGGCATAGGGCAGCCCAACTCAGCCTAAAACCCAGCCTTATGTATACTTCAATTGTTACAGATTCATTTACACACACATATGGGTGTATATATACAGTGAAATAACATAAGTTGTATAAGGATGAAGGCCAAAGATAATTGCGGGTTACATATTTCGAAAAGCTGACTGTTGAATTAGATATTATACTTATGGATGTCATGCATGCCAAAAATCACGGTGATCCAATGTCAGAATTTCAAAATAAAGTTATGAAATACTGTGACTGTTAAAAACTATCACAGCTTTTCTCAGTAAAATTTCCGAGAAATCGACTGTCGGATCGATTTTTGACAGACAGGACATACGTAAGTATACTACCTAATCTAACGATTAGTTTTTCAAAATATGTATTCTACAATTATCTATGAACTTTATGATGAGTTTACGTAAGCATATTCTAACAGGATTATTTATGTATCTCACAATTTCGTTTCATTCATTTGATTTTTTTTTTGTTTTATAGAACATCCTCTAAGGTGTGTTTGATCCTATTAGTTGAAGGTGTTTTACTACGGTGGTTAGCATCTCCAATGCAAAAGCCAAATTTGGCATCCCAAAAAATACTAGTTGAGGCCAAATTCTAAGTCCATTTGGCATTTTGAGATGCCAAATTTGGCCATTTGGCACTAGCTAATGCTAAATTTGATAAATTTGACATTACTTGATGCCAAAAAGCCAAATTTAATATTAGCTAGTGCCAAATGGGCTTAGAATTTGGCCTCATCTAGTATTTTTTGAAATGCCAAATTTGACTTTTGCACTGGAGATGCTCATACTTCCTAAAGTAGTCTGTTTAATTGTGAGCAGAAAAACTGGGCACAAGAACATCATCTCAAGTCAACTTCAGGCACACACTACCAAACATAATTATAGATTGGCATATCCAGTTTGGACAGGTGTCCAGTCTACCACCCCATGTTATCATAAGGCTATAAAGCAGACGCGACTCCTGCATTAACACAGAGGACAGTTGAAGCTTCTGTTTTTGTTTCTACAGAAACAAAAAAACAAAAAAATAAAAAATGAAAAACAAAAGGTCAAAATAAAAGGCGTTTGGATTTGCTGGTGAGCAGCAATCTGCTCACCACCTGATGAGTAGCCGCTCGGATGAAGACACGTCAACGCAGGAAGCAATCCAAGGGAGGAGGAGAGAAACGCACCAGCTGAGGTCGTTTTGAGGCAAACGCAAGCAGCCCCTTAACATGTGTGAACAGTAAAAATTTTTTGAAAAATTTGAGATTCAAATTTTTTTTGAACTCCCGCTCAACGCCTCATATAAACTTCTTCTCTCTCTCTCTTCCTTCTCTCTCCTTACCCAAATTACTTCTCTCCCTCTCACCCATCTCTAAATTTCTTGATTTATCTCTCTTTCTCTCTCCTCAAGAACAGAGTAGCAGGCATTACTATCTCTTTCTATCCACCTAGATCAATATATATATATATATATACATACACTTCTTGTGTGTGTATGTGTGTTCATGTAAATATATGCATATGGCTGTTGCTATATAGCTTGGCATGATCAAAATGAAGTGAAATAGAATTGAGTTGAAGTGAAATTAGTTGGGGTTTATATGTGTTGGATTAAGATTGAAGATGAGTACTAAATATTTGTTAAAATGTCGCAACAAGATTGCAGGCACATAAGACATTCAAGATGGCATCATCGAGCTCTTCACAGTCAAGCCGATCATCATGCCATCGCCGTTCAGGTTCAATTGTAGAGTTTGCACCAATGTGTCATTGTGGAATAGTAGCTCCATTGAGAGCATCATGGACGAATGTAAGCCCGGGAAGAAAGTTTTACGGATGTGTTAACTATGGGACGACCAATCATTGCGGGTTCTTTACGTAGCATGACAAGGAGCCTTTCACGAAACGATCAATTCAAGGATTATTAGAGCTACTAGCTGAAAAAAAAGAACTTCAAAAGCACGTGACAGAAATGCAAGGTTATTTATGTGTACTGGAAAACCAAAAAAAAAAAAAAAATTACATCAATGTAAAAGGATATATTTTTATAGTTGTTTTGGTGGTTGTAGTTAATGTTATATTAAATGTACTTATATAAATTATTATCATCAATATGAAATGGGTGTTTCGACTAAGTTTGCTGTGGAAAACATGGTAAGAAATATGTTTAGATTATGTTTAGATTTTTCTTGAAATGTTGCTTCAGGTGAAATTTGAAGGATAATAGTCGACTATTGAGATTTTGATAGTCGACTATTGGAGGTTTATATATGTACACACGAAGCGGCAGGAGTGAGGCTTCAATGGACTAAATTTTTCCCGCCAACAATAGTCGACTATAGAATGGGTTCTATATATACCTCATTCACCCAACAGACTCGCATCTTCGTATTCAACAGTTCCCATTTGTGATATATTATCTCCCATAGCCTCATTCAAGGCGACTCTCTCTCTAATTTTTCATCTTCTCCATCAAATAGAACCCCAACCCAATCTTCTTCACTCCTCACGATCCATTTTATTAGCTAATCCTTTGCGCTGAACCGTTTAAACCCAAAAAAAAAAATGGGGATAATGGCTTCAGGGAACAAGGGAAAAGCGAAGCGCCATGGTTGTGATGAGAGAGACTGATGGAGATCTTGAGTTGATCAGCTGTGTATATCAAAATCTTGCAATGACTTGTTGTGATAGTGATGAGAGAGAAAGAATAATGATGTGTATAATTAAATCACTGTATCACTGATGGTTTGATGAGAAAGATAATAAATATGGGTAGGTGAGTAGAGAGGGAAGAAATCTGGTTCTTGACGAGAGAGAGAAGAAATTTGGTTCGTGAGGAGAGAGAGAGAAGAAATTTGGGTCAAGATGAGAGAGAAGGTAAGTTTTTGGAGGGAGGATATAGAAGTTGGCGAGAAACAATGATTTTTGCTAAAAAAAATTAGATGCCTTGTCAAGTTAACGGGGTTAAGTGGTTTGAGAGACTTCCATTTGTCTCAAAACGGCAGCTCTTTTGTGCGTTTCTCTCTTTCTCCCTTGGATTATCCCCTTCGCTGATGTGTCGCCATCCGAGCGGCTACTCACCAGGTGGTGAGCAGATTGCTGCTCACCAGCAAATCCGGACCCAAATAAAAGATGCTTAGCTTCAAATATGAACACTTGATTAGATCATGATGATGGAGTGATTGACATTGAGTTGATTAGAGTGTGAGTGGTACGATGGGCATTGAGACCATTGCCATTGCTATCAAAGTACAGATAACTCCACACCATGTGGAACCCATAGGAACTGTCGGTAATTAAAATCCTATCACACAAATATTCTTTTTCCCATTCTTACTCTTGTCAATACAGTAGCACCAGCTGATAGAGACTGCACAGAGTGTGATAATAATACATCGCAAGTGTCAGAATTATATGAAATATGCATAGAAATTTCGGTAGAATTATATGAAGTGCTTAGATCTTATTTTTCCAAAAACCTACATGCAATTTTAAAAATTAAGATGCTATCCGATTCCTCCTACCTTATATTCACTTTATATATATATATAATATATATAAATGTTCTAGTCAGGTTTTGCTGATTTTAATTAAAATCAGCAAATAACACAAACTCTTGAATTGAAATCTTGAAATGAATCTTCCATTAAGTGAATGGGAATCCAAAGATTTGTGTTATTTGCTGACTTTAATTAAAGTCAGTAAATGCTGACTGGATCACTTCTCCCCATACACGAGAGATACCTCATTTTAACTAAAATTAGATAACATCCTTGAATCATTAGATTGAAATCTTGAAATGAATCATGCATTAAGTGAATGAGATTCCAAAAACTTATGTTCTTCACTGTTTTTAAATAAAATGAAGTATAGCTGATAAGATCATGACTATATATATGAAAGTTAAAGTTCAAACAAACACGTAAAGGATATGGTCCACATAAAGATTTCAATTCTTTCCGTTGAACAATAGAAAAAATACACGCCATAAACCAAACAGCCCTCGTAGATTTGCGAGGAAGATTTGATTTATTTATTTATTTTTAAAAAGATGACAAGATTTTGGTTTCACAGCTTCTGCTTTACAGGTAAGTTTCAACTTTTGGAAGGCGTGTTTGGTGAAAAGAAAAGATGCTTTTAGATTTATTATATGGGGGAGATGAGATCTTCAACAGAATTGATTTACCCTTTCTTTTCTCTACAATTCCCCGTCCAAATAGATTAATCTTGGTTTCAACTGCATGTAAAAGCAGTGAACGGCTGCTTTACACTCCTAAAAAGTAAAAAGCAAAATAAGATAAAGACAAAAGTGGTAGCATACAAAACAGAAAAGGAAAAGAATCCAATACCATTTGTTGCCATGTGGTGGAATGTAACTGGGACTTCATTGACTGTTTCAGGCCATCCAGTCATCCTAATCAAGTCCAATAGTTTTCTCTTTAATGTTTGTAATAAAGCCAAAGTTGAATACTCCACCCTCCTATAATGATCCTGTGTGTTGGCATTTACTGATTTTAATAAAATTAATAAAATAAATACTTTATGACCATTATATCTCACTTTATGGTCAAAACGGCTGAAATCTAATAAAATCAACAAATACTGACATGATCATTTCATCTAATTTAACTGTATATACTTTAAAAAATTACAAACTTTATAATTACTCTAACTTAATTCCATATATTAATAAGTTGGAAAATAGGGATTAATGTTGATTTATTTATTTTATGAGCATTTTATTTAGCAGATCTGGAACCAAATTCTATCGGTTTGTTTCTCGCGTCGACTAATACTTTACTTAAATTTAACTCAATGAATTATTCGAATTCAAAATCAAAATTTGAACCTTGTTTATTTATTTTACAAATGAGTTTAAACGAACTTGATATTCGAAAAGCTTGATGTGTGTTACCATCTTAATTTAATTTCACCCCTATTATTATAATGATCATAAATTACTACCAAACTTAAAAACAGTTGTGATCAATCTTCTCATTAAACAAAGAGTAAAATGTGTAATAATTTTAGACAATCTTTGGATGATGATGATGAGTTAGCAAATTTATTATTAAAAATCTTAATAAAAAAATAGTCATAGACGTACATGAGCCCCAAAAAATAAAATTTTCTCTATTGATTATGTCTGTCTTTGTTATCTTTGTAATTGCACCCACAAACAAATTGCAGAAGTTTAAGCCACATCGGACCCACCCATGTGATCAAATACCAATGTTATATATATATATATATATATCACCAACCCATAAAGAAAAGCAAAGCAAACCACTTTTCTTTTGCCTTTTTCTCTTTTATTGCATTATTAAGTAAGCTGATTAAAGTTATCCAATAAAAAAAGTAAGCTGATTAGAGGCAGACAATTTATATTTATTGATTTCATGTCCATGAAATAGGGGGGAAAGAAGAATTTGGGGCTCCATAAAGATGCACACATGCATGCTTACGTATATATAAAAGAATGTAACCCAAAAAAAAAAAAAAAAAAAAAAAAGGTATAATGGCCATCTTCAATCTAATTATTTAAAATTTAATAACATATATATATATATAGCCTAGATCATGTGAACATATGTTAATTCTAGTTAAAATCTGCATAATACCTTTAACTAATTGTGGGATATATATTTTAAAAAAAAAAAATTCGATTGTTGGATTACATATTAAATGTATGTATAATATGAAATATATAACTAAAAATACTGCTACCACCTTCCCTCATCGTTTCTTTCATAAAGCTTCAAGAGAATGGATAAAAGTGATATCGACTAAAATTATTATAATGAATTAATACCTCAACATATTTCTCATATCAAAACAATCAAATGAAAATTAGTGTTCAATGTCATATTAATTATATTAATAATATAATAATTAATATGACATATCACAATAACAATACATGCGCTTAAAATTATGACGTAACAATGTTATATCAATTATCGTATTATTTGATTTAGAGAAAATTATGAAAGTTATTGTCCATTTAACAACACCCGTATATACTTGGTGTGCATGCGTGTGAGCACAAAAATGTTTACCCACAAAACGTGACAAAAAAATATATCTATGATGTATCACAACCGTTAATCATGTATGCATAATAAACTGCAATTTGCATCACAGATAATAGATATGCAACTATGTATATGTGTATATGTGTAATATATATGTACTCCGTACAATAAAATGAAAGGGAGTTGAATTTATTATGCATAACCAAACAATCTTCCTTGCAGAAGTAGAGACATATATTCAATTTGCCTGTTCCCATCTATGGTATTGTTTTGGATACTGTTCATAGCAAGACAAAACACTTTGGGACCATATTGATATAAAGATAAAAGAAACTAATGAGAGAGGGATTGCATGAGACCCGAGGCAGAGAATAAAGACAAGACTATGATTTAAACGAAACACTGCAAATAGAAAACACTGGACTAGAAAGACACCCATGGCCTAAACCTTTGAGTCCAGGCAATCTAGGAACTCATAGGGTACCCACCAAAATTTAAAGTTATATAACTTCCCACCAGCATTTAAAGCTATATAACCTAGAGATTGTTTGGATCATATCTCTCTCTCTCTCTCTCCTCTCTCACACACGTCTTATTTACATATCCAATCTTCCCTCTGTTTCTCCTCTTGTTCAGACCCAAACTGACAGATATGCTTTGTCTATCCCAATTAATACACCTGCACCTGCACCTCATCCTCTTCTCTCTTAACTCCTTAAACCTGCACCCCCTATCTTTATATCCACCACCTCCAAACCCTTCAGCCTAGCACAACTGACAGCTTTGATGGCTTCCACCATGCCCAAACCAGTTAAACAATTAGGACAACTTCTACAGGAGCAACAAGAGCCTTTCATCCTAGAGGTGTACCTTTCAGAAAGAGGGTATCTCAAGAAAAGCAAAAGTTTGAATTCAAATGACAGTTTTGGATCCTGCCAAGCTAATTCAAACAAATTTTTGAAGAGATCAGCTAGCTGTGGTAAAAACAAGAGCACAAAGGGCATACCACTATGTTCAAAAATCCTCAGAGCTGTATTTAAAAAGCTTGTTTCCAACCCGAAAGTGAAGCATTCTGTTCATGGAGACGGAAAATTTAGTGTCGCTGAGATGGGAAGAAACAGCCATGAAGTTGCAGAACCAGATAGATTTTCTTCTGCTACAAGCACCACAGTGTTTAATTCCTGCTCAGAGAATGATATAGAAGAGACTTGTGCTTCATCGCGAAAAGACGACATTTCATCCACTGCAGACACTTTCCAAGCTTGCAATCTGAGAGAAAAAGAGGTGGAAATACTCAAAATCCTTTTTCTTTGGGATCCTCTGAATTATCCTTATTTGATTGTGTTCAAAACCCAACAAAATTATGAATCCCAGAGCAAATATTGATTTAGTTTGGTTACTCACAAAGTTAACAGGTTGCTACAGATAGAAAGCTTCAATGGAGAACCATGGAAAACAGTAAACAGTTCAGCCCTGTATCAGTACTAGAAGAAGTACCTTCTGAAGAAGGTTCCCCAATTCATAATAACAACAGTCAGTCTCTGTCTGCCTTCTAACTTATATAATCTTCTTTCTGATACTAAATTTTCTAAAACTCATTTATCTTGTTTTGGATAAAACAGCGCGACCCCATTCCAGAACAAAGCAAGAAGAGAACACATCAACTGAAAATTTCAATCTGTGCAAGAAACTCACACAAGACTCCATATTATCAGCTTGTCTATGGGAACTACTTCTCGGATCACCGGCAGAAATGCCGAGTTGTACCGGAGTTGCAGACCTGCAAGAACACTTAAAATCCAAAAGGGTTTTGCAGCAAAACAAACAGCTACTGTTTGATTGCATTAGGGAGGTGGTAGAGACCCATGGAGAGAAGGAGAAAAAACAGCAACAATCGCGAGAGGAACCTGGGAAGATCATCTGTGAGAAAATAAGGGAATATGGAGATGAAACAAACATAACCCAACTGCTTCATTTGGACTTGTTGGCTTCAGTAGAAGAATGGAGTGAGTTCAAAGCAGAGACCGGGAAAATTGCAATAAAAATTGGAGATGCCATTTGGGTAGAGATGAGTAATGAAATTATTACAGATATTTTCGGCACCAAATAAATTGCAGAGATTGTTAGTGGTTTAGGTTGTTCATCCATGTACAAATCTGAGGAGCAGACCAGTAAAAAGAAATGAACATTCTTTGTACGTTGTAACTTGTAAAACATCCTTTTCCTCTCTATATTTTTAACCCTTGAATTGGATTATTGTGATTCATCCCAACAAACATTCGAGTACATATTATTGTGATTTATAGACACACCAGTTCGCATCCGAAGAGTATGTTGTCGGCTCACCGGACGATGTCGATGTTTTAACCACCAACTGATAAAAGCAGAATTAATAGTAGGAAAGTATCAGATATCCATTTCCATTTCGTTGCAATTAGTGTGAACGTTGCATTCATTTCGTTAACCACATGGTCTTGAAACCAGACATCTGAAGACTTTCGATAACAGATCTCTCTCTCTCTCTCTCTTCCTCACGGTCATGAACTACACAGTGGAAGTTCATATCTTCCACCCTGCCATTAAATTCTCATAAACAATCACTTTTTTTAATCAATTTTTTTTTTAAAAATTCTTTTACCAATGACTTATTGACCTAACGGTTCGGATTTTCTTGTCGTTGGTTTTTTTTTTTCCCGCTTGCGGGGGGGACACTTGAAAACAAACACAAACCCGTGAGATTTTTTTAAGGGAATCCACAACCCACTTCAAAAGCTTAAGCTTCTTATGAATTCCTCGTAGAATTCATGAATTCAACTCTTTACAGCATTATTTAGTCACATGATGTGGTATCCAGCCACCCACCCAGGTCATATGAAGGGGTTTCAGGTTAGTTTAGGATCCTACAATCATTCAACCAAAATACAATCACAGAAAACAATTGTTGGTTCGCATGATTGCAGGGCTATGAAGCCAAAAAACACAAGATATCTGGTGAACGCAAAATTCCTATTCTTTATCTCATAATCCAAGCATCAGTTGCTTATGCTAAAACGTTTATAATCTTAATAACCAGATCAATAATTTTTTCCCAACTCTGATCACTAACAATCATTTGCCGTAAACATGCCAACATATCTAATGCAACAAACATTTATATTTTATTACTAGTAATGAAGTCCAACAGGGTGGCGCTTAAAAAAAATATAATAATTATATGAGTGGAGAATATCAAAGTTTGGTAGAGATAAGACATCAAAGACAAAACTAGCTGCTTAAAGAGAGAACGAGAAAAGACATTGAAGATAATGTGCCCAATTAAAATTTGCTGCTTTTAGTGAGAGAAAAGGTGCCTCTCTTTTGAGAAATCATTAGAGCAGGTAACCATCCAAAATTTTATTTGTTATTATTATGGAAAAGTTTTTTATTATTCAAACCTTTTGTTTTTCAATTGGATATGTTTCCACATCAAATATCTAAGTATCTGTGTAGTATTGCCCCCCCTAAAAAAAAAAAAAAGGATTGATATGGTAAGTCATGTACCATTTTTCAAGCATCCAGTTACACGGCCTTCGTCTAAACAGGGTGTAGACAACATAGCAATAATGTGACATTCCTATTAGCTGGAAACTTCCTCAAGCATTCTACGAATTATACCGAAAACTTTCAAATCCTACTCGATTAGAATATAAAGAAAAAAAAAAAAGCATATGTTATTCACAAATAACCACAACCACCATATCAATAGAGGGAAAACCTAGGGTGAAAGATAGTAAAATGAGATAATGACTTAAATTGCATTCATAGTGTCATCTATTTGTTGAGCACATGAGTAGACTTGAGTTGGATATTTTCATATTTCAATACCTAAACTTGAGCAAACAGAAGCAACCAAAGAATTATTTAGAAAGTAAATAGTTTGAGGCAAAACTACTCACTTAAGAGTTGCCTAGTTATTTGACGTGTAGTCCCTTGAAGACTTAAATAGCTGCTCCCTTGTAGGGATGGGGTGTGCTCCATTACTTGCTTGAATATAAGTCCATTCACTTCACCTGATTTATTTGGGCAGCTACAAGCACTGTTTGTCAATTAGCAAGTCCATCTTTTAGGTAAAGTTCAAGGAGAACCTTTTAAGGCTCATGAGCCGCAGATATGCACCCCGCATATCAAGTAAAATCGGGCTCTAAAAATATAATAACAAAAATAATGCTATCAACTAGATGTTCTATTACACAGAATACAAAAATAGTAAAAAAATTGGGCTCCAAATCTTCAAATTCCTATAGATTTAATGTCATCATCTAGATCTCTTATGTCCAAGCCTGAACTTTCAAGTTAACAACAGTATACTGCAGACAATCTTTTGCAATTATAGCTGTTTCTCAAAATTAGAGTTCTTAAAATATGAAAGAAAGATATTTTATTACACTGAATACAATGGTAGATTTCCTTTTTTTTTTCCCCTTCAGTCAAACGACTCTGCTTCCTGAAAACTGCCTTTTGGTCAAAACCATAATGCTACCTTCATATATTATTCTGGGACCAAAAAACAAATATCTGCTGAACTATTTTGCATCTATTCAAGCTGACCAGCATTCCTAAACATCATCTCTAATACAAAAACCAGTAGTGATTTGTACATCCTATAAAAGGAGCAGTACCCTCCATACAATCAACAATAGCAACATTTATCTCAGACAATTCTTACGCAGAAATAACGATGGGAAGAAGTCAGAAACATTAAAGAGAGTTGACGCATACGAATGAACACCACTGTGAAATGCTTATATTTGTTAACGCGTGAAGGTTAGCATACTTTTAAAGATAGGATAATCGAAACTACCGGATTTCCCCATCCTCACCAAGCTCCCCATCTTCAAGCTCCTCATAACCACCATTTCTACGAGAACCATCCCGATGGTCTCTCTTGTGCTTTTTATGCCTACTTTCACTATCTGATTCAGGTGTGTATGCATGCTGCCAAGAAACATCAGAAAAAGTTCAATCTCTTCACAGTCATCATATGTAGATCAGAAGATAAGCCAACCATTCAATCTCTTCACAGTCATCATGTAGATTGGAAGAAGAATTGACTACTATTGATCACATGGAAATTCATATACCTTTCTAGATTTTTTACGGTCACTGCCATGTCTGCGAGACTTTTTAGACTCCTCTTTCTCATCTTTATCAGAGCTTACATCGTCAACAGCACTTTGGTGCCGCTTCCGGTGTTTCCTATCTCTATCTTTTTCCCTTTTTCTGTCCTCTTTATAGCCATAACTGTCAGTTACATCAACATTTTCGCTCTCTGTCTCTTCCTTCTTAGATCGTTCCTTCCCCTTTTCTCTTTCACGTTCTCTCTCTTTCTCCTTTCTCTCTTTCTCCTTCCTCTTTTCTTTTTCCTCTCTCTCTTTCTCCTTTTTGGCCTGCAAAGTCAGGAAAAAAAATAAAATTAAATGTGTTTTAAATCATCCAGCAGCTGCAATCACCAACCTATATTAATCAAATACAAGATGACTAAGGTCCAAGCCTGAAGATGGACAAAAAGAGAATGACTCAAGAAGCATCTACAAGGCTACCCATACACCGGAAGGCACAAAAAGACAAAACCCAGGTTTCAAGGCCAGCCCTTTGCACAAAGTTCATCCTCTGTATCAATCTAAATAAAGTTCTAACAAAGAACTGAACATATAATAATCTTTATTTCATTTTTTATATAAGAGCATATCTCGTAAGGAACAAGAGGCAAGAGGCAGAAAGATCATACAAATAGGGAAAAATAAAATTATAGTGCAGAAAAGTGCAACGGTGAGGAAGAGAGCAATGGAAGCGAACAGATATTTGTTCAAGGCATAATAACTAATTCAGTTTTAATACTTAAATGTAAAAGACAAAAATGAATTATGCATCACTTCGTGATAGTTTTTACTGAACTATTACATTGTTTGTTAAAACTGAATAAATAAATGGAAAAATTATCCAACAGTCCCCAAGTTTGGAGCTCTATACCACGAAGTCCAATTTTATACCATGAGGTCCTTCATATTTTCAAATTCTATTGCTAATTTATTATGTTAAAAAGATTCTTGGACTTAGTGGTATAAAATGCACATGTGAGGGACTTATGAGTATGTAGCCCTAAATAAATCCATAGAACTTAAATTTAAGATAGGATTTCACATCTAGCAAAGTGTCATACTATTTCTCAAAATGTCGTCTATTCTTCTTATTTCATAAAAAAAATATCCAATAAAGCATGAATAAAATTGAATAGCCCATAATACCTTATTAAGAAGCTGATAACAAGGTCAGCAGCGAAAGTTTATCGGGCTTAATCCTCATATGGAAAATATTATGCCTATATTAGAATGATGAACACCTTCCCATATTAAAGATTCCTCACCACAATTATAGACTGCATGTCTACATTCATCATAGCTACAAAATCTAGACAGCATGCAACACAAGTTGGACGTGTTGACGAAATTTAGATACCTTTTCCTCCTCACGCTTGCGTTCCTTCTCTTTTGCCTTCTCCTGCAAGTGTGTAATATACTCCTCAAAGATCTCCTTCCTGAAGTTCTCCTCTCCAATTGATCTAATGCAAGTGCATGGACAGAAAATGACCCAGATTATATCATAAAAATTAAATTAAATTAAAAAAAGGTCAGTTAACATGAGAATAGAATTTCCAATATTTTGCAAAACCCTTCCTATTCAAAGCATACATACCTGTACTCTTGGCTCTCTTCCAAAAGCGGCTTGCAATCCTCCCACTCAGAAGCAGCAGTTATTTCCTGCAAGATGGAACAACAGCCAGAAGTTTGTTAGGATTGTCAAATGAATCCCGATGGCTAGGTATTTCCAAACAAGTATCTGTATCTCTCTTCATAGAATTATTTTCATACCTTGGAGCGCAGTAGCTTAGTGAAGTCCTCAGCAAGACGTTGACGCTTTTTAGCTTCTTTCTCCTCCTTTTCCTTGATTCTCTCAAGTAACTCCTCAAATACAAGCTTCAAAAAAGTAGAGCATCACTAAATTCTTGCAGTAGATATTGCATACATAACTAAAAGATACAAATTGAATAAGATAGCTTTTGAGTTCAACTTCAGAAGACTTCAAAGCAAGGTTGTTTGGCTTATTTACAAAATCAATCACTAAGTTTCACAAACAATAATCGGTAAGGTTGTTTGAGTCTCACAACTGACTAGTTTACAGCGCAACTTGGCGGCCAATGCAGCAGCAGAATAGGCCCCATGTTAAGCATTTAGACAATATAACACATTATTCTAAGAGAGAATATTTTTTATGTATTACAAATTTCCTTTACATACATGATACAACATGAGACATAATGTAACACACTATTTGTTGTTGGAAAAGTAAGAAATTGAAGTTTTAGGCATAGAAAAAATGCATCTACTGCATGACAAGAAGACGCACAACTTGAATGTCTTAATTCATGCCCGTGTAACCCAACTTCCTTTTCCGTTTGAGCATGACAACAAGAGACAAAGAGCCGCAAAGCGTTAATGCCTAAACATCGTAACTTTTAATGTTAGCTTCCCACACTCAATATCCATATATCTTTTAATTATCCATAGCTCGGCTCGGCTCAGCTCATCTATACCCCTATTGATAATTTATAACAAGAGATCAAAAGGGGACTGGTCATCAAGGCTTTTCAAGTTCATTGGGAAATAAAAAGGCCTTTAGGTGTGTAGAATACTGGATACCATGACTTTCCAGGAAAGATCATCATTAGAAAAATCGAATATCCAAAAAGAAACTCTTTTCACAAGAGAAAAACCCATAAAAATGACGTTGGACTTCATCAAAGTACATATTTTAGAAGAAGCATGTACCTATAGAGTAGTAAAATTTTAATATTTAATACACACCCCTAAAAATTTTGGGAAGAAAGGACTTAAGATCAAACTGAAACAAAAAATAATAAATAAATAAATACCTTTAAGTTAATATCCGAAATCAATGGGTAACCAATATCCTCCAAAATAGCTGCCTTGAAGTCTTCAAATGTCCATGTTGATGCCACAGTAATCTGGGGAGAAATTATTCAGCATTCAACATGTGCTCTAGATAAGAACAGCAACATGGATCTAAATGAATAATATCTTACCTTCCCCAACTTCATTGCATCTTTTATACGAATTTTGTCTTCGTGATACTGTCAAGTAAACAAAATGTTACACAAAAATAAATAAATAAATAATTTAGAAAAAAAGGGTCTTTGATCCACAACCATTTGCATTTCAAGTATTAACCTATACGGGCAAAAGAATAACATGAACATTCAAAGACAAATGCATTGACTTTAAAGACAAATGCTAATGTAAAGACAAACAAATATGTATAGGGTTTATATTATTTTCATCACCACTTCAAAATAAGTCCAAAATTTCAAGAAAATAAGATAAGTAATCCTGCAGACCCAGAATCATAGAACTACATAAACAAAAGAAATATTACTGTAAAACAAGGATGGATGATTACAATTCAGACGCAGGAGCTAAGATCCAAAAAGAGGACCACACCAAGGAAAATAGAAAAGAAAAAGAAAACAACAAAACCTATAGTCAGAATCCATAAAACTTGAGCACCCATGGATGGTATGTATATACCGTCAAACACATGAATATGTTTGATAACTGATAAGCTAAAATAAACTAGACTAGTGGAATAGAAACTTAAATATGCTATAAACATAATAAATCCCCAAAGGGATCATCTTGGCAAGGGAGAGCAAAACGATGAGTGGCAGCCCAGTAGAGAAAAACACATGCAAGTGCGATTAGATTTCTGAATGCATTGACCAACTTGAGACACAAAAGGCCTGCTTTTCAGTTAAATATTTTATTTAAAAGATTTAAAACCAAAATAAAATAGTGCATATCCCAGAGTTAAATTCAAGGGATTGCTAAATGCCAAACAATTAACAATGTTAGGTTAAAAAAAAAAAACCCTCAAATCTTCTTATTCAAGTAAAAAAAAAAGTCCACAACATGTGAGGAATAGTAGCTTACATCCTATCACATCAGCCTTCAAATTAAATTCTTAACTACCTTATTTTTGTTTTATTGTTTTTTGACCAAAAGGTATTCAATGCTTCTCAAAAAATAAATAAATAAATGCATCTCCCACAAGTAATGCACTTGTGAGATTCTTTATATCAAGTTCTTCCTAAACATCGAAACTGCCAAAATATAGTGAATTGCATGAGGCAACGGGCATACTAAGCTTCTTTATTCCCAATGTATTTCTGTGTCAAAAGGGGGGGAAAAGAACAAGGAAAAAAATTATAACCTTACCTAGTGAACACCCTGATAATTTGAAGAACTCTAAACTGCAAACTGGCATTTGGCATCAAGCAATTCATTATAATGTCAAGCAAATTGTACTTGCAACTATTTTTATATCAACATTGGTGAAGTGAGGAAGTTTCTGATATGGGAGCAAACTACACTTTGTAGATCTACAATTACAGAGGAGGAAAAAAGAAAACAATATATGAACCTGTTTCTCTAATTCTTCGGCAACATCTTCGAACAAATCTTTTGGTGTTGAACCTGAGGTATTTGATGAAACAGCCAGATATGCTGAAGAATCCTTAACCTAAAATTCAAGGAGAAAAATATTAAACTAGATAATAAATTTCTCATCTGGAAACAATCCCTAGTTATATCTTTTTTGTTTATCAAGTAACTCTACTTTTTGTTAATCCCACAACAATTAAACATGGATAAGCTACCTTCATACAATAATCACGCCAGTGAGTTTTTGCTGTAAGACTGCCAGCAGCAACATGTTCTTCCATCAGCTTACGAAACTCATCACGGTTTTTACGCTCAGCCCGCCTCAAATGTTCCTTAATTTTTCACAAACAAAGATAAGAACATAGATCAAAAGAAATCTAATGATAACAAAAATTGATTCAATTAGCCACCTTCTGTATCTTCCTCTCTTCCTCTTCTTCCTTCTCCAGGTCACGAATATAGTCCTGCCATAGCAGATAATATCATAATAAAGTAACAGATACCAACGAATATGATCAATCCAAAATAATGCACTTACCTGGAAAACTAACAAACGGTCAATTTTTTCCAGACGCAAGCATCGTTCATCATCCTCTAAGCGATCTTGAACTTTCCGCCACTGGCTGTTCACCTGTCAACAAAGGACAACTTATGACAAAAGGCTCACGAATAAAACAACATAGTTAAGAACTTGTATAAAAAGAAATTGTGAAGCCCTTTTTACAATGATGTACCTTAATGAAGTCACAGGATTCCAAGAATTGCCTGAATTCTGTTAAATTCCGCTTGTGCTCCTCCTGAGCCTTTGCTTTTTCCTGCATTGAAATTCCACAATGAGAACAATAAGAGTAGGCATGCTAAATTCCATAGGGGCTGACCAGACGGACAGTTCCGTCATAATTTCATGGAAATTCCTACTAGAGCACCCTAAGTCAAACTTATATTCATGAATTACAACATTACCAATACCATGCACTTTTAGCCTTGGGCTTCAAACCAAGGCGAAAAAATAAAACAAAACAAGGTGTGTGGTTTTCAAGCAGCCATATGGCATCCCTAACTTATAAAAATCCCTTTAAAACAAAAACAAAAAACAAAAAACAAAAACAAACCTCTAAATTAGAAAAAAAAAAAAAAAAAAAAAAGTGCTGAAACATCAGAAAGCATTCATTTAATTAATAGCATATTTGCAGCAAATATCTTAAAACAGTAAGACAGATTGACACTAACATACAATGGGGGTTGTGTTATTCTTGAAATTCAAACAATGCAAAGGTTATTTCCTTCAAGTATCAATGTTTCATATGCATGGGCTTTAAATATCAATAAACACTATATATTTAAGGACCATTGGAAACTTTCATGGTTCACATAAACACATACAGGGAGAGCTCGAAAAATAAGGTACATGCACAAAGGAAGATGGTTCAAGACCATCCCTGCTGAAATAAAAACAAAAACAGCAGAATATTGAATTCGAGTAAAAATAAATAAACAAAATAAAATTGAAAATATTGAGTTTAGAGGATCGAACTGGGAAAGCCCATAGATAATGCAATAATGAAATGAAACAATATCTTTTCCCCTAAACCATGTCAGCGTGCAATTGCACAGATCCCTACATAACAAAATGGAAGAAAATAAAAGCAAAAATCTATGCAGCACAAAAAGGACCCTGAAGATGGATGTGGTATGATATGGACATGACACTATGACAGCAAGAGAAAAAAGGTGGACAAAAATTCAATAGTTTTGAGGCAAAATCGGAATAGGATGTTCTACGTTAAGTCCTTACTGGAATCCCTTAGTGGATTTGGAACGATTGTTCCCAGTTAAATAGGTTTGGAGTTTGACAGCACCACCTAAGTTGGTTCTAGTATAAAATGTCAAGCATTGATCACTTAATTAGCAAAAATTGGACAATCCTAAATACATGTTATAATCATAGAAGGTGCAGCATCCACTTCATCAATAATATTGGACAATCCTGAATGAAGAGTCTTTAGAGATAGTGGACCAACTACTTATTCATTGTCGAGTAGCTAGCTATTTTTGGGCCCTTTTTACTAAATATTACATCGGTGCCTTGTATGAAATTTAGTGATGGGGATGCTCCCACTAAAAGTGGTTAAGGCCCTTTTTTTAAAATACTAGATCTGTGCATGGAATGCTTCTTATGAATCAGTACTTGGTTCTCCAAGAGAAAATGGCAGGTGTTTAGAAAGGATAGTGGTGTAAGATGTCAGCTCTTGAATTTTCAAATCTTGGAGAGTTGTTTCCCCAATTTCCCTTTGAATTTTCAAATATTCCAAGCCCACTAACATTGGATTATATTGAAAATAATAATAATACTAATAATAGTAATAATAGATCCTATGAACCATGTAGTTTGAATTTTTCATCAAGGAGGCAACTGAAGTTTCTTTATCGATTTTTTTTCTTTTTTTTTTGGACTCTTTATGTTTAATAAGTGTCTAGCATTCCTATAGTGGTTGTTTGCACTTCTTTTACTTATGAATATGTTCCTGTGCATTGGTTTTCCTATTTGCAGCTACCAAAGATCTACTTGGTTATTCAAAATAAAACAAAAACAAAAACAAAAACATAAACAAAAATTGAAAGAAGAAGGAAGACCTTTTTATAGCCTTTATGACTAAGAAAAGTATTGAGCCTACGAACAGAAAAAGGTTGGTTTATAAAGAAAGCACTGTTAAATGGATATACTATAAGTTATTAACACGACCAGGGACATGTATATGAAACTGTAACTAGTGCAGGACCAACCAAAGCCTTTGTGAATCTCATTAAAAGAAATCTATTCAACAATATGAGTGAGACATACATCATGAATTATATTGAAAAGTCGATAGAGTAAAAAAAATAGTAAGGAAGCCAAAATCACTGCCATAATTATGATATTTAGACATATTTCTGGCAAACAGTTGAAGATCTTTTTTCATTTTTTGTGTACATCCGCCTCAGTTGTAAGGAACAAAAATCTGGAATTAAATATAGGATCCTTATTTACACTTGAAAATCTAAACATGAGTATGCATATACACGTATGAGCAGTTGAAGCAGCAAATTCCTACCTTTTTCTGAAGCTCCACCATGTAGTTTTCAAAAAGATCCTCACGGTCTCTAGCTCGTTCAACAGCCTTGAACCGTTCATCATTTTCAAATAGACTTACAGCTTCTCTGATTATCAAGAAAAGTTTTATCAGAACATCTAGAACATTTGGCATCTTATCTAGAATGATGATCAACAGCAATTACGGAACCTAAAAAATTGAACTATTTATAATGTAAGGAGAAATATTGACCTCCATCTCATGGATGAAGTTAGTTCCTGGGACTCCTGAAAAGCGATCAAAGCGCGTAATAAGCACCATATCACGATATGAGAGAGAGAGAGAGAGAGAGAGAGAGAGAGAGAGTTGCAGATTACATACCTCCAACATTTTCGTGAATTCTTCCCGTGCCATTTTCTGTCTTACGCGCCTCTCCTCAGCCTCCAGCTTTTTCCTTTGACCCAAGTACTTGAACATAATAAATAAAATAGATCAGATATTAAAACCAGATCTGTAATATTATAAATGCATATAAAGGGAACAGCAACAAGAGGATGCGTCACTCATGCCGAGTCCATGTCAACAGAACTCCAACCATGCATGCTAAAAACTTTACTGCAAACATTGATGTAAAATTACATGTTATGTTTACCTCATTAAATGCTTGCTTACGCTCCCCAAGAGTTTTCAGAGCACCATATCTCTTGTCATTAATGATCACTCTCATTGCCTAATAGTACATTTCACTATCAATGACAAGGACTTGTAAAGAGATGACAGATAAAAAGACTAAGAAAACTATTGTTCAAAAAACAGTTACCTGCTCCCAAGTCCAGTCAGACTCAACATTTGCAGATTCCAGGAGTGATTTAAATGCACTTTTTGCCTCCTGAGCGAAAAGAATATTAAAAATAAAGACAAAAGAAGAAAAGAGAGCTAAAATTGCTGATGATGATCCCAAAATTTCCAAATACTGAGTGTATGAATCAAACACGACATATTCTCGGTCAGTACCTGCTTACTGGCGTATACCAAAGGTTCATCATCAAGTGTTTTCTCCTCTAATGGAGTCACATTGACTTTTCCAGCAACCGCCATTCCTTTTTTTGCCTCCTGCCAATCACAACAATCAACATGACAGTTAAAGAAAATTAAGTATTTGTTGTCAATACTTGAATGGCACCTTTTGACCAAGGGAGGATCAGTGTCAGGAAAATGGGCCACCCATGCTGAAGTGATTTTGCTTTAAACAAAACGCTGAACTAGTTAAAATGCATCATAACTCTTTGCCTAGTTTCAAAAATTTTACATTTCGAACTATGCTTTTCTCCACAACCACCCATCAGCATCTGAGCTGATTTCAGCCATGATTGACACAGGAGGGCCCACATTTTGACTTATTGAAAATGCCCCTGAAAAACCAGTCATACCTCAATGTCCTGCATAGAAGCTCCATCTAAGGAATTTGTAACATCTTGAGACGGTATATTATCAAGACTACTCCTGCAATTTTTTAGGATATATAAGGGAGCAATCAAACTACCATTATATTTCTAATTAATGAATTGGACAGAAAAAGATTAAAGCAGCAAAATGAGTCCATACATTGATGTTGTGCTGGCATTCACCAAAGCAACAGGAACTCCAGTACTCCCCAAAACAGAAGCAGGTAAAGGAGAGCCAGTTACAGCAGGTGAGTGGACTCCAACAGCACTAGTTGTTACAGCAGAGGGTGCAACAGGAACGGCGGATGACCCAGAAACCACCACAGGGGCAGGTTCAACAGCAACAACAGGTGTAACTGGAACTGGGCTCGAAGTTATTACAGATATTGCCGAAGAATTTGTGGAGCTAACTGAGTTAGCTGCAGTAGGTGTTTCAACAGAGGAGACAGCAGCAGCAACTGCGGCATGAGAAGTTATACCCGTTTCAGATTTTGTACCTTGGCTAGCTGCTCTTTCAGCTTGTTCACGAGCCATCTGAAAGCAAGTTCTAAAAAGTGAGACCAGAAAAAAAAAAAAAAAAATTTATATATATATATATATATATATATATATATAATGAAAAATAAAAAGCTCTGAAACCTTTAATTCCTCAGGTATTGTCCATTTAGATTGCTTTGTAACCTTGTTGTAGTAATACCTGCAAAAGCCATCCTTACTTATATAGTAACCATATATACCGAGACACCAGAAATAAATCCCAGCATAATTTCACAAGAATATAAATAAAGAAACTGGAAAGAAAATGAATGATAGAACGCACTTTCTTCCCTCTGTAGTAGTGAATTCTTTCCAAACAGTCGACGCGTCAGCCCTCTGTTACAGTGATTGAAAGTTATGAGTTAAAAAGACAGTTAGAAGAACGTCAAGATAAAAGGAATGGCCATTACTCAGTGGGATAGCATAAGCTAAAAAGAAGATTACGCAAACACAGATTTATACACAAGTCAAAATTAAAATTAAAAATAATAATAATAAATAAATGCGGATGAAAAGAAAATTACAATACCTGTGTGATTAATCATTCTTTAAAGAAAGGTACTTTTATACAAAAATGTAATAAGATTAAGAATTAGAACAAAACTGTTAACAGAACATAAAATTTACATATGAATAAATGAGGCGTGGCCCTATTCCAAATAATGCCTTGCAAGGGTTTGCTACATCAACGAAAACCTCTCTCCCATAAAATTAAGTGAGGCAACAAATTTATGTGTGTGAATAGAAATTCCCTAAATGAAAATGTATGTTTCTGCAGCAGCCACACATGCACACATATTCTACGACAATGAAAACAAATTAGATCATATCCTAACTTAAGAAAAATTGCTTGCTCCATGATAAACTTGTTTTGGACCTTGGTTCTTCAATTAATTTGGTACACTGGCAATTTTAGTATAACCTGATACCCAGTATCAGTCATTCCATAATTAACACCAGTGTCAAGTGACAGTATGCTGAAGAAATCCAGATAAGTAAGGACCCAAGCTATAGGAAAATGTTGTGTTTATGCTCTGTATGTACCCATGCCCTTGAACTCCAAAGTGCATTGGTTTGGAAACCCAAACTGGTGCCTGTCCAACACAAGGGCTGGTTCTCTTTATATGTGACCAAACTATTCACACAAATACCCACGGATTTATCCCCATTGGGTTAATCTTGTACATTGCCACACATTCATTTTTTTTCCATCCTTCCAAGTTTCATCACCACCATCCATCTCATAACCTTAATCTCAGCAACAATTAGCACACATTGTTTCATGCTCACCTACCACCCTGCCACATAAATCAGGCTGGCCATTCAATGCTTCCACAGTATTTCCCTATAGAGATATATGCACATAATGTATATACTTACAAGCACACATCTACAACAAATGGTGTCTAATCCGATGCCTAAATAAATATATTATGATTTATGAGTGCTATTGCAGGCAACCTGAGGATCAATGGAAAAGGAAATAAATTGCAGAAAATGTTCATAGTATCATCAATACAGTAGATAAACGTCATGAAAGTTTACTTGCAAGTTGCAACCATGCAGCTCTACTTAGGGCTTTTAAATAAATATAAAACAGTGGATAACATGAACTGTTACAAAGTCATTGGATGATAGCACAATGCTACAAAAAGGACAGTATTAAGGGAGTAAAAGCAATGAATTTCTTTTTCCATTGAGTAAGATGGGATAAAAGACATGATAAAAATTTAAAATATCAATAATTTGCAGATCAGTAATTAACAACATATATGAAATGCTTTGTAGACAAACACCAATTAATCAAAAACTGAGCAAGTAATAAGAAAATAGTGATGCATTGACTAAGGGATAACAATCAAACACAGTTCTTTTATAAGAATTTCCTGATCTAACAAGATATGCAACCGAGATTAAAATGCCTAAGGCATAACACAGTTCACATGAGCCCAGCGAATGGCAGTCTGCCTAAAAAATTTCACTTTATCAGCGAGTAAATTCGCAAAAACTGAAGTAGTATAAAAACGCCAAGGACGTTTTGAGTAAAATATGAAAATATCTAGGTGTTAGCTACGAATTGGCATGTAAACTTGCAAAACTCTCCCAGGAAATCAAGAATCCAATACAGAGTATGAAATTAAAAAACACATAAAATCCAAGATTCATGTCTGACGCATACTAAGGAGTGCGGGTGCATGTACAATGCCATGCCTACAAAAATATATAACATATAATGTTGACAAAGGCACGGGAATAAATAAATAAATAAAAAGCTAATTCCCCATATTTTGTCACCATTTCCACCACAAAGACAGATGCATCTTGGTTCCACTCATTTACTCGTCACCAGGGGAGCATGCGAAAGAGGTCATATCTAAAGCCACCAGGTATATATAGACCCAACAGGACCAAAAAAAGAATAACAAAAAAAAAAAAAAAAAAAAAATTTGAAACAGTATGAAAGCACCGGATTCAACAAGTAGATTATATTCTTGCAGCTTCAATTTCTATCTGACAAAGAATCAATAATATAAACCGACACTGCAGGTATGACTAAAAAGAGTAATGAAAAAAGACAGAAAGAAAAAGATCCAAAAGAGTATGTGCACCAATCTCAATGACAATGAGTAAAACATATATCATCACCAGACTCCGATACAAAGGAAACAAAACAAAGCCCTTTGAAGAAGAAAATCGACAATAGGTAAAATCAAAATAATAACAGAATTCACTAACTGCAATATTTTTACAGAAGGTACAGTAAGCACCATTAACCCAGCATTTCATACCTCTGAAAATGAGTAGATAACGTGTACCTGTGGAACCCTTTGGAAATCATATAACAACAAAGCAAGTCATATACCACAAACAAATGCATGCAATAACAGCACTACAAAGAAGCATACCAATAATGAAACTATAAACAAACAAGATAGAAATAAATAAAATCAAATGAAATGAATATACAGATACCACAAGGCACAGATGATGGTTAGCACGGGGATATCATGAAAAAATGTGACAACAAAACTCTTAAGAGTTTCATACAATACATTGTAGACTTTTCTGCACTTCCACCAACTGTATTTCTAGAGCTGAACACAAACTGATGTGGCGAAGGCAATGGAATTTACCACCGAAAAATCTAACATGAGGAAACTCAAAATAAAAACAAAACCAATACTGAAATGCACTCTGAGGGGTGCATGACTGCATTGCTACTATATTAATCCTGCAACCATGTCTTTTGATACTTAAAGCATTTTAGCAAAATATGTGAACCATATCCTTGTAATCCAGAATCAAAGAGACAGAGAGCAAAAGAATAAAAATATATAAGTGAATGAATAAGATTAAATAGGATGAGGAAAAAGCAAATTATAGAAGCAGTCAACGATTGCCATAACAGATAAAAGCAGTCCCATTCTCACCATAAAAGCACTACCAGAAACCCCAAAAAAAAAAAAAAAAAAAAAAAAAAAAAATTCATTACTATGTCGCAATGATTAACTGTAGTTAACCACCGATTCCACATGAAAAATGTCCCTATATGATAAAATAAAATGTAAATAGCAAAATGTTGCCTGCCTTGAGAAAGTGAAACCCCGCCTTCAAAGTGAGCATAAAGAGCAGTCGTTATTTTCTCCCGACTTGCCATGACATCTACAAACAAGTGGAAGAACATGCAAAGAAAAGGAGAATTCGCATAAAACAATTATGATCAATTTAAGCATGGTTACAATTGTCAACATCCACAAAGGGAACACAGATTGATCAAATTCCAAAGCATTTCAAAAACATGCTTGACAGGCAATAAGAGGACTTTATAATTATACAAAGAGCAACCAAGAAGTAATATGACTCACCTCAATTGGTGTCATCAATTCCAAAGGCTTCTCCCAACTTGATTGCCTGGTCTTCTTATTATAATAATATCTGAAAATATAAATATATCCGTTAGGAAGAATATTTAGAAAGAATACAGGATGTGATGACCGATGTCAAGATGACTAAACAGGAAATTTAGGAATAAACCATTTAAAATTAATGAAATATTATAATAAGCATAAGATCCACAATAAATCACATATTGAAAAGATAAAGTCCACATTTTAACCAACAATGCAGGAGACAGAGATATAATGTAACCTGCAGCTATAACAATAATTTACCTTCTCCCATCAGCAGAGGTATGCTCTTGCCAATCAGATGTGGATTGCAGAGTGGAATTAGTAACATTTGCAGCCTGAAATTCCAACAAGTTGAAAATAAAAAATAAAAAGTCAGGTTCCACAGAACAATAACTAAAAATGTACCCACAAGTTGCCCACAACTGGAACAAAGAGAAGGGGGGCCATATATCATTTTGCTTCCAAGTGAAAATCAGAAAACTTGGTAGAGGTTTCTATCATCGTCACTTACCGCACCAATCAGATGGTCTGCCTTTTGAATCAAATGTGAAATTACAATTTGATTTATTCAGCAATTTAAATTAAATTAATACTCAAAGAAGTGGGTAAGAGATGATTTTGACCATAATGAAGTGGAACTTTACTAAAAGTTGAAGGTAAATGATGCTCGATCATGACCTCAAGAAAGGTCAGTGATATTACAAACACCAAAGGGGTGGTCAATGATATTCTTAAAAACCTCAAGGAAGGTTTCTAGCACCTCACATAAATTTTATCTAGCACTCAATTTAAACGAGGAAGAAAGGTTGATGAAACCAAGGTTTCACCAGGAAAGACGACACTAATAGTATGACATATCTAGAAATACACCACTGAAATGGTGCATGCAGGAAAACCACTCACACAAGTTCTTTTGACACACTAAACCAAAATGTTGATGTGGGTGAATCAATGTCTATGTGGCCAACACAGAGAGCCTTTAATCAAACAAACAATGCTTCATTACGGAGATGTTCACATGGCAAAAAACCTTTGTAATGATGGGAAATAAGACTATAGTGCAACAGTAATCATGAAAAAGGCACTACACACACACACACACACACACACTGAGGCAGCATCAACAGCAGATTGCTTCATAAAAATAAAGCAACAGTAAGACAAGTTGTGCAAACAAAAGACCCCTATTCAGTGATAAAAAATTATAGAATAAGATAAAAAGAGAATTGAATTACAAGAATTAATTAAAATAAATAAAGAAATAAAAACTTACTGGAACTGTGGCAGCCATAACTGAAGGTTGATGACCAGCCTGCTGCACCGGAGAAACAAGCACTTGACTCTGACCTCCAGATGATAACCAAGGTTGCCCCCCAACAGGTGCTTGCATTTGAGATACTGGTTGGAACTGGGATGCATTGACATTACTTTGTGGCTGGCCAAATGAAGATGGTGCAAACTGAAACAACACAAATTTATGAAAATAAATCTTAAAGGTAATCCACTCCACACACACAGAGAGAGAGAGAGAGAGAGAGAGAGAGAGAGAGAGAGAGAGAGAGAGCACAATATGCAAAAACAATGAAAAAATTCATGAGATCTTACAGTATATGATGAAGAGAGGGGCATTCCAGGGCCACCTAAGCCAGGCATATGATTACTATAAGGATGAGCAGTTTGCTGGGACTGCGGTGAGCCTGATGTAAGAGGCCTGTTTGGCTGATTGTACTGCATTGGAATCGGCTGTGATGAAGGTGTAGCATGAACAGGCTGACTAGGCCTTGGAGGTAACTGCTGCATTGGTTGAGAAAACTGCAGCTGCTGACTCTGACCAGAAGGCATCCCAACAGTAGATGAAGAAATACCTTGCCCAAGTGGCCGGAATTGTTGGGAAGCTGCTGGAATAAACGCCTGTCCTTGCTGCACAGGAACTCCAGGTCGAAACTGCAACAAATGGATTCGCACATAACACACATATTTAAATCTTATATAAGAACAGATGAAAAAAGTCACCAATCTTGAAGAGGAGAAGGAATTTACTTGCATAGGTAAGGGTGGACCAAAACTTTGAGGACCCATGGATCCAACTGCAGGAGGCCGAAGTGGCTTTTCCAAATAGAAGTAGATAGAGATAATCACATGGGAGGGAAATAGAAAGTAGGTGGAGAGAGAGAGAGAGATTCAGAGCCCAGTAAAAGGGAAAACATTATATACATTTAGAAAGATGAATGATTCATAAATGATACATCTATATATATTTATATATACAGAAATGATCATTTAAGGACCGGTTCTTAAATTAAGTTAGGTCCACTCACCATTTTCTCACATAGGATAAGCATTTTGAAAAACCGACTGTTGGATTAGAAAATCTTCTCATGTATGTCATGTCTACCAAAAATCACAATGATCTGACCATTGGTTTTCAAAATACAGTTCGTGAAACACTCTAACAGTATTTACCGTTGAATGCTATAACAATTGTTTAACATTCTGTATTAACGGTCGGTTTTTCAAAATACATATTCCAATGGTGAGTGGACCTTAAATTAAGGTTAAGGACCAGTCCTTACTTGATCATTTCTGTTTATATATATATAGAGAGAGAGAGAGAGTAAAAGCTTTGATAGTTAAGGGGCCATTTGGATAAGCTTCTACTTCCTGCTTTTTTTACTTTTAAAAGTAAAAAACATGAACTTTTAGAAGTAACTACCAAATTTTTGCACTATAGAAACTATAAAAAAAACTTCCATTTTTTTAATTTTAAAAGTAAAAAACAAAAAGTAGAAGCTTATCCAAAGAGGCCCTAAAATACCAAATGAATGAAAAGCAAGCTCAGCTGTTTCTGGGAAAAAAATATAATTGAGAGTTTTGAACTCAGTACAGGGATAATCTAAAAAATCATATATCTAGACAACTTTTTTCATGCCAAGTCAAATTGAGTCTTTGAGTTGCAAAACTAAAACCAACAGAATAACCACATTGGAAGTGTGCTACCTGTGCACCTGATGATTGAGGGTTATTGGCCATTCCAGCACATAGAAATACCTCCCCAAATAGCTGCAGAGACCAACATTTCATTAGCAATACCACCCACCCAACGATCAAAATGTTGCCAACTACAGGAGTTGGAACATTGCAAAATTATCAGAAACATTGCCTAGTGATGGACCCATACACGAGAGAAAAAACAAGCATTTAAGGATGCCCAAACTCTCCAACTAAACAAACAAAATAATCGACTCACGAACTGTGTGGTATGAATACAAACAATGTTGCCAATTTATGTCATGCATTTCAATACTGTAGGGTCAGCTGACCCCTTGTAGTTGGGATTAAGGTTTAGCTGAGTTGAGTTTTATTTCAATATTGCAGATTATTAGCTATTGAGACTCACGTGCATATAACAAAAATAAAGAACATAACTCTTTTTTACAAAGAAAATAAATATGGGTATAAATAATCAGCAAGATTAACAAGAATGTGAAGTGGTAACAACAAAATCCATTGCAAACAGCACTGGATTAGATCAATTTGTGTGTTCCACAATCATAATACCATACAAAAGTGAAAGGAATTTTCAATTCAGTATTTATCGTTTTGCACTATCTTCCCCTCTCTCTTTTTTTGTCCCTCTCTAGCCCACAGCACATCTGTGCTCTTAAACAAGGCGCCCCTCACTACTGAAACCCTGAGAAAGAAACTCCATCGCAGACACTATAGTGTACCAAACACAAAGACAATCAATCAAACCCTAGCGAACGGTAATGTGAACTAAAATTCTCAAGATTACGCTTAAAGGGGAAAAAATAAAGGTTTTATTAGGGTTACAGGGATTGAAATTCCAATTCTCATATCAAACTGGAAACTAATTTTGAAGTATTTTTTATTCCCAAATCCACTGTATGAATAAACAGAACATATATATATATATATATATATATATATATATAGAGAGAGAGAGAGAGAGAGAGAGTATATCTAATTAACACCTACCTGAACAGGGCTTGAAGGAGCAAGATTAACAGAGCTTGATGAAGCTTTGACGATGGAGTTCGATGGAGCCAACCGACGCGTCCCTCGGTCTCGTGTAAGATTGTCGTCGAGCTTCACGGCCGCTTTATGTAGGAGTGTTTTTCTGACCTGCACTTCCAGCTTAGGGCTAAGGATGGTAACGGATCGGGTTAGTCGGGTTATCCGTTACCGGTCCATTTCTAATGGATTTTGCATAAAATGGTTAGTCACGAGTAGGGGTGTACATTGGCCTGTTTGGTCGGTCTATACCCTCATTATATGAACCAAACCAATCACCTCGGTTTGAGAAAAATGAAAACCATTAGGTACCGTGGCACTCATGATAACCGACCAAAATAGGGGATGTTTTTCGGCTTGGTTCGGTTGGTTTATCATCGGTTTTGATAGACGCTAATTTAAAAAAATAAATAAATAAATTTGTGTGACAAAATTGTGTCACCCAAAAAAATTGTCACTGCCAACTCCTATGTTCTCTCTCTTTTCAAGTACTAGCAATGCAAAACCTGTTATGCATGAAGTAATTTGAAAATTGTGTCACCCAAAATCAACCACTAGTAATTAGAACATATTATGTATAAGGTAATTTGAAAATTGTATCACCCAAAATCAACTACTAGTAATTTTTAAATAAAAACCTAATATGCATGAAGTAATCCACACTACCAAGTACCAATTTCCAAAATAAGTTCCAATTGGGCTAATTCATACAACTACAATCAAACAATAATGCATTATGCAAATAGTAGGGGTATACATCGGTCGGTTTGGTCGGTCTATACCCTCATTATATGAACCAAACCAATCACCTCGGTTTGAGAAAAATGAAAACCATTAGGGACCGTGGCACTCATTAAAAC
This sequence comes from Hamamelis virginiana, assembly GCA_017140935.1. Classification (NCBI taxonomy): domain Eukaryota; kingdom Viridiplantae; phylum Streptophyta; class Magnoliopsida; order Saxifragales; family Hamamelidaceae; genus Hamamelis; species Hamamelis virginiana. Next base: position 3,941,424 of record JAESVK010000050.1, on the reverse strand, counting down.
CAACCAAATAGGGCGGTTTGGATTGGTTTTGGTCGGTTCAATCGGTCCCGGTCGGTTCTTGAACACCCCTAGTCACGAGTCGCAACCTGCTGATATTTCAAAAGTCTAAGGGCCTGTTTGGCATTTTAAGAGTTTAGGCCAGAACCAATGTTATAAATAGTTCAAGTCAAAATTGATTTCAGTTTAAACTGGTTTTATAAGATAAGCAGTTTGTCAAAACCAAATCAGTTTTTTTTTTTTTCTTGTAAACTCTCTACCAAAAAATCCCTAATTCCCAACAAAACCCTAACTTTCAAATCAAAACCCTAACCTCCAAATCATTATCAACATAAAATTTTCCATTTAAATTTCCCAAATCAAAACCCTAACCTAAAAATTGATGTAGAGATGTAGCAGCTTTCCCACCGTCCAAGTCAACTATCTCCCACGACTCTGCCTTACCCTTGTATGGAAGCTTACCACTGATGCAGAGGATGAAAGTCAGTCACAAGCAGGGAAGCCTGACACTTGCCAAGTTTGATTGATATGGTGCTAGAGTGAATTAGAGTAAGGAGCGTGAGCAGGGGGTAGAAGCCTCCGAGAAACTTGATGAGGAGATCAGCGGCGGGTCCCAAAAAGGATGGATTTGATCGACCATGGCATTCTAGAAAACTAAACAAATAGTGCTAGATCGCAAGCTATATCTTTCAGACGCCAAGGCAGTGGCAGCTGCAGCAGCAACGACTATGGAGCAGTAGCGAAGAAAGAGGCAGTGGCGGCATACACGGTGGCTATCGACGAAGAAGGAGGAGGAGGCGGCAGCGACGGCTATGTAATAGCAGCAGCGAAGAAGATGAAGTGGGCCAAGGAGTGGGTTTCTTCCACTATTCTCCATTTCATACTTTTTCTTATCTGGTTTTTTTGAAATCCAGGGGATACTTAGAGCAGCTTTAAACTGATTTTGGGCCAAAACTAAGACAAGAAGAAACTGGTTTTTGAACTTACCAAACACAGTTCATGACATTTAGGCCCACCTTATCCCCATGAAACCTGGTTCTTGGGTTTCCCAAACACCCCCTAACATGTGTTGATATTGCACAAATACGCAATATTATCACGCAATTTTGGATAGGGGTGTTCAAAAATCCGTCCAACCCGCCATACGCGCCTAACTCCAATCGAACCAATTCACAACCCGTAATTACATACAGTGGCGGAGCCAGGATTTTAAACTATACTGGGCAATTTTAAAAATTTAATAAACACCATATTTAAGCTACACACACACACACACACACACACACATTGAGAGTTTTCCCATAACAGAACTATATAAAGAGTCAATCAAAACAAAAGAACGTATCTATTTCGAGCATGACAGAGACAATTACAAAAGAAAAAAAAATACGCTATCAAAATTGCGCCCTACGATTCTTCAAAGAATAAAATTCATCTATTATTGATTATTGAGTCTAAATCTATATCTTCTGCAAAATCCTTCTCAATGTAGATAACCAAAGAATCTGCCAAAAACTTGTCCCCCATCCTATTACGAAGTATAGATTTAACTATCTTCATAGCTGAAAAAACTCGTTCTGTAGTTGCCGTCGAAACGGGAAGGGTCAAAAATAAACGAATCAACCTATCAATAAGATGATAATACATTGTCTTGTTTTCTTCAACCAATCTTTGGCATAACTCAGAAATTGTAGACAAATTCTGGAATTTTTCATGATGAAGTATGTTAACCTCATAATGTTCTAACTGACTTCGCAAGTGATGCATCTCTTGATGAGTGAAATCATCAGGATAAAATTTTTCTGCAAGAGTGCTAATATCATCAATGTTAAATGACTTGAAACCATTGCTAGGATCCAAAGCCAAGCTAAGGGTAAGGAGTTCAACTGACCTCTCATTGAATCTGCTATTCAACTCCATCAATTGATGATCTATTACTGTATTGAATATATCAATGCGATAATGATGCTCAACTATGATGTTAGTAGGTCCCAGACGAGAACGAACCCCTTCGAAGCAAGCACCCATATCAAGAAATTCAATCTTATGATTTGTACAAAATGATTCCACATGACTAATTAGAGCATCCCAACTATCTTCTCTCAAAATGTGAAGAAGTGCTTTTGTACTTGAAACAAGTTCCATGGCATTTATGATATCTAGAGATTTTTCTTGCAAAGCTTTACAAAGCAAATCAACGATTCCCATAATTTTTTGCATTAAATTCAAGATAAATATGAATTCAAAAGATCTCATCACTAGCAAAATACCACGGGCTTCCTCGCGTATTAATGGTTTGGATCCATTAACACTCAAGCTTTGAAGAACTGTATATACTGCACCATACATATCTGTCACGCTGCAAATAGAATCAAAGTGAGAGCTTCAACGGGTAGCTGCAGCTCGACGCAAAGTGCCAATTTGGTTAGCCCCTCTACCAGTCAAGCATTCACCAGTAGCTACCCTTTGATCATTTTCAATAGCTTGAGCATATTGTAACTCATTAAGGCGTGTGGAGGAAGCACTCACAATATTGACAATACAAGTCAACTTTGAAAAGAAGTGCCAAATAACAAACTCCTCTTGAGCAACCTTAACTAATGCTAGTTGCAATCGATGGGCAAAACAGTGAATATAATATGCATATGGACAATCTTTAAGAAATAAAGCTTGTAATCCATTCCATGCACCACGCATGTTGCTTGCACCATCATATCCTTGACCCCACATGTTCTGAATTTGTAAATTGAAACGAGATAGGACACTGGATATCTCTTGTTTAAGAGTTGCTGCAGTGGTGTTTGAAACATACACAATCTCAAAAAAACGCTCTCGCAAAACGCCATCAACATCAATAAATCTCAAAATAATGGCCATTTGCTCTTTCCTAGATTCGTCTTTGGCTTTATCCACTAGAATAGAAAATTTGGCATCCCTAATCTCCTCACGAATCCTACTTCTCACCCTATTAGCAAAAATATGCAATAACTCCTTTTGAATCATTGGTGAGGTATACTTTGCATTCCTTGGAGCATTTTCAAGAATAACTTTATTAATATCAGGATCAAGTTCCCAATTAACTTCAACAATTCAATAAAATTTCCACGATTTTTTGACTCCACAATTTCATTATGCCTTCTTAAAGCACATGCTTGAAAAGAAAGCCATCGAAGGCTTCTAATGGTTGTTTTAAGTCGTAAGCTATTCTTTTGAATTTCTTCAGCTGTTTGTGTATTCAGTAATTTGTCAATGTGTAGAGTAACATTCATTAAACCATTCATAGATTGCATAGCATTATTATGTGAAGATGTGTGACCTCCTTCATGTATCAAAAATGGACATCTTTTACCATCATTAACCCTCTTCCAATTTTTAAATCCTTCATTGGTAAAGACATTCTGGTTTGACGTTTCATTATCAAAGAGAAATCATGGAAAACAAAACACTGCATCCTTTGAAGGTGAATACTTTAACCAAGAAAATCGTCTGAACCAAGAGTATTGAAATCGACGACCTTGAGATCCAATTTCAGATCGTTTATACTCTTTAAGATGAGGTTGATATGCCCCCTTCCCAATGTAATATCGTCTAACATCATCCCGTTGATTAACGGGATGTTGACATATCCGAATGCGTTCCCCTTGATCCCTTTTAAGAAATGTATCATCAAATTCAATTCTTTGAGAATTAGAAGTATGCTCATTGGGAATTGAAGTCTCGACATTTAGTTCAATTCTTGGAGATTTAGGAGAACGTTGCTCGTTGGATATTGAAGTCGAAGTATTGGCAATTGAAGTATCGATAGGTGATGGAGAAGGAATTGATCTTGGTTTGAAGAAATAAATAAGAGTTTTTCCTTTCTTCTTGTCTTAATGTGCCATTATATTAATAACCTAAGAAAGTAATTGAAATTATGAGAATTAATTTACAGCTTATTTAATTAGGTGACATTGTTATATCCATTTTTAAAATTTTAAAATATAATCACCAAATATACATAGCAAACAAAAATCAACAATCAATTAATCAATCAATCATACAAAAAAGGGTTTTCAATTAGCTCACTCCCAACATCCTACAACCATACTACAACAATCAATCACAAAGGGGGTTTCCAATTGGCTCACCCTGAACCTCCTATTGCCACTATTTATATATGACTAGATAATTTAATCAACTAACTAAATAAATAAAAATTGAATAATTAATGTGCCAAAACATGTAATTAAAATGGCAAAAGAATACCTGAAATAGTGTCCCCACTGTTTGGTATGTATACGAATATATCAACTAGATAATCAATCGCCAGCCAACACAACTGAAATCAAATACCCATAGCCATCATTAGATGCTAATAATAGGAACAAACAACTCTTATGCAAAGGTTAAGCAAAGCCCAAGCTGATTTGAAGCTAATAACACCATGATATTGATAGATTCATATATATTAAATAATAAAAAGAGAAAAAAAACAGTACACAATTTAAAAAACAAGGGAAAGTAGAGATTGATATATTCATATATTTTTAAGAAAAAAAAAAACCAATACATAGTTAAAAAAAACTAGGGCACCGTTTGGATTTGTTTTTTATAAGTACTTATTTGCTTTTTTAAAAATTTGATGTAATTTTAGGGGTGTGCGCAGGTCGGGTGAGGGCGGGTGGAGTGTAAAACCGTCAACCAACCCGCCCTTGGCGGGTGACTAATTCTCCCACCCGCCAACCAACCCATCTACCTCAATAACCGGTGGATTGGTTAAATATATGGCGGGTTTCAACCATCGGGTTGGGCGGATTGAGCAGATGAAGCATTACTATTTTTTTTAATAAAAACCTAAAGTTCTTAAAACCTTTTTAACAAGCAAAAACACATCAAATTCGTATCTAACAATGCAATATTGTGTTATTTAGTAATTAAACTATAATCCAAACAATTATTCCAATAGTAATAAACTAAAATGCCAAAATAAATTGCCCTACAACAATAGAAGCTATTAACTAGATACATAATAATAAGGTTCATTATTATTAAAAAATCTTACAAACTAACATATGGTTTCACATTCAAAATTGAAAGGTTATCAAACCAAATAAGTGCATATTCAAACTATTATAATAAATATCTCAAGGGAAATAAAAAACACTGACTTGCAAGCATATCCAATTAAGGAAAAATATAAGGTAGTAATGAAATTTATTTTATATAAATGTATTATTTATTTATATTTAATTATTTGGCAGGTGGGGGTGGGTTTAAGGCAGGTTGTTACCTTTATACCCGCCAACCGACCCAACCCGCCAAAAATTCATTAAATCCACCCAACCCAACCCTCCTGACTATTGTAACTACGGTTTGCGGATGGGGTTGGGGTGGGTCGGGTCGGGTCCGGCGGGTTGGGCTGGTTTTTGCACACCCCTATGTAATTTCTTATGAAAATTTTAAAAAAGCAAATAAGTACTTATAAAAAATAAATCCAAACGATGCCAAGGGAAAATATAGATTGATATATTCATATATTTTAAAGAATAAAAACAGGAAAAAAAATAGTTCACAGTTTATAAAACTAGGGAAAATAGAGTAAAAGGAAGGGCTAACCTTGTTTGAGTTGTTTCAGTGATTCAGAAAATTTAAGAGAGATGGACATCTCACAGCCAGACAAAGGGTTTCTTTGATATCACGTTTCACCTTGACTCCTTGAAAGAGAAAGGAAGAGAAAAGATTAAGAGAATGATTTCGTGATATGTATTCTGATATGTTTTGAAAACTTAAAAAAGATGAGTTGGACCACCACACCAAAGTTAAGCTGTTGAGTTGTAGCATGTAGGGCTGGATTGTGGGCTAATATTTAAAATATTTGAACTGTGGGCTTAAAATAGAAGTATGAAATTTTTTTTTGCCAACTTAGCCTGGGCTACAGCCCAGGCTAGCCCCCTTCTACGCTCCGCCGCTAATTACATATCTCATGAGGGGTTGGGTCGAGTGGATGAGATATAAATTCTATGAATAAGGTTGGTTGGTGGGTGTCAATACCAAAACCCACTGTGGACACCTCATTTTTATCAATTATTTCTAGCATATATTTATGCAAATGATCAGCTCGAAGAGTGGATTATTTGGTGAGGAATTGGCCTTGTAAAGACCAAATTACCCAAATTGCCCTTTTCTGAGGAAAAGAACAATTCATTATTTCATGTGTACATTTGGGTTAGAATCAATCCATTTGTATTGCATTTGACTTTGAAGGTGTTTTAAAACATCCCTATAAATTTTCATGACATTCTGATAAGAGCTCGATACGTAATTAGGGTTTTTGCGACTTGAGGGGCGTTTTCATCATTTTTTTCGTATAATTTCCGAATGACCTCCGAATTCGAAACAGATTGTTTCATGAGGTTTATATGGATGTGGGGAGTGTATTTGAAGTATCAATTGAACATTTGAATGGTTGAAATAGATTCGCCCAAAATCGATCCTACGGGCGAGAATAAGTCAAACTAGGGTTTTATTCAAATTGACCGGGAATTGGTCGTTTTCACCAAAATCAAAGATTTTCAAAATATGTTTTCAAGTACCAATTTTATAATAAAACCATGTTTTTAGAAGTGGTTCAAGCCCAATTGATCAATTTTATGAAACAAGGAATGGTCATATGACCAATTTTGACACAACCGGGTCGATTGGCTAGCTTTTTATCAAAACCCTTGACCATAGTCAAGTATTTTTGACCCAAAATCCTTCTAAATATGTGGAGGATCAAAACACGGTCGTTTTGATACCTGGACCATCGAATTTGGATGAAAATTGACCAAGATATGGCCAAAATACCAAAATCCCTCGAAATAGGGCAAAATTGGGGAAAGTCACTACGGTGACCGTCCAAGCTAGGACGGCCACCAGGATGCTCGAGCATATTTTTTCATTTTGGAAAGTTTGAGACTTTCCCACTTGTTTTGGCCGACTATATTTGATTTTTTTGGATATAATTCGAAGGGTTTCAGCTTACAAACCCTAGGAGGATTGGTTCTAAGCCCTAGGATGATTTTTTAGAAGGATCAATCCCAACCATTCAAGGTTTTTAAACCCTAACTCTATAAATACACCATTATAGAGAGAAAGAGGCTAGGGTTTTAGAATTTCGTTTTTATTCATCATTTTTGGGGGAGAACCAGAGGCTAAGGAAGGAGGGAGGAAGAACTCAAAGCTTAGGGATTTAAGGAAAATAGCCAAGATGGAAGAAGAAAAGGTAAGGGTTCTATCATAGTTCAATTTTTTTTGTTTTCATGTAAATCTTCTCTTCCATCCTTATGTTTTTAATATATATGATATGTATGGATTTTAGTTGTTTTCATATGATAGAATGATATTAGTTGTTGCATGTTTAATGCATTTTGCATGCTAGAATAGGTTGTGTTATTTTTAATATAGGGTAATAATATGTTCAATATGTTTAGGAATAGTTTTGTTATGATTTTATGTAAACAAGCATGTTTAGAGTTAGTTAGTTTAATTATGATTGTATGTTAGCAAGCATGTTAGGATGTTTTTTTATTGTGATTTCATGTGATTAGATGTGATTAGGGTTAGCTTTATTATTATTTCATGCGATTAGATGTGATTAAGGTTAGCTTTATTGTCATTTTATGTGAGTAAGCATGATTAGGGTTAGTTTTGTTATGATTTCATGTGATTAGATGTGATTAGGGTTAGCTTTGTTATGATTTTATGTGAATATGCATGATTAGGGTTAGCTTTGTTGTTATTTCGTGTGTGTAAGCATGTTTAGGGCACGTGTTAATATGTTTATATAATCGTTGGAATCTTTGATGTTCGATTGATGATATTAATGATTATGTGAATATGTTAATATGTTATTTTGGCATGTGATGAGTCTTGAGTCATTATTTTTATGTTTTTATAATTATTTAAACACTTGTCATGGATTTGATGGTTTGAATATATAAATTGCGTACGAGGGAGCGTGCAAAGGTAAGATCCTCCCCTTGTGTTTAAAATAATTGTTTAAGCATATTTTTGTGTATTTTTGATATCTTCTGCATGATTCTTATAGTATGTTCATAGTATATTCATGTAGAAAGCATGCTAGGCCATCTTCACATTTTTTTTATTCTTTGTTTTCATGGTTTTTATAGTGGTTTAAGGTTCATACTCAAATCTGTCCGGGCTTGTTTATGTCTTTAAATCGCTTCTAAAAATTATTTTAGGGCCAAATCCAACTTAGAAATATGCTTAGGTTCACATAGTTCAATTAGTATGCATTTAGGAACATTTTCATGCATGGTTAGAATTGATTTTATGAATGTTTGATTAATTTATTTAAAATTCCAGCATGCATTTGCATTAGGATTTTAGACTAACTTTAGGGCTAGTTAGAGACCCTAGGCTTAGGAATATCACTTGACCTTCCCTAGGACTGTCATTTGTTGTAAAAATCATTATCTGATTTGAGTATTAGAGTTGATTTAAGAGTTTATCTTCGAGGGATTTTCTAAAAAGACTTTAATGTGATTTTTATGAAATGAATATGATTTTTATGAAAGATTTGATTACTAACTGATTTTTGAAAGAATTTGAAATGTTTTAAGATTTTTATCTTGGGATAAGATTCTCCCAATATGATTTGTTTTATTGAAATATCTTTGAAAAAGATTTTCAATTGGAATTGAATTCTAAAGATGAGAATCGTTTAGAATATTTTGATTTAAAAAAAAAAAGGTCTTTTAATTTGAAATGATTTCAAATAAATAAAAACACTAGAAGCTAGAGTCTTGACTTAAGTTGAAATACTTTTGATGATGTGATCGATTACAATAGGAGAGTCCTAGGTAGTCGAACTACGTGGACTTTGATACTTGCTAGGTAACACTAGTAAGTTATGTAGGCGCTGATAGGGCTCAAGTCCTCCCTAGGATACTCGTAGGGTGTCCTAGGTTTTTAGGGTTTGATTGTATATTATTTTTCTTCTTATTATTATTATAGTTTATTGCATTTATATCTCTACTTTCATTGGTTGATTAGATTATTTAGGATTGCCTGCATTAAGGATTTAAATAGCCCAAATAAATTCGAAGTCCTTTAATTAGGGCGAGGTGGGTGCCTACAAGTGAAAGCTTGGAACCTTCCCACGTCGTAACCTAGCCCCCGGATCTATCTCTGGTTTGTATACTGTCTTTTCATTGGAATGGAGTTTGTTTTGTTTTCTTTAAAATAAAAATATTTTTATGGTTTCCTTATTCCTTAAAAATAAGGTGGCGATTCCTTTGTTTGTTTTCAAAAAGCCCCCCTTAATCATCGCCCGGTGATGATGTGGACCCTTAAGCCCCGCCAAGGTGCTGGTTCACACCCGCCAACATATATATATATATAATAAATTTACATAAAATGATTTAAGATATTTGTTATTTTTTTTTTTTATATACATGTTAGAAAAGTTAGAAAGCAGAAACCATAAAGGCCAAAGCAAAATAAATGCTATAAATTTATAGCTATTTCTTTGCCATCAAATTACATTGTAAAATGTTGGATAGATCCTCCAAGGCATTTAAATATTATGTTATAAAGTGGTGATGTGTTTGTTCTTCATCATATTCAATGTTCAAATACGAGTGGAATCACATCGATCTACGCATGAGATGTCTCTCTTTCTACTTTGTTTATTATCTTTTCCAATTGATAAGCATTCTTCATCCCTTTAGCTTATGGAATTCCTGTAAATTTTAAGCAGAATTTCATCCCATTGTCAAATATACTCGCCCTATTTTATATGAATTTGTGCCCCCTAATTCTCATTTCTTATTTATATTAATATGTATATACTTTCAATTTACGTGCCTTACATTATTTTTATATTTTTCATATTTAGGTTTTAAATAGTTCATGGAGGAGTCCCATTAGAATTATAGTTTAATCATTAAAGAACACAAAATTGTATTGTTAGATACGAATTTAAGGTGTCTTTGTTTGTTTAAATGAGTTTAGAGATTTTAGGTATTGATAAAAAAAAATATTATTGATTGACCTGCCCAATCTGTCCACCCGCCAGTTGAAATCCGCCAATTTTTTCAACCAACCCGTGGGTTATTAGGTGTGCGGGTCGGTTGACGGTTGGGAGGATTAGCCACCCACCAAAGGCGGGTTGGTTTGACATTTTATCCGCCCCCCCCCCCCCACCCCCCCCCGCACCCCCCGAGTTGTGGATTAGGATGATCGGAGATCTAATATGTAATGACAAATGGTTATCTTGTATCTTTAATTTATAGCAACAACATAATGGTGCATTGTAAATGTATGTTGTGTATCTGTTCAACATTAGTAGATGTTTTTGAAATATCAACGGTAAATTCGGACTTGTAATGTTACGTATGGGTGAGTTAGTTACTGTGCTAAACAAGGAAGGTTATTTATTGTTAACAATCAAGATTTAAATTTATAAAAAAATACGTGTTGTAACTTTAATTCGCTGAGAAATTGATTGAGCATGGATATCATCCACAGGGATTAAAGGCAAAGTTACAAAAAACCTAATAAATCCGATTCCAGTTAAAAGAGAATAATTGATTGATTGTTTGTTAAACTAATTAAGCTAATTATGAAAACAGTAATTTGGTAGAATAAATTCAATAATGAGAAAGTCTTGGGTATTTCGAATCCACTTAATCATTTGTTCATCAGAGGAATGATATGAATTAGGATTTACAATTGTCTATAGTAGGTGATGATTTAAACTACAGGAATAAACCATCAAGAAGATCATGCATATAAGAATCAAGCATAAATCATCCAACCAAGACATGGACAATCAAACAAAGTATGCACAATCCATTCAAGTAAGGCACAAACCATCTAACTTTATCAGATTTAGGAATGAATTTTGATTCCTTAATTTTCATTAATTAGCAAACGAATAAATACAACCAGAAAATAACAAAAAGTTTTTTACAGATCCTATAAACAAGCGAAATTGAAAATCAAAGCCTAAGTCTGTTATGTATAGCAAATCAACAATTTGAATAATACATACAATTTGAATAATACAAACTACAATTTGAATAAGTCAAAATGAGTTGCTAAAACTCAAGAGAACATTTAACAACCCTCTATTATGCCCCCTCATGATAGAGATCGAGAGAGAAGTCCAATCTTGAATTTGAGTTGAAGAAATCATTGTCTTGGAAGAGGCTGGGTAAGAGCATCAGCAATTTGATCTGCTGAAGATACATGAGCAACACGAAGAGCACCATTTTGAACTTGATCTCTAATAAAATGATAATCAATTGCAACATGAGTCATTCTGGAATGAAAAACTGGATTTGAACAGAGTTGGTTGGCTCCAATGTTATCACAATAAATTACTGGACAGCATGAAAGTTTAATACCAAGATCAGATAAAATATAGCAAATCCAATTTAGTTCAGCAGCAGTATTAGCAACAGATCGATACCCTGTTTTAGTGGAGGATCTAGCTACTGTCCTTTGCTTTTTAGAACTCTATGATACAAGATTTTTACCGAGATAAACAATATATGCACATGTGGAGGAAAAATTATCCTTGTCCCTGATCGCTGGAAATACGGGAGGTTAAATTCCGTATTTACGGTCAAGATTATTTTATTTATAATTTACCTATGTTTAACCTCAATCCGAAGAGAGTGGTAAGCACGGGTGTCGATCCACAGAGACTAGTAATAAAACCGGCTAAGTCAATTCACTTTTGGTGAAAAAGACATTTCCCATTGGGTAAATTTGGTTGGTTACATATAAGAACAAAATTGTAAAAGAGATAACAGAAATTAAACTTAAATTAAATTACAGAAAATTAAATGGGCAGGAATTGAAATTGCATAATTATAAATAAAGAAAAAGTCCTCCTCGTAATTCCAAGTGGAAAAAGAGGGGATATTCTACTGAAATT
>JAESVK010000050.1:3889628-3929488 GCA_017140935.1 Hamamelis virginiana | reverse complement strand
TCCTCCTCATAATTCCAAGTGGAAAAAGAGACAATTGCATCGTGTGTGAAATTGTGTAATTTGGAAAATACTGAAATTAAAATAAGAACTGAGAATAACAACTGAAAAATAAATTCACTCTCTGAAATTAAACTGACTGAACTGAACAGTAGTACAGTATATGGAAGCAGAAAATAATCAAGACTTAGATGCACGTGGCATAAAAATCTACGACTATTTCTGATAAAACTCAACACTCAACTAACAAAGGAAAATAAATTGCTTGACAAAATTCAACAACAGAGGAAAACTAAACTGCAACTGACTGCGTACTAGGGACTTGTGCTTTGGACTCCCCCTTGGACTCCTCTCCTTCTCTTTGTTGGAGATGCTCCTTTTATAGATGCTTGAAGATGGGTTAGGAAAAATCCACTCAAAGTGGATGATGTAAGTGGTGACATCATGGTGGCAATTTAATATATATTTTTTTTTTCATGCTTCCCAACCACCCTTAGATATTTTCTCTTCTTATCACATTCTCACTCTCACATACATATCCCTTAGCCACCTTTGATGACAATGTAATATATATATTATATATATATTATATATATTACATTATATAAATAATATATTAGATATATATGTATATATATATATATAATATAATATGTAGAAATATCATGCTACTTTATATATATATATATTATTATTATTATTATTATTATTATATATATATATATATATATATATATATATATATATATATACCAACACTCATGATAATCCTTTGTAGGAAATCTCATGCTACAACTGCTTGATTTCACATTGATTTTTACCTGCAATGCAAAACAACAGCAAACCAATTACGCGCACCTGCTCCACACAACTTTAATCTAAAATAAAGATAAAAATAAAAACAAGCTAAAATGCTACTCGATAATTGCAACAATTCTAAAATAACTGAAAAGCACTAAAATGACCTAATTAACCTAATTAACATGCCTTTAGGGCTTTAACAAAGCTTACTTTGGGGTTTAATTTCGAAAATTTTAGCACTTATCAGTCCCCTGCCCAATCGGCGTCAGAAAAGGCATGCAAGCTGAGAGATGAGTTATGATGAATTTGTAAGCCATCACTAATAGTTCCAAATAGATAACGTAAGAGTTTTTTTAACAAAGGACTAGTGCTCTGTTGTGGGGTAATGCATATTTTGTGAGAGCTTGTTAACAGCAAAGGCCATGTCTGGCCTTGTGATTAGTAAATACTGAAGGCTTCCAACAACTGTTCGATATTCAGATGGATTAGATATAGTGGAGCCTGAGTTTAACATGAGAGTAAGACTGGTTGGCATTAGAGTGTGGACTGTCTTTGCTTATTGCATCTGTGTTTGCGCTAAAGATCCATAATATAACGCCGTTGAGAGAGTAACACACCATTTTTGTTTGGGACAACCTCAACACCCAAAAAATAAGTTTGCAACCCAATAACTTTAATAGAGAACCGCTGAGCAAAAACAATCACAAATCGATTCACCATGGCAGTATTGTTACCAGAAAGAATTAAATCATCAATATATACAATGAGATATAGAGTATGACCATCATTATTGAAGATAAATAGAGAAGCATCAGCATTGGAATTTTTAAAGCCAGAAGAAAAAAAAAAGGTTTGAAGTTCTTGATACGAGGCTCGAAGAGCTTGTTTCAGGCCATAGATTGCTTTTCTGAGTTTGCAAACATGTGATGGGTTGTCTTTATCAACAAATCCTGGTGGTTGGGACATATATACATTTTTCGAAAAGAGTACCTTGAAAAAAGGCATTGTTTACATCAAGTTGTCGTAATGACCAGCCACGACTTACAACTAAACTGAACACAACTTGAATCGTGGTTTGTTTAACCACAGGAATGAATGTGTGGTGATATTATATTCCTGGACATTAGTGAAAATCCTTTGTAACCAAACGAGCCTTAAACCTGTCAACAGATCCATTAGATTTTTGTTTAGTTCTAAAAATCCACTTACACCCAACGAGATTGTGACTTGTATAAGGTAGAACTAACTCCCATGTGCCATTCTTGACTAAAGCATCATATTATTCGGATATAGATCGATGCCATTTATGATCTTTGAGAGCTTGGGTCACCATGGTTGGTTCAAGGTTATTGGATTTAGATAGTTGAGTGTGAAGGTTCATTTTTTTTAGGGGTTTGCAAATGTTGTTCTTGGCTCTGGTGGTCATTTTGTGAGTAGTTTATGGATTATTACTTGGTGTTGGTTGCTGGGAAGTGGTGTGAGTGATGGGTTTAGATGAGTTTAGTGTTGGTAATAGGTCAGCCATAGGTGATGGTGATGGAGCTTCGCTGGGCAACTGCTGATGAACGTCCACTGCAGATGGGGTATTGAGTGGTAACACCATATTAGATGTTGAGGAGACATGAATTGGTGGAGGAATCCAAGTGGCAATAGAGTTAGATTGGGGATGAGGTGATTGTTTGGAGAGATGGGTGAAAGGAAACGAGGACTCGACAAACTTAACATGCCTAGAAACATAGATTTTAAAGGTGGAGGGATCAAGACAATAGTAGGCACTTTGAGTTAAAGAATATCCAATGAAGACACATGGTTTTGAACGAGAATCCAGTTTGTGAGTTGTATATAGTCTAAGCCAAGGGTAACACAGACATCCAAATTTTTTAGTTTTGAGTAATTGGGAGTAGTTCCAAAAATATTTTTCATATGGAGAGGAGAGATTGAGTGAGAGTGTTGGTATGCGATTAATTAAGTAGACTGATGTGGCAAATGCATGAGACCAGTAAGTTAGAGGAAGTGAGGCATGAGAGAGTAATGCTAAACCAGTTTCAACAATGTGAAAATGTCTTCTTTCAGATAAGCCATTGTGTTCAGGGGTATGAGGTGGCGTAGTGAGATAGAGAAATGTCATTGGTTGTTATGAAATTGGCAAGGGCTATGTATTCTCTATCATTATCAGAGTAAACCATCTTGATGTTTTTATCAAAGTACTTTTTAACAATTGTTTTAAAGAGAATAAAAATAGCTTTGACTTCTGATTTTTGCTTAAAAGGGTAGAACCATATATATTTTGTGAAGTGATCGACAAAGATTACATAGTGTGAACCAGCTGACCCGGATCGGGAGGCCGTTTTCATTTTTGAATCATCATGGATTATGGATGATCTTTATCCGTCTCGATTTATCCTTCTCTATTACCCACATTTATCCTTCTCTATTATCCACTCAAGATTGGGTTTTGAAAAAAGGATAAGTGTTAGCAAAAAACTGGGAGTCGCCACCTTATTTTTAAGGAATAAGGAAACCATAAAAAAGAGTTTTATTTTCAATAAAACAAATGACCCCATTTTTGGAAAAAGCATGGTCTTCGAATCAAAGTTGGATTCGGGGGCTAGGTTATGAAGTGGAAAGGTTCCAAGGAACTCCTTGTAGGCACCCACCTCACCATAATTAAAGGTCTCCTAATTAATTTTGGGCTTTATCAAAGTCTCATAAAAAACAACCCTATCATATCTAATCAACCAAGAAAGTAGTGTATATAATACTAGAGATAATAGATAATAATAATAATAAAAAGAATCAAAATCCTAAAGACCTTAGGAGACATAGAGTCCTCCTAAAATTGGACTTGCGCCCTATTGACTGCCTACATACTTTACCAGTTTCCTTATAAGAATCAAAGTTCACGTAGTTCGATTACTTAGGATTCTCCTATTGTAATAAACTACACCTTTAAAGGTATTCTACCTTATCCAAGACTTTATCTTCGAGAGTTTATTTTCATTCAAAACACTTCATCATTCAAAGTGGGAGTTTCATCCCAAAACAAACTCTTAAATTTTAATTTCATTAAGAAACCTCTTCGAAGATAGACTCCTAAACAAGCTATGATCCTTAATTGGATGTAGTTTTTACAACAAAGGGAAATCCTAAGTGGAGCCAAGTGGCTCCCCTAACCTAAGAGTCCCTAACTATACCCTAAGTTAATCTAAACTCCTAGAATACTATCATGCATATTGCTGGAATTTAAATAAAAGAAATAAAAAGGCAACAAAATCGATTCTAACAATGCATGAGAATGACCCTAAATGCAATCTAATTAAACTATGTGAACCTAAACATATTTCTAAGTTAAATTTGGTCTTAAAAATGATTTTTCACTTACTTTTAAGGTACTTTCAATTCATGGACAGATTTGTATGTATCTTTAAAAGTAAATTAAAACTCATGAAATAATAATAAAAAAGGTGTAGATTATCTAGTATGCAACCTAATATGATATACTAAGACTACTATATGCAAAACTATACAAAAAAATGACTTAAGAATGGTAATTAAGTCACATCAAGTAGATATTCAAATCTGCATAGATTTTAAATATCCTTTTTAAGTGGCTTCAAGACCATTAATAATTCACCAAGATACCAAATATAAACTCTACCTAAAAATTCATTCCTAGCATAGTATGGACATAGAAGAAGAATGAAAAAGAAGAAGAAGAAGAAGAAGAAGTAGAGATATGCAAACTTTTATGCCATTTATCAAAACAAACAAATGACTAATTGTACTAACCTTTTTTGCCTTCTTCACATTTGCTTTTAGCTTCTTCTTCAAACTCCAAAGACTTCAAAAATGTAGCTAAAGTTGCTAAGGGGGCTTGTGTAATGCCTCAAGGCTTTACTCTTTCAATTTGGCTCTCTAAATGCCTTATGTCTCTTCTAAAACTGATTTCAGGGCCTTATATTTATAAGGAAGCTTCAAATTGATCAATGGCTCACATTGAATCTCCTAGGAATGATCCAATGGTCCTAAACCAGTCTTCCAAGGTCTCCAAATTTGTCCCAGAGTCCTCAAGGCCAAGCTAGACACTTGACAAAGTCCCAAAATATCAAAACACTGAAAATAACAGTTTTAGGCAATTGGCTCGGATGACCATCCTCCTAGGGATGGTTGGTCGTCCCTCATGGACGGTTGGCCGTCCTTTAGGGGATGGTCATCGAGCCACCTGCCCAAAATTTGCCCTATATGGGCCTGTTTCAGCCCGTTTCGACCCGGTTTCTGTTTTTTTTCAGCTTTTTGGGCCCGTTTCAAGTCCAAATTTTGACGATTCAAGCGCCAAAACGATCGTGATTCGATTCTCCATGTTTTAAGAAGTATTTGAAGTGAAAATGCATTGACCAAAGTCAAAATTTTGGGAAAAGTCAACTGATTAGCTGTTTAGGGTCTGCTGGCCCCAAATTAGGGTTTTGAAATCTGCTAGCCAATCGCTCTTGAAATCATTTATATTTCTCGAAAAAAGTTTTGAAAATATTTAAGAAAGTATTTTGAAGCCTTTGAAGACTTTGGTTTGATAAAAAGATCGAATCTCGGTCATTCCCGATCGAAACCCTAATATGAGCTTAAAATGGCCTATTGGGCCTTAAGAGCCAGGAGGCTTAACAGTCCTTGCCACTGATCAACTTAGCTACTAAACACATCTTAAATATCCATGCCAATGCTTCGAGACCACCCGAGACAAGATCGACAGTCATTCAGAGCTTTTGTGATTCAAAGGACAGTACTGCCCTTCAAGTCACAAAAGACCTTATTTTCTATCAAGCCTGGCTCAGAATGCCATGAAATTTAACAGGGATATTCCTAGACTCTCTAAAAACTAAATGCAAGAAGAATCGACTCCATCTGACCTAAAAACCTACATGCGATAATGACCTTTATCTAACTGCTCACAAGGGTAAAACTGGCAACTTATGGTTTTAACACCCTATTTCACCTCTAATCACAGGCAACCATTTATGACCATTCCCATGGTAAAAAATGGATGTCTACACATAGTATTTGAATCCATCATTTGAAATTATTGGTGAAGTCCAAACATCTGAAAAGATAGTTTCAAGAGGTTGAGAAGAGACAAATGTGGATGTGGAGAATGACAATTTGTGGGCTTTATTACATAGACAAGCATTACAAGAGAAATCAAATGACACAGAGGAAGTTAATCGTAGTTTATTATGGGAAACAATATGTTTTAAAAGCTGGATGTCTTAATCTATGATGCCACTCAGAGGAGGAAGTCTTTATGCTTGAAAATGTAAGTAGTGGGGATGAAACTGAAAGTAAGTGAGTAAGGAGGATTCGCAGCGGAAGAAACACAACAAAACTTTTTGTAGAATGAATCCTCACTCACAATCAATCCAAGAATCGAACGCAAGCATCAGATTATGAATATAACACAAGAATAATATTTAAACAATTTAAATTACTTGATAGCCTTTTTATGAAACTCCAAGAACCTCGAATCGCATCCAAGCTCCAAAAGTATGAAGCCTCCAACGGTATCCATACGAACACAAGACCCTTCAAGATTTTTGCTATTGTTCAACCCTTGAACCAAAGCAAACTAGAGAGGGAGAGAAGGTGAATCACGACCAAGAGAGAGAGTGGGAACTCACGACCCTCTAGGGGTTCTCTTTAGATGATAGCTTCTCTTCTAATTAGGGTTAAGTGGACTTAGTGCTAGCATGCACTCATCCCCTTTTATTTATAGATAAAACTATGGTTTTTAAACTTGTAACTTAGTCCTCTTTAATTAACTATTAATAAAAGTGACCACATAAGTTACACAAATTAGAAACTTACCCCTTTCATAAATTAAAGAGCTCTCCTGTATCCTTTTGTGTGTGACCCTTTGGGTTCACCCCAACCTAGTAGTGGAACGAGACGTCTCATGTTCCCTAAAATAGAAACTTTCTATTTTTGGTTCAATTGGAACAATTCCAATTTTGCCCTCAATGATAACACTTACCATTAGGCCTTCACTAGTCATGAGTGACATTTAGCAACATATCATGACGTACCCTAGGTGTGGGTGAATAGTAGAACTATATGAATCCTTCATGTTACTGAATCCTTCACCGCCTAATGTTATTGTTAAGATAATCAATGTATAGTTATAAGTCAAACCCTATCTTAACATCTTGTTATATGTTCTACAAAGTATAATCTCAATAAGGTGAACCCAATGAAACTCTTTCACAGTTCACCTATCACTATGGCCATAGATTCAAACTGAGAATTATTTTTATGAACTAACCCTGACATTCTCTCTCAACAGAGTGAGAGCAATGATTCATTCTTACGCACTCATTTATCTTCATACACAACCCACTAGAGCCAATGAGTACCGATTACACCCTGATGGTTAAGGATGTACGAGATACTATCAAACTCTAGTAACTTATGCACAAGATAACCTGGTGCCCCATGTATGAGGATTATGATCGTAACATAAGAATATTCTTTTGACTTAAGCTCCATAAGAATATTCTTACAGATCATGTTCAGTGTATATGTTCTCTAACATGCACCCACATATTAACTATAGTGTCACTACACTGATAAGAAAGACTACATATCCTCCCACTGAAGCTAGTTTAAATCTGTGCTACTCTTAATAGTTTATAAATGTCTACTTTAATAAACCTATGAACAGGAACTTTTTAGAATAAATGTGTATGAGAAATATCGGCTTCTCTATCTCAACAACTTGAGATGTATATTTCTCTTATCATTTATTCATGGACCTTATCATATATATATTTAAACATATATGTATATTTCTCTTATCATTTATTCATGGATCTTATCATATATATATTTAAACATATAAGACAAGTCATACCTTCTAATTAATATAATATGAAATTGACATGCCCTTTAGGATTGGTTTTAGGGCATATCTCTAACAGAAACTGGCCACTCATAGACACCATCTTTAGTTTGGCCCTTCAGAAGTGTTGCCCCCATGCGAAGTCCCTTCACAAGAAAAGCAGATGGCAAGAATTCAATTGAAACATTGTTTGTGGTACAAAATTGTGAAATTGATGTTAAATTATTATCAGGAACATAAATGACATTGTTTAATTGAAAAATGTTTTGAGGAGTTGTAAGAGAAGTGGAACTAGTGTGGGTAATTGGGAGACCCTAGCCATCTCTGATCATAACGTTATTTGAGCCACTATATGGATGATGAATTGCGAGATTGTTTAGATCAGTGGTGACATGGTGGGAGGCACCACTGTCCAAGAGCCAAGATGGATTGGTAGAAGAACTAGCAACATAATGTGCCCATGGTTGCCATGATGAAGTTGGATGATTGATT
Organism: Hamamelis virginiana; assembly: GCA_017140935.1. Classification (NCBI taxonomy): domain Eukaryota; kingdom Viridiplantae; phylum Streptophyta; class Magnoliopsida; order Saxifragales; family Hamamelidaceae; genus Hamamelis; species Hamamelis virginiana. The sequence goes on along the minus strand of JAESVK010000050.1, from coordinate 3,921,315 downwards.
GGAGCATTGAAGTTGAACGATTGAGTTGGTACTAGCCGGAATGAGGGACATCATTTTGCAGTGTGGCCTTGTATTCTGCAGATTTGGCAGTATCCCTAGTATTGACTAGAAGGACCAGTGCTTAGAGTTGAAGTTGGTCCACTATTTGTTGGTGTGAAATTTCGATGGAATTGTTGTTTTTGTTGTTGGGGCGCCATGAGTTATTGTTGTTGCCTGATCCTGATGATGGATGCAAATTTGTTGTGTTTTGGCTTGTGGGATTTGCACTAGTAGGAAAGTGAGATGGTTCTGTTTTTGTGGTCAGCAATGAAGCTTCAAAGTTGATCAATTTTTCATGAAGTTTGCTTGAACTGAAAATGTGATGCACAATAGATTTCCAAGCGTAGGAGTCCACAGGTCGTCAAGCAATAAATTCTAGGGAGTCCCTAGATCATATCCACAGGGAGTGGAATAGGTTCTAATGATTCTTAGGTAATGCTACCCAATGAATGCAAATGAAAGTGTAAAATATTGGGGTTTGTTTGTTTTGAAAGATTTGTGCCAAATTAATGGCAAGATGTGTATGAAAAACTTGTAATTTAAAGAAGATGGGTCCTATGGGTTCATTCCTTCCAAACCTTTTCTAATTGGCCTCTCAAGCAATACACATTCAAGAATCCATTTACTCTATGGTATTGAATGTAGGATTTGACAATATAAGTTCAAACAAAATAATTTAAACAATATAATGTAGCTCATTACTCTCATTGGCATATTTACAAACATGTAGCATGCATATGTGCTCAATAATCAAAATACAACAACTTACTGGTTATATAATGATCATGAATATGAAATTACTAGGATTCAAAAGATGAGAGGGCATATGAACAACATTTCATCAACATTGAAAGTTTTAGAGAGATAAAACACCATTTACCTAGGGTTTGGAAAGAAAATCCACCATAGAACCCACCTTGAGGTGTTTAGCTAGCCATTAATGGAAGTAAATGCTTAAAGAATGATCATAAATGCAAAACACATGAAATAAATTCTATATACTAACCACCAAATGGAAATGTAGCTTACAAACGAGATTAAAAGGAAGAAAAATAACCTAAACTAAGCTTTCAAACAAGAAACAACAAGTATCAGTCATGAAACTAAGCTAAACTACCAAGAAAACCTAAAAACCTTAAGAGAAACTAAACTAACCCTAGAACTAACTATGAACAAGTGAAAGAACCCTCAATCAGATGAGAAAATATGTTTAAATACCCAACATTAGGGTTACAAAGGAAGTTACACAAGAACCCTCACTAAAGAGTACAAAATACAACAAAACCAGCAGATCTCGGGGTCTGGTACCGGTACCACGAGTTGTGGTACCGGTGCAAAATGTTTCTGTGCTCAAACTTGGGGAAAATAAATATCCACTACCGGTACCACGGGTTGGTGGTACCGGTACCACGGGTTGGTGGTACCGGTACCACCTCTTCAAATTTGCTGAGATGCACCCGAAATCACTTCAAACTCCCACATATGCTTCATCCATCACCATGAGGCTTCATGAACACTTCAAGGCTTTCAAGAATGCTCTAAAAGGATGCAAAAGTATAGTCGAAATGCGAGTTTACCTGCACGATAGAGAAAAAGTACCAAAAGCGTAAAACGCACCAAATCACAGGCATAAACAGATAAAAGCTAACTAGAATGCTATAAAAATAACATAAACTAATGCAAATATGACTGCTAATCAAAGTTCTTCAAAAGAAATTTGAGTATCTATGGCTTGAACAGCACGAACCAATTCTTTGTACTCATCACCAAGTCCATCGACTATTTTCTCAGTAAAATCCTCTACATCAAGTGGTGCACCAAGAAAAGCAAGTTCCTCAGCTTTTGCTTTTATTATCTACAGAAATTCAGTCACACTTTCAAGACCCTTTGTGATCTTCTTTAGTTGGCTTTTAACTTGTTTAATGCGTCCACGAGAAGGCTTGGCTTATGTGTTGGCCAAGATGGTCCATGCTTCACGAGAAGTTTTGGCTTGAGCAATGAACGAAATAATGGTTGGGGAGAGGGAGCCAATGATATCATTGAGGATTAGCTGGTCTTGTCAAATCCAGAGAATATGATCTGGATTTGGTCTAGTGGTGCTATCTTGGGTGAGGGTGGCTATTGGACATGGTTTTGAGCCATCAACATAGCGTATCAGGTCATAGCCTATAAATACGGTTTGAAATTGCAGCTTCCAGGAGATGTAGTTGCTGGATCCGAGTTTAGGAGGGGTTTGTGCAGCCACATTAATGGTGATTAAGGTGTTATGAGTTTCATTGGTATTGTGAATGGTGATTGGGGTAGAGTTGGTGGTCATGGCTGCTGCTAAAAAAAAAAACAAAGGATAGGATCAACTACCATTTAGAGTTGCTCTGATACCATATTAGATATAGGAATGAATTTTGATTAATTGATTTTCATTAATTAACAAACAAATAAATACAACCAGAAAGTAACAAAAAGTTTGTTACAGCTGTTATAAACAAGCGAAATTGAAAACCACAGCCTAAGTCTGTTATTTACAGCAAATCAACAATTTGAATAATACAAAATAAAATTTGAGTAAGTCATAATGAGTTGCTAAAACTCAGGAGAACATTTAACAACCCTCTATTACATATATGCACGTTCGATTAAAACCATTGCACAACTGATGTAATTGAAATCACATAAAACCATTGCATTGAATATATAAATCGATATAAAGAGGATTGCATAAAAAGCAATTTCCCAAAGTTGTACAATCACTATAAACTACGTAAAAATCCTAACCCAAATCAAACCACATAATAAATTACAGAGAAAGTTTCATCTATTACCTAATAAAGAAGATTAGTTGCACATAGTAGAAAAAAATCACCGAAACAATCCATTCCATGCATGTACATCAAACCCTTGTAGGAGAGAAGAGAGAAATCTAGAGAGAGAAAATAATTCACGTTTTCCCAATAATGAGTCAACCCCCATTACATCTGAAAATAGGCTTAAATAAGCTTAAAAAAAACCCTACAAACAAAACATAACCTAAACCAATCACAAAACTTGCTTCAAACCAAGTTACATGAAAATATAAACTGCCCTGAGCCATCCCTATCGATAAAATTGAGAACCCCTATCAATAGGCCCATGCTACAGGTCTCAAATTTATCCAAGAAATTACATCTGCAAGATGCCCCTATCGATACCCTTGCACTGCCCTATCAATAAGCATAGGTGTATCATATGAATCCTATCGATAGCCATGCTTTTCTATAACTTTGTGTTCTTTTGCCTCTTGAATGCTTCCCAATGCCTTCTATAAACCTTATTATGAATTTGACACTTCATTTGACCTTGATTAACTTCCAATCATGCAAGAACTTTGAATCCCAATTTTCAAAAGCTTGAAAATCTCATGAAATAATGGAAAATTCCTACAAAAAGCAAAACTACACTATAAGAACCAAAACCAAATAAAATATTGCAAATGATTATGATAAAACAACAAAATAAACTTATTAAGCTTCATAATCAAGGCATAATTGCATAGCAATCACACCCCCCAACTTCGACTTTGAGTCTCTAGCAAACAAACTAAAGCCTAAGACCGCTAACCAAATAAAGCAACTATATAAATGAATTAAAAAACAAATAAATAAGATGAGCCACTTTGGTACGAAATCGCGATTATATTTCACGCATGCAACAAGCCTCTAACCCCTAGGTCCGTTTGAACGGCTTAGCCAGATTTTGTCTAAAATTTTAAACTAGGTTTGAGTAAAACAATAGCAAAATGGCTTGAACCAATTAGCAAAGCACCTTAGGGACTTAACAAAGAATATTACTAATGAAGCCCAAAGGTCCAACTAGTTCAATTTAGGCACTTTTAACAAATATTACCAGTAAGGCTCAAAAGTCCTAAAGTCCAACTAGGTCAAGGTCTTATGAGCCAAGAGAATTCATCCACGTAGAGAGATTTATACAATTAAATCTTACACTCTCACACAAATACTATTACAACATTTTTCACAAATGAATTTTCGATCTTTATGCTTGGCTTCATTCTTGAACTTCCATAATGTCATAGCTCTTTGCTCCATGCTCCCCAATGAATATGCAACAAATATACTTGAGCTTAACGTTAATGTTGTTTCTAATACATAATTGAGCTCAAGGCAGGCCCTGAGCTCTAGGGGACCCTAGGCGAGCTCCTAAAAAGGGGCCTACTATATATTAACACAAAAAAAAAAAAAAATTATGTATTTACTATCTCATTTTTTTTTCTTTGTTTGTTAGTACCCACACAAAGTTTAATGGCATGTATTATTACCAAAATCATATACTAAAGGAAAATACAATAATAAAAAAGAGAGGCTAAATAACAGAATATATCCGATCAACTCATAACATATATTTATAATACAATCTTTAAAAAAATAAAATAAAAAAAGGAATCCAGCTTGATACTTTTATAATTATATAATACAAAATAGAAAATAGAAAAATCTTAGTATAATGTTGGGATGTGTTCTATTCAACTAACCTTATAGCCCAATTCCATTGATTGTTTAGTTAAAAGTTGGAATTCCAAGGTAATTCAAAAAATTTGATAATAGGTTTATAAATCTCTATGGAAGAAATATTAATGTGCAAACCTTATGAATTGAGTTTAGCATTTTTTATTTCTATTTTTTTATTCATTTTCTTCATTTGGAACTTTCTCTTAATTAAATAAGCAAGAAATTTCAACAAGGTGGTTTCAAAGCAACATTGGAAGTACAATATAGATGTTGGTTAAGAATTGAAGATTTTCAAATCCTATTTTAATCATGAATCATCAAAGCCCTAAAATCAACAAAACTTTAAATGTCTAAAAAGCTAAAATTAAGAAGAGATAGAGAGAGAGAAAGAGAGAGAGATGGAAAGAGACCACTTACTTGCATTTAGATTGAGTGTGATTGCGCTATATTAAATTCTTTGTGGCTTGTGGAGTCGTGAAATATACATTTGCTTGAATTGAACTAATGAAATTTTTTTAAAATTTTTTTTGCAGCCTCTGGGGACCATAAATATGGTTGATTGTTTGAATCGAAGTAATAAATTTTTTTATTATGTTTAATTGCTTGAATGAGAGAGAGTGTGTGTTTTTAAAAGAGTGAGGGTGCATGTTATGCCGCGACCAAGAGAGGGGGGCTAAGAGTAGTGAACTGTAAGGTTGCGTTTGGTACGCGGGCTAGGAATCTCAAGCCTGGGAATGTCTAGTAGGGAGGTTTGGGTTTGTAAACTTTGTAACCCAAACCATTGTTTGGAATGTTGGGAATCTCAAGCCTGGGAATGCCTAACCTTTGTTTGTTTGGACCATCAAGACTGACTTCAAAATTAATATAATTACCAAATTACCCCTTATTTAAATAATAGAATCTAATGCACAAAATATATATATATATATATATATATAAAAAACAAATAATTATCAGTATTAATAATATTAAAAAAATAAAGACTTATAAATATTATATATATATATTATATATATATATATATATATAAAAGCTACAGTGGGTCGTGTCATAAATATCAAGATATTCATAAATATCAAGTCAGAAGATATTCATAAATATCAAGTCTGGGTCGTCTGCTATATATATATATATATATATATATATATATATATATATATATATATACACACACACGAATCTCAGACGGCGAGAGGCGACGGCGAGTGGCGACTGCGGCGACGACGAGTGGCGGTGACGACGACGACGGTGACTACGACGACGGCAACACGGTAGAACGGCGACTGGATCTTCTCTTCTACGGTGACGACGACGACTGGATCTGCACTGTGGTCTTCTCGTCTGTTCTTATTCTTCTCTTCTTCTTCTTCGAATGGCTTGGGACTTGGATGGGATTTGTTGTTGTTGAAGAAGAACAAGGAGGGCACGCTCGTCAATACAAAATATTGTAAAAACTGAACCCGGGGTGAAGATCTTGAAACCCAACAGCTGAAGAGGTCACGGATTCCTCCCCGTGGCCGGCTTCCTCACACCCCCGGCTACAAATTCTGCCCCAAACCCAACCATGCCAAACAATGGTTTGGGGTGTGAAACCCCAAACCCACCTTCAAGACCGCCAACCAAACACACCCTAAGCTAGCAGAGCTGGGGCTGCTCGTGTTGTTTGGAGAGAGAGAGAGAGGTGGGCTTATCTTAACTGGGGTAGGGGCCACACATGTTGCTATTGTATTATATTTGTTATAATTTAAAAAAAAAAAAAATTGATTGGGCTGCTTTTTTAGTTTATTGGTTTGAGGTTCTAGATTGAGTGCTTTTGAGCGTTGTCGGCGAGCTTTTTAAAAGGTTAGATACTTAAATCAGTGGGGCTCTGTAAATGGGCTGCAATAGTTTTTTTTTTTTTTAGATTTAAACTGGGCTGCCCTTGGGCCCTATTTTTTGAACAAAAATTGGGGGCTCTAGGCAATGGCCTCTTGGGCCTATGCTTAGGGTTGGCAGCTTTGGCTTTTCTTGAATTGCCTTATTTGTTAGCTTTGGATGCCTTTATGCTAAATTGCTACATATATATAACTTGTATCACTTGACAAACATGTTAGCCAACACAATATATGTTCGTTATCATCAAAACTTTGACTTAGAAGGTCATGAAGGCATTCATAAGGCTATCACTTTCAAAATATATCCACAATGGGGGTGACAAAATTAGCCCAAACTCATTTACCCGCCCAAACCCATTTAGTAGTAATGGGTATGGGTATGGGTTCGTACATTTTAATAAATGGGTCATAATTAGACCACCCGATTAAACCTATTATAATTGGGTTGGATATGGGTAACCCATTGGGTACCAAACTAATTAAACCCATTTATATGATTTTGTTATCACGTTTGGGACATATACCCATTTAACTAGTACCATGTCTTGACCCATGCCCATATATCATGGGTCGACCTGACCCACCATACCATATAATGTGGGTCGACCCGACCCACCGACCTATATATCATGAGCCGACCCTTTTTTTTTTTTTTTTTTTTTTTTTAAGCGAATATACACGCTAACAAAAATAAATAAATAAATTAAATTAAATTATCACATTTAACAACAAAATTTAACATGTCATATATATACAAATCTCGTTCGAGATCTCTCTTCACGTGTTAAGCCGACCCACTAACCCATATATAATGGGTCGGCCCATTTTTTGTTTTTGTTTTAAATTATTTATAACACATATACACGCCAACAAAATAAAATAAAATTGCCGTATTTAACAACAAAATTTAACATGTCATATTTAAATTTTCAACAAAAACTGCGTTCTTATAGTTATTCAGAATGTCACAATTTTGCAGTCAGTTTTTTCAAAAACCAACCGTTGGATCATCCTGATTTTTGGTAGGCATGACATTCATAAGATAAGTATTTTATCCAATGGTCAATTTTTTAAAATATATTTTGCAATTGACTCTACAGAAGCGCAGAATGCCAAAATATATAAAACTGAAGGTTTTTTGACATAAGGGCACTTGATTATCTTTTTGGCCAAATGTTACATATTTTCACAATGACATTTTTCAAAAACCAACCGTCAGATCATTGTGAGTTTTTGCAAGCATGACATACAGAAGAGGGGCATCTAATCCAAATGTCAGTTTTACAAACTGTCATGCCTGCAAAAACTCATAGTGATGCTCCTCTTTTGTATGTCATGCTTGCAAAAACTTATAGTGATCCGATGGCTGGTTTTTGAAAAAATTGATTGCAAAATTGTGACATGTTGAATAACTGTAAGAACGCAGTTTTTGTTGAGAATTTAAATATGACATGTTAAATTTTGTTGTTAAATGCGGCAATTTTATTTTGTTGGCGTGTATATGCGTTAAAAAAAAGGGTCGACCCATTATATATGGGTTGGTGGGTTGGCTCGACAGATGAAGAGACATATCGAACGAGATTTGTATATATATGACATGTTAAATTTTGTTGAAATGCGGCAATTTTATTTTATTTTGAGTTTTTTTGTTGGCGTGTATATGCGTTTTTTTTTGTCAACTCATGATATATGGGTTGGGTCGACCCATGATATATGGGCATAGGTCTAAATAGGTTAAGACATGGTATTAGTTAAATGGGTCGTGTACATTTTATGGCCAATCCAAACCCACCCATTTGCCACCCCTAATCCACAGTAGTGGTTGATGTTGCTGCATCCCACATAAAATCTTTAAACAACTTTCATTTGAAGTCTGTATTATTGAAATTTAATAGAGGTGCCTCACAAAATATCTGTGTTATATGGCAGGCAAAACCTCCTCAAGACTCTCAACCAACCCCTAAATCATCAATTTCAAAGTAATATATTTAGCTGTCAACCACTCAAAAATAAATAAAAGAATATTATATCTATAACGTTGATGTAGTGTAGTTCATTTAAATAATAAAAATGAATAAAAGAATATTATATCTATAACTGCCCATCCTCATACGGCCGATCAGTTTTCATAATATATTCCAACAGAATCTGCATTAGCCATTCTAATTGCCTTTATATAATCCCCAATCCGTTTGTACTGCATTCCCTCATTCTCATATATCATATGTTAATATATCCTCTTAGCTCAATAAACCTTAGAGTGGGACATGTCAACCATAAAATCTTTTCCAACACTGTTTCTCATTGCATCTTTACTCCATCGAGGGTCATCCCTAATTTTCTCTAAGCACTCGTTTGCCAACCACTTAGCTGTGGCCTGTTGATTTTCAAAGTTGCGTGCACAACTATGTTTATCCTGGAAAGTTTTCATTTGAAAAGTAGTGGTCTTCCCTTTAAGCGATGCATGTATACGCCAATCACACTTATTTACACACTATGCAGTAACCATATCCCCATCATTCCAAGTAAATCGAAAATCAAAAACTTTTTGAATTGAAAACAGCCTAAGAGCCTCCCTAAAAACTGGGTCATTAGTGAATTCCTGCCCTAGATAGATGTTAGTCTTGTCCATGTCCCTAATATCATAGAATTCAGGTATTCCGTGTCACTCCCATCTGATGGGGAGCATAGAAAACTTAACTCATCATTATGAGCATAAATGGACTCATCAAATGAATCACTATTGTTTTGTTCTACATTTAGCCCCACCATCAGATTTTGGAGGGGGAAAAATTGTGTCACGATTGGAAGACTTATATTCATTAGTTTTACGAGATAATATACTCAAGTCAAAGTTACATGCAGACTCTACCTGTACATCTACAAAATACCCACTAAGAACACCATGAATACTAGACTCTTCATGATGGGATTAGGATTCAAAAGCCCCACCATCAGTATTGAAGAGGGAAAAAACGGTTGACCGATCTCTGATGGACACGTGGATAAAATCCACCCGATGAGGTAAGACAATGAATACCCGATGACTATAATGATATCGTACACGCACACACCGATCTAAAACAGATCGGTGTGATACGAGCCATAAGGAAACAAATGTGAACGAATCCACCGATCTCCCGTAACTGCCTCATCATATCACAAAAGAATATCTTCCGGCATGCTCTGATCTTCTGCAGAAGATCAAATGATTTCCTGCCCACTGAAAGCGACATGCCGTTAGCACAAAGGGGAAACCCGAAATTACCCTCCTACGGTTAAAAAACATTCAAGCACATGTTCAGACAATCCCCCTATAAAAAGGGGGAGATATTTCACATACGAGGTACGCTTACTTCACCCAAAAAAGAATACATTCATTTTATTCTGACTGTTCACTGACTTGACCGTCGGAGTGTTGTAGGCAAAACACCCCACCGGTGTAAGAAGCTCACCCATCAACTGGTCAGATCAATCCCTTTGGTTAATCTGATCATCCATTTTTACCTCTTTTACCTCGTTTTTACCTTAAACCTCTTTTTGACATCATCAGTTTGGCGCCCACCGTGGGGCCGAATACTTTATCCATTTGGAATCCCTTTTATTACAAAAATTAACCTCAACCATGGTGATCACTCGATCCGGTGTACTCAACAGAGATGATCAGGATATTGAGAACACGACGAACAACCAAGCAATACAGACGCAGGTCAGCAATCTGTCTCATCACGAACAGGCTGAACCAGCGGCGAGGACTTTCTCGGCGGCAAGGCCCTGCTCGCCCAGCGCGCAACCATTCCCAAATAACGAACCCCCGGTGTTTCGTCCTCCTCGGTACGAAGTGGGGTCATCTTCGAACGATCCTTACCAGCTCCAATTTCTGAACATGCAGAAACAAATGGAGAGCATGACACTGATCATTCAGTCGTTAACTCGGCAGCAGGAAATGCTCCTATCCAATGAGGCCCTTAACAACATCCCCAAAAATCCACCACCGATCTCAACCATACCTCAGCAGGCAGGAGAACAAGGACCGGTTCGTCCACTACCAGCCAGAAGGGTAGCCGTTGAGAGTAGGCGATCCGCACCACATGACGAAAGAAATAAACGTTGCGAAGAAGAAGGAAGCAGTTCAGAGGTCGGGTCACGTAGAAGACCAACGAATCTTGAACGCGATCGTCAGAACAGGGATCGTTTGATGGAAGGTTTTCAAGAAACTAGAGGATCGGCTTCACGTCGGCATCAACCTGCTACTACCCGGTTAACACCGTATCCAAGGAGAAACGAGCAAGCTCGGGAATACAGAACTGAAACTCGGGACGCCGATCAAACGTCACCATTCGTATCGAGAATCCTACGTGAATCCCTGCCAGAGAAGTTCAAACTACCGACCATAGACGCCTACGATGGTACTACCGATGCAAGGGAGCATGTTTTGATTTTCAAAGATCACATGTATCTCAGGGGAATAACGGATCCGATCATGTGTCGGGCATTCCCGATGACCCTCAAAGGGCCGGCCAGAACATGGTTCCAAAGGCTTGCCCCAAACTCAATTAGCACGTTTCAGAGCTTGAGTTCGGCACTCATTGCCCATTTCGTCAGCAGCCACAGGGCTAAGAAACCTGCCACTCATCTCTTAAATATCGAGCAGGAGAAAGAGGAAACTCTGAAGTCATTTCTCCAATGATTCAGTTCGGCCCTTCTAGAAGTCGACGTCATGAACGAGGGAGTAGCCATTGCAGCGATGATCAAGGGCCTCCGAGCCAAGAACCTGCGAATTTCATTTGCTAAAAGGGAGCCAAAATCCCTAACTGAACTCTTGGAAAGGGCAAGAAAGTACATCGGTGTAGACGACATTACCGATCCCGACAAAAAGGATAGCCAACAAATGCAGAAAAGGAAGGATCGGGAGCCTAGTGAGAAGGGGCAATCCGACAAAAAGCAGAAGACCGGTATGGAAGGACGACAGTCTCCCACCAGGCGATTTACATCATTTACACCTCTCTGGTTACCGATCAATGTCATTCTAAATGAGGTCGGGTATCAGCCGTACGTGAAATGGCCCCTACGAATGAGATCCGACCCAAAGAAGAGAGACAAGAACAAATGGTGCGCTTTCCACAAAGATCACGGTCATCTCACCGAAGAATGCTTCGACCTAAAGAATGAGATTGAAAGCTTGATAAAGAGAGGATTCCTCAAAGAATATGTGGACCCCAAGAGAGAAGAGAATACTGGGCAGATTGATGTTAGAAGAAACGAAAGACAACCCGATCAGCCTCAGAGATTGGCCGGGGTGATTGACACTATCCATGGAGGGATTACCTACGCTGGAGATAGCAAGTCGGCAAGAAAGGCATATGCGAGATCGGCGCATACCTCCCCTATGAACCAAGTATACGACATTGCCCATCGACAACCAAATCGGTACGGTCTATTAACCTTTTCCCATGAAGACCTCAAGGGAGTACATTTACCACACGATGACCCTTTAGTCATAAAGGCCATCATCGCCAATTACGAAGTCAGCAAGATCTTGGTAGACACGGGAAGCTCGGCTGACATTCTCTTCGTTACAGCATATGAAAGAATGGGAAGGAAAGTAACGGATCTCACACCGATCCACACGCCCCTCATTGGGTTCAATGGATCATCTTTGCAAACTCTAGGATGGACGATACTGCCAATCACAGTGGGGGATCCACCAGCACAAGCAACAAGGGATGCAACATTTATGGTCGTTGATTGTCCTTCAGCTTATAATGCGATAATCGGACGACCGACCTTGAACGACCTTGATGCGGCGGCATCAACTCTCCATCTCTGTCTCAAGTTCCCGACCTCCCACGGGACAGGGGAAGTCAGAGGTGATCAAGCATTAGCCCGATCATGTTTTAACATATCGCTAACTCACCAGCAAGAAATGCCGGAGAAGGAGCTTGTTCATAAAAGTCACCCCGAAGGACTCACCGACGCTTCATGTAGTAACCATCCATCGACCGATCGTGAGCATGGTTAGTCCTTGTAGCAATCAAAGAATTCGGAGTCCGGGATGGAGGATCTACGAGACGAGTGCAATTCAAGAACGACCCCCATGGAAGGACTGATCGAAATTCAAATCCATCCAACCGATCCGAATAAAACAGCTAAGATCGGAACCGAGCTATCAATCGAAATAAAGGCAGACCTAACCGCCTTCTTGAGAAAAAATTGGGACGTATTCGCTTGGGGGCACGAGGATATGCCAGGAATCGATCCTGACGTTGCTATGCATAAGCTGTTGGTTGATCCGACCTTTAGACCAATTCGGCAGAAGAAGAGGGTTTCATCAGAAGAAAAGGCTAAGGCCATCCAGGAAGAAGTTCGAAAACTTCTGAAAGCAGGTTTTATTCGGGAAGTGTTCTACCCGGAGTGGCTCTCCAACTGCGTAGTAGTCAAGAAGAAAACGGGAAAGTGGAGGGTTTGTATCGATTTTACCGATCTAAACAAAGCCTGCCCAAAGGACAGCTTTCCACTACCACGTATCGACCAGATGGTGGACGCTACAGCCGGGCATGAGCTCCTGAGTTTTATGGATGCATACTCGGGCTACAACCAGATCTTAATGCACCCCACTGATCAGGAAAAGACGGCTTTCATAACGGCGATCGGCATGTTCTGTTTCCTCCGAATGCCTTTCGGACTTATGAATGCCGGTTCAACCTATCAACGAACTGTGACGAGGATGTTTGGCCCACTCTTAGGATCGACAATGGAGGTCTACATCGATGACATGCTGGTAAAAAGTGTAAAGGCCCCCGATCACATCAAACACTTAGACGAAGCCTTCCAGATAATGCGAAAATTCGGGATGCGTCTCAACCCGACCAAATGCTCTTTCGGGGTTTCATCTGGCAAATTCTTGGGTTTCCTCGTAACCGAACGTGGCATCGAAGCTAATCCCGATCAGATACGGGCTATTCTTGACATGAAATCCCCGACGAATATTAAAGAGATTCAGAGTCTAACTGGTCGGATGGCCGCACTGAACCGATTTATTTCAAAATCCTCTGAAAAGGGATCTCATTTCTTCAATATCCTAAAAGGAAATAAAAGATTTCGATGGACTGCCGAGGCGAAAGAAGCTTTTCAACAACTGAAGTCTTATCTTGGATCTCCCCCACTTCTGTCAAAACCTATGCGCGACGAAGCACTTTTCCTCTACCTCGGTGTCTCCCCGACCGCTGTGAGCTCAGCTCTTTTTCGAGAAGACAAGGGGATCCAAAGTCCAATCTACTACGTAAGCAAATCCCTGGTCGGGGCCGAACTCAGGTATCCCTACCTGGAGAAGTTGGCTTTCTCTATTGTCATTTCAGCCAGAAAGCTACGGCAATATTTCCAAGCACATCAAATTATTGTGCTAACCGACCAGCCATTGAGACATATCCTTCATCGACCTGATTCATCGGGAAGAATGGTCCGATGGGCAGTAGAACTTGGTGAATTCGACATTGATTACCGACCTCGTTTGGCAATTAAAGGACAAGCACTCGCCGACTTCATCGCCGAATTCACTCCCGAGGCTCAATCTGATTCACTGACCATCCCGATTCAATCATCCCACGAAGAATCCAACAATCCGTCATCTCATCTTGCTTGGCATCTCTTTGTCGACGGATCATCCAACTGCAAAGGATCGGGGGCAGGAGTTGTACTAGTCTCACCCGAAGGAGAAAAAATCGAACTAGCCTTGAGGCTCTATTTTAAAGCGACAAACAATGAGGCAAAATACGAAGCGTTATTGGCTGGACTCCAGATGGCTGCCGACCTCTTAGTACGACACATATATGTGTTCAGTGATTCTCAACTGATAGTCAATCAGATCAACGAGATTTATTTAGCCAAGGAATCAACCATGCAGAAATATCTAGCCAAAGCCAAGGAAGCCTTCAGTGGATTCACTTCCATCTCCATCAGTCAGGTCCCCCGAGAAGAAAACTGTCACGCCGACACTTTGGCTAACCTCGCATCTGCTGTCCAAACTGATCTTCCTAGATCAATAGTTGTGAAGCTTTCCGAACATCCACTTATTGACATACGAGATAAACCCATCCTCATGATACAGTCCGATCCAACGTGGATCGACCCGATCAAAAACTACATCAAGTCGGGAACTCTTACTCAAGATAAAGCAGAAGCCCGCTGGATAAAAAGCAGATCTGCCCGATACTGCGTCATTAACGACAGCCTGTATCGCCGATCATACTACGGGCCATGCCTCAGATGCGTTCTGCCAGACGAGGCTGATTATGTTTTGAGAGAGATCCACGAAGGGATCTGTGGGAACCATGCGGGTGCCCGATCGCTTGCTCAGAAAGCAATTCGGCAGGGATACTACTGGCCTAAATTGGAAAAGGATGCGATCACTTTAGTTCGGAAATGCGAGAAATGTCAACGGTTCGCCCCGATCCCACATCAACCTCCCAATCAACTCACCCCGATTTCGAGCCCTTGGCCATTCGCACAATGGGGAATTGACATAGTCGGCCCACTCCCAAATTCAAAAGAGCAAAAGAAATTTCTGATCGTTGCAATCGATTACTTCACCAAATGGGTTGAAGCCCGACCTGTTGCCCGGATAACCGAAAGCAGCATCAGAAGTTTTATTTGGGAAAGCATCATATGCCGGTTCGGTATTCCCCGCGTACTGATCGCCGATAATGGAACTCAGTTCAACAACAACGGGCTTCGCAAGTTATGTACCGACCTCGGAATTCAGAATAATTTCTCCTCGCCAGGTCACCCGCAGGCAAATGGACAGGTCGAGGTAACAAATCGCACGATCATCCACACCTTAGAGAAAAGGTTGGAAAAAGCGAAAGGTTTATGGGTGGACGATCTCCCATCGGTCCTCTGGGCCTATCATACCACAAGTCGAGTTTCCACAGGAGAAACCCCCTTCTCTCTCACTTACGGGACTGAAGCAGTAATCCCAGTCGAGATCGGTATGCCATCTTACCGAATTGATACATTCGACGCTGAAAAGAATGATCGAGAGCTCCGTTATAACTTGGACGTCTTAGAAGAAAGAAGGGAAGAAACCCGACTCCGAATTGCATCTTACAAAAGGAATATGGCTCGGTTATACAACAAAAGTGTAAAAGCAAGGCATTTTAGACCAGGCGACCTTGTTCTCAACAAGGTGCTCAATCCTAACAAACTTGAACCCAACTGGGAAGGTCCTTACATAGTTCGACATTTTAATCGGATCGGAACATACTGGATTACCGACCTTGAAGGAAAACTGATCAAGCGACCCTGGAATGCCGCACACCTCAAGAAGTACTACCAATAGGGAACTCATTCCCACCTTTTTGTACTCGGGATATAGCCAACCATGAGTTGCTACCCGACCATCTCTACTTTCAATTTTTGTGATATTTAATGTTTCTTTTATAAACATTCAATTTTCTGATCTCATATATTTTCATACTGAACTGTTATTCATACTTGTCCTTGCATTCTGCATTTCTCATTTTTTATTCTTTCAATTGTTTTCTTCCCGACCTTGTTTCCTTTGATAAATTTTCAATTGTTTTATTCTCCGAATTTTTAGAGCTGATAATTTCTATTTTTGTTTAATTCGAAATCAAAAGTCCCAAATCATCTTGGGCCAGCAAAAGTAATTTTTGCTCCTACCGATCAATGAGTTTGATCAAGAGGCATAAACGTCTCAACGTTACCTCTAGATACTACGGTATCCACCTTAAGTTTAACTATTCTCTCTTCATAAAGAGTTCGGAGTACACATACTCAAAAATTGATATTTGACCCCAAACTGGGGGCAAGTTAGGGATCGACTAATAAACAAGCATGTAAAAATGGATTCGTTCAACACATTGCAACCCGATGAAAATGACTTGTTAGAATTAAAACATTCATTCAACATTCATTGCAACCCGACAAAAAAGACTTGCAAAAACGTCAACATTCATTTCATTTCCAAAAAAAAGAAACTTACATTTCCGATAAAATGAAAAGTTGATACAAAAAGCAAATCAGAAATAACGGACAGAAAACCGATCAGTCATCAACATGTATAGTCTGATCGTGAGATGTTGGAGTTTGTGGATCGGGAAGAATAGGCAGGTCAGCAGAGGCAGGTGTAACACCCCACATAGGGTTACCCCTATGCGGAAATGCACAGTGACATAAAACACCAAGCGCTTATCTTTTGAGTAATTTCTTTTTAAAATTAACCCAGTTTTTCAAAATACGCGTGCGGAAGTCTTTAAATATATATATTTTTTTTTTCAACATCTCAACAATTAAAGATAGCGCTGAGTACTAGTTTGTATCCTGAGTACAGTCCCGTAATGTACCCAAATTCCAAAAACATCCATTTAGTTTACTGAGTTGGATAGAGTCTCATGCTGATAACGTGTCATCCTCTTAAAGAAAACACATAGCAGAAAAATAAACAAACACCAGGATTTACATGGTTCAGCAAATTGCCTAGTCCATGGCGAGTCATTTTTATTATTGTTATTCATATTACAAGAATACAATATCTTCTTATCTCAATACATTCAGAAATATTCACATCCTTCCATATTCTCATATCTGTCAACAAATTTTATCATCAACCAAATATCACATAAATAAATCATCATATCTGTAATTCAATATATATATATTACAGAATATATCCATCACTTTTTCACAATAAATAATTTTACAGTACATGCATGCTTTATGCATATGACAGATATATGATGCAATACTCATGCAGTCATACCTGTCATTTTCTCTGTTCTGCTTTTCCTGCAAAACATCATAACAGATGGCTACCTCATTTTTAAGGTACTCAACCATCTTATTTCCTGCAAAACATCAACCATTCACATAACAGATGGCTACCTCATTTTTAAGGTACTCAACCATCTTCTCTGTCCTGCTTTTCCTGCAAAACATCAACCATTCACATAACAGATGGCTACCTCATTTTTAAGGTACTCAACCATCTTAACCACAACAGCATCCCCGCCTTTTTAGGATGTATATCACCCAGTCCCCACCTTTTTAGGACCTACCGCGATTGTCACTCATTGACAAGAGGATTTACGTGCTGTTTTTAGCAAGGGTGATATATTAATGCACTAACCATTCTCAGGATCTTTTGTCCATAGCATCCCCGCCTTTTTAGGATGTATATCACCCAGTCCCCTCCTTTTTAGGACCTACCGCGATTGCCACTCATTGACAAGAGGATTTACGTACTGTTTTTAGCAAGGGTGATATATTAGTGCACTAACTGTTTCCAGAATCCTTTGTCCATCGGTGGTATCTCAACTCCACAGTTACAAAAATAATCATAAATGCATATGATTTTCTATGCAATATATTTCACATGTAACTGTGTCTCATGCCAGATGCAATTATGCAATACATATGGCATACATCTCATATCAACAATTCATGTATGTCAATTTGTGCATACATTTCATAGTATATCAGCTCAACATATATCTCATATCAACATTTATATCAGTGATATACAAATAAATCATTCTGCTCACTCAACTTGAGCCACCACATGTAACTGTGCCACTGTAACACCCCGTACTTCTCCAAGTAACAATATTGTCCGCTTTGCTTGCACGCGTAACATGCGCGCCCATTTACGCATATCCACATGACAAGTGCACGGTTTTATTTTCTTAAAACACATTGTTACTATGAGATGTATGGAATTTACTGTTAAGCCCAGTCACTTTCTCATAACATCATCACCACATGCCATATGCCAATTTTATGTGCAATAATTATGGCAAATATCACAAGTATGTATTTTATACATAACAATTAACATGCTTCATCATTTTATTCATAATAATAACAGCATGTTATAAACTTTACAAATATCACATGCATATATTAACAGTTTATATATATGCCAATATAATTTCCATAACTTGTATTTCCAAGATCTTTCACTAATCATCATGATTTTATAAAAATCAATTATTCATGAAAATTAACTATTTTCCAAAGACTCACAATTTGGAAGATAGTTAATTTTCTATCCACATGTATTTTCTATACAATAATCCATTCTTTTTGGCCAACTTTGCACACTTATAACTCCTTCGTTACTCATCCGATTTGGATGATTCAAGATGTTATAGAATCTGTGTGATATAAGCTTTCAAAATATCATGGTGGTGTATAACACCTCCCATCCGAACATATTTAAAAATGATGCCAAAGTAGGCTCGTTAATAAAATTTCCGATTTTTCGGCAACTTCGGTTCTCAATTTCTCTCACAATTCACATCCAATTGAAGTGATTCGAAGTTCTAAATTCATATAAAATCAATCTACATCATATATGTAAAAATCATAATTTTTCAATAAACTATGAAAATACACTTTGTGTCACTTATTAAAGCTTCAAGGAAACTTTCTCTCTCTAGAAATTTCCATTCATCCATAGGTCTTTTTCCATGATTCTTGTCTCTAAAAATCCATAAATTCAAGCTTTACAATATACTCAAATTTCAGAATTTTCGGACATATACACAATATACTACAAATTTTCAAAGTTTCAGTATTTCTAAACTTCAGAAAATTATAGAAATTTATCTACTCATCGGAAAATTCCCAAAATTGATACACATGATCTTGAGTTGATATAATTGATGGGAAAAATAGTCCCAAAGTTTCAGATTTTCATTTTCATATAAAAATCCAAGATTTGAAATCCCCATATTTCATTGTCATGATTTAAACCCATCCAAAAACAGTTTTTAGTAAAAAAAATCATAACTCTCCACACAAAATTCCAAATAAGTCAAGGTTGGATTCGTTAGAAAGCTAATTGAAAGACCTACAACTTTCATGAAGAAGGTTTAGATCAATTCGGCCTCTAACCAAGTCAATAATACCCAAACAGTATACTCTATTTTGGAGCTCAATTTATTCTAAATTTTTCCTAGAACTTTCTAGGCAAACAAACACCTCCCAATTTCACCAAATCATGATATAAATTCATCAATTAAGCTAAAATCAAGATAGAAAAGAATAGGAAATGCCAACCCACTATTATTTTCTTTCAAACTCAACATGAAATATGTAAGATAGTAGAACTCTACCTTGGTTGTGTGTATGTTGAACTTCAAGTGCTTACTCCTTGCCAACTCAAAGAGTACTTCTCACTCTTTTCTTTCTCTAAATTCTTTCTTCTCTACTACTTGTGTATTACTTGTGTACTCATTAGCATTTGAAATGTGGTATTTATAGAGAAATGACTCATCTTCCATTCTCAAATTTATCCACCATTCTTACATTCATCCACCATTCTCATCTTCCATTCTCAAATTTATCCACCATTCTTACATTCATCCACCATTCTCATCTTCCATTCTCAAATTTATCTACCACTCTCAAATTTAACTACCACTCTTAGATTCATCCACCATTCTTTCATTCATCCACCATTCATATATACCCACCATTCATATTTATCCACCATTCATATTTACCCACCATTCACATTTATCCACCATTCATATATACCCACCATTCACATTTTAGATGTCACCCAAGGGTGTACATAAATTCTCATGCACCCTTCTTAATTGATGACCACATGGCACATTTCATTGCCCAATGGCAAAATGCCAAGTGTGCAATAAATAAAATAAAATAATAATAATTAAGAAAATTTACTATTGAAAATTTACCATTAGAAAATTTACTATTCAAAATTTTGGGGTCTCACAGCAGGAGTCGTCGAATCGGGAAGATTTTGGCCGGCACCCTCTTGATCAGCATTGGCATCTTCTTCACCTTCCAGAGTAGTTGGTTCGGCAGGGGCCCTTGCAGCAGCACGTCTTGCCCTAAATTCTTCAAGAGTAACCCCCGACAGATCCAGATCAGGATAGAACTGGGTCACGAGGTCTTTTGCTGCATCAAACCCCTGGGTCAGAAACGGCACTGCCGAACTGACCACCAACGCTCTTAGCTCAGAAGAAGCTTGATATTCCGATAAGGATTTCTCCACGGCTTCTTTTTCATGCTCCCGAGCTTTCTCAAGATCAGCTTTCAGATCTTCGATCTGTCTCTTCAGATCATCTTCCCTTTCTTTCGATTTGGTTCTCTCCTCCGCCAAAGCCGCCTTCGCATCCCGAGCCTCAACAAATTTTTGATCAGCAGCCTGCTTCAACTTGTCATTTATTATCTCAATCGAGCCCTTGGCTCTTTTGGCATCCCGAGCAGCTCGAACAGAATGAAGACCGATAAGAGCACTCTGCATAAACAATTTTCAGGTCAGGTCAAACCGGTCGCCTTAATATACAGCATATATTTAAATTTACCTTCAAAGATGAATAAGCCAGCTGCTCGGCTAGATCAGCTGAAGACAATTGCAGAATGGAATCCCGATCAGCTTGCCCAAGAAGACCTTCGAGGGCTTTCAAACTGGCACATGGATTGTTGAAAAACGTACTCCCAATTGTCAGCCCAGAAAGGGTCAACGAAGCAGACTGACCTGCATTTAGCCAATCCTCAGCTGATCCCCGAGAAGGTCGAACTCCAAGACCCGACCCCGCAGAAGAGCCAGCCCCGACCTCTCTTGAAATCGGGACCCCAGTAGGGACCGTTTCCGCAAAACGAGGTCTCTTCGACTTTTTCCGCATGGGAGGGTCGGCAGGAACTTCACTCGCAGGAACGGCCTGTGGAGGGTTACCCCCCGGGGAAACCCCCGCCAGCACTTCATTAATGCTCAGATTCATGCCTGCCATAAACGAAACACGCAATAAGGAAAGGAAGCAAAATTATTGTAGAAAGACAAGGTAGTCAAATCGGGATACCTTTTCTCTTCTTTTTTCTTGCTCGGTTGCTTTCTCTTTTTCGATCTCTCTGCCGAGCCTTTCGGTTGGCAATCTCTGTCAAAATCCTAAGTTCGGCCGCCCGATCTTCAGCTGTGATTTCGAAATGACGGTATTGCTGGAGAATTGAGTTGATTGGACGATCGTCAATTGTTTGGTCTCCAAAAACACGAGGTACGAGCTCGGTTTGAAGAACGGCCTTCTGATGATTCAGATAATGAGGAATCCAGATCGGGTCGCTCCTCAGCCAATTAAAGCCTCTGTCTTCTAAAGCCACTCTGTCAATCCGATCTGTTACCTCGGGATTCAGAGGTGGGCAACGGGTGATTTTATCCGCTACAAAGGGAAGAGAAATAATGTCAGTGTTAGAATCAAAGAAAGCGCAGAGAAAATAAAAGTTCACATCATGCCCCGAACTCAGCTACCTGGTCGAGGACTCCATTCTCTTGGAACAGGAAAAACGTGTTCCTCATCCAACCCGAACTCCCACCCGGGGCCACTTACGAAGAAGTAGCTATTCTTCCAACCCTTGATGGAGGAAGGAAGATCTCCGATACCAGGCCTTTTGGTACGATTTCCCAGGTACCACCATCCTGGGGATGCCCGACCATTCTCTTTGAGGAAGCACATGAACTTCAGATCGGCGAAGTTCGGCTCCCATCCAAGCGACCTCCACAAAGTTATGAACCCTAGGAGAACTCGCCAAGAGTTCAGGGTCAGCATCATGGGACATACCCCCAGACGATGGAGTACCTCCCTGATGAAGGGTTGTAAAGGAAATCGGAGACCGACCTTAAAGGTCTCTTCGTAAAAGCAGATCTCGCCGGGCAAAACATCAGTAGCACGAATGTTTGCACCAGGTATCCTAATGCTTACTGAGTTCGGGATTCCATACGATGTCCTAATTTCTGTCTCTCTCTCTTCCTCAAGGAGGTTTATATGAACAAAGGGATAGGGAGGTCGGGGAAGAGGCTCCCCAACCCGAGGTCGGGGATTCGGTGGTTGAGTTTGAATCGGTGGGATGTTTAATTCCTCATACCTATGGCCCGAAGTACTAGCTCCGGAACCACCTCGGTTTCCCGTCCTAAAACGGTCCGAAGATTCATCCCGACCCGACATGGTTGAAATAACTATTTGATTGAGAAGAAAGATTGCCGGAAAACTCAAGAAAATGTGCCGGAAAACTCAAAGGGAGCCGGAAAACACAAACAGAGTTCACGAAAAACAGAGAAAACTACGATCGAAGAAGTAAAAAATCAAAAAAACAAACGGTGAAAAGATTTAAAGGTACATGAAATACCTTTTTTACTGAGAAGGAGGCTCAAAATGCAATCGAAAAGCAAGAAGGAAGCTGAAAACCGATGGAACAAACTCCGGCGAGCTCTCTGGAAACTCCGGCGATATTGCGAATCAAAGAAAGTGTGAAATGAGGGGGAAAATTTTTTTTTCATCTTCTACTTATAGCTTGTCCAGCAAGCTATTTAAGGATGAGCGACACGTGTTCATCATTGAACGGACCCGATGAGGCAATCGAGAAATTCATTATTGCGCCCGCCAAAACATCACCTCGAGCACGCCACCCGAGCGGCTGTCAGCACTGTAAACGATGTCTCTTGAAGAGGTGGATGACGTTTCAAAAAACCCAAACGTCAATAATAAGCGAACCACCTTCATAATTCCCACGACCGATCTCATTGAAGTAAAAAATCAAAATAAATGGTCGACTAACTTTATGATTACCGATCTCTGATACTTCCAAAAGAAAAATCATCCGAAAAAGATATTTCTTGGAAGTAGGGGGCAACTGAAGAGGGAAAAAACGGTTGACCGATCTCTGATGGACACGTGGATAAAATCCACCCGATGAGGTAAGACAATGAATACCCGATGACTATAATGATATCGTACACGCACACACCGATCTAAAACAGATCGGTGTGATACGAGCCATGAGGAAACAAATGTGAACGAATCCACCGATCTCCCGTAACTGCCTAATCATATCACAAAAGAATATCTTCCGGCATGCTCTGATCTTCTGCAGAAGATCAAATGATTTCCTGCCCACTGAAAGCGACATACCGTTAGCACAAAGGGGAAACCCGAAATTACCCTCCTACGGTTAAAAAACATTCAAGCACATGTTCAGACAATCCCCCTATAAAAAGGGGGAGATATTTCACATACGAGGTACGCTTACTTCACCCAAAAAAGAATACATTCATTTTATTCTGACTGTTCACTGACTTGACCGTCGGAGTGTTGTAGGCAAAACACCCCATCGGTGTAAGAAGCTCACCCATCAACTGGTCAGATCAATCCCTTTGGTTAATCTGATCATCCATTTTTACCTCTTTTACCTCGTTTTTACCTTAAACCTCTTTTTGACATCATCAAGTATTATCTTGCTAAACAAAGTCTGCGTGTTTATTAACAAGAGGTGTTAACAAAAGGTGAAGAGGTTCAACTACAAAAGGTTCAAACAACTGGCTTGCAAGGGCAACTATAAAAATTTCAATCTCATTACCCCCATCATAGAGTGAAAATATATTAAGGATATCCCTGTTATCGACCAACTCTTTAAGACCCTAATTAATTCAAGTCCATGTATGGATACCTATAATATAGGGTACTCTCATTGTACTCACGAAGTCCCTTAACAACATCCAATAGCTCAAACAATGACATATAATATGGATCCACCTTATCAACTATGAATACTAAAAAGGGTAAAACCCGACTACTC
Source organism: Hamamelis virginiana (assembly GCA_017140935.1). Taxonomy (NCBI): domain Eukaryota; kingdom Viridiplantae; phylum Streptophyta; class Magnoliopsida; order Saxifragales; family Hamamelidaceae; genus Hamamelis; species Hamamelis virginiana. The sequence continues at coordinate 3,897,284 of JAESVK010000050.1, read as the reverse complement.
CTCAGAAAGCGACACGTGTCTGATCGGGTATTGCTTGATCAGGTCGGTTCACGTGATAAATTGGTAATGGATCAGGTTTAGAGTTAAAGGAGGCGATCAGATCGGGACACATTGACCGTGAACTAGATGACGCGACCAGGGAATCGGGTGTAGTTCCCATAGATCGGGGTGACTCTTTAGGTCACCCCGATTACAACAAAGCAATGTACTTTCTCATGATCACAAAGTACATCTGACACCTAATATAGGTATAGGAAAAGTACGAAATGATTAATTGGTAAGGCCATCCTTAAATAGACGACCAAACTATTCACAGCAAATATTAAATGTGATTAGAGGTAAGAAGCCAGGTTAAGTGACTAACCTTGGAGGTGATCTCCCCCATACGTATGACAAACCTCTCCAACGTCTACATAAGAGCCCAACTCAGAAAGAGGAAGGTATGTTCATACCCACCCCATTTGATCTTGATTTCTGTCTATTAGCTTTGGTGACTAACTTGATCGTCGGAGTCTTATAGGCAGGCACCACACCGGTGTTCTCCAGTCGGAGTCTATTCCTTGCCGGATCCTCATAAGTAAGATCCATTATCCATATCCCATTTTTCGACATTATTAAATACATCCCCCACCAAGATAATATTTGTCTAGGCTATTAATAATTGTCCCTTATAGTAGAATTTTATAGTAACAAAATTACTCACCATCTATTACATAAAACAAGAAAAAAAAAAATTAAACGTGTTAAATTGAAAACTTCATAAACAACCAGCTGTACATAATCGATAACCAATACATAATTAGAGACTAGGTAGAAATAAAGGCGTACTCCCCCATCCCAATTTATGTGATCACTTTTCCATTTTGGAATCTTCCAAAATATGTGATCACTTTGACTTTTTAAATTAAAAATTAGAATGAATTTTCCATTATATTCCTTTATCAAACAATATGGAGAATGGTTGTTTATTTTAGAAGTGTAAAATTGGAATATAAACTTAAAAATATAATAAAGTCAAAACAATCAGTGTATTTCTTAAACTGTGTGGTTAGTCAATATATGCTCATAAATTGGGACGTAGTAGGGAGTTTATAATTGGATGCATGCTAAATATTACCCACATCACATAATCAATATAATAAGAGTCGATGCATACAATCACAGTAGACCACTTCTGGGACCAATATAGCAACACTTGTTACCCACATTCATAAATTAATAAAGATAAAGGTGAATATGACAGTTCGCCATAAACAAGCTTGAAGCCATAAATGATGTTGGTATGAGAATTGATAAAGGAGCTCAATCGCTCATATGGTTTTGCTATGGTAGATATGATGAAAATTTTCCACCCAATCATTTCTCAACAAACACCCCCCAAAAAAAGGCATTAAAGACATTTAATTAAGTTAAAGACACCAATTAAAGATGCGAGAAAATATCAAAAAGGGAATTTGGATTTGCTGTTGATATAAGGTAAGATCAACACCGGCCTATTGATCAACTGCTAAGATGCCTCCACGTAATGGTTTGAAGGGATCCAAAGGTCCTCCTTTATTTGTCTTAACTTAAATACTAAAGGACAAAACTTTTTGAGCAATAATCCTATATTTCGCACACACTTTTTGAACAATAATCATGGTAATCCAACAATATCATCATTTTGAAAAACTGCGATTATTTTGTTCTTCAAAATATCATCATTTTTTCATGACTAGTTTTTTCAGAAACTGACTGTTGGATTACCGTACATTTTGGCATGCGTGACATACATAAGAGGGGTCTCTAATCCAATGGTCAAATTTTCAAAATTTATTTTGCAAGTAATGATATGAAGGTCAAGTAGCATTTTTGTATTTTTGTTATTTTTAAAATTGTCTTAATTAAATCTAAGATTTTTCTATTGATAACTTTTTAGTGTAGGTTTTGACACACTAGATGGATCAATTAACATGGGTGTTGATCTAGCATTGATCCACAGCAAATCCAAATCCCAAAAAAGGTTCTTTAATATAATTTGGAAACTTTTTCTTTTCCTTTTTTTTTTTTAGCTAAACCATACAAACTTATCTTTACTTCAAAATTTTTTCAATATCATTAAATAGATATCAATACTATTTTATGAGTTTGAATTCAAAACATTTAATTCCTTTTTTTTTTTTTTTTTTTTTTTAATTTCCCGGGTTTTTATAAATAAAATTTTTTAAAAATGCGTAACCACAAAAAAATAGGTGCTTTGGATCAAACCAGCCATTAGCAACCCAAGATGCCTTATCGATCTTATGGCTCAACAATCAATTTTTGGTCTTGTAGTCTAGTGGCATATATCCTCGCCTTTTAGAAAAGAGATCTCGGGTTTGAGCACATGAAAGTGTATTGATACCCATTTGTCAAAATTGAAAATTGGAAACATGGATAGCTTCCTTCTTTCCGCAAAAGAAAAAAAAAATCTGTTTTCAATAGGTTTAGTTTAGAAACAAGTGGCGCTAATGTTCTATATATGCATGTAGTTAAAGTTCTGTGCACTAGCTTGCAACTCATTTCTCACAAGGTAAATTTGGGAACATTAACTTTATTGCTAAGTTGGCTTATATAATCGTAAAGAAAATATGGGGTACTTTTCTTCTTTGGGTGAAACATTTTGGACGTGTATGTTCGCATAATCACATCACATATCCATCTATAGAGGAAATAAATTAAGATGAGGTAGTTAAAATTATGTTATGTTAGACGAATAATGGTACATTTTTAGCTTGAATGGAGACTGGAAAAGTCCAATTAATAAATTATATAAAATAGGCATGATTATTTGTCTCACTTCCATCTTTTTTTGGTAATTGTGTGTAGATACAGGGTGGTTGTAGGCTCATTCTTTTTGGTAATTGTGTGTAGATACATTTGAACCGGAACCCGAATTTCACTGTGCCGGAAAAATAAAAAAACAAAAACACAAAAAAATAAAATAATAATAATAATAATAATAATTAAAAAAACAAACAAACGAACGAACGAATTCATAAATTAAAATTAATTTTCACTTTTTCTTTTTTATGAATTCTCAACTATATAAGAAAACAACAAAGAATTTCCAACAATAAAGAATTCCAAAATCAGCTCTTGACCGTGAAGCCAGCCTCAAAATTTAATATGTGTGTATATATGTAATGTGTGTATACAAGTGTCCAGGTAACTGTTGACAATAATTTAGTTCACAAAACAATGAAAAACTATATTGTGGGGATGAGATAAAGAATTCCAAAATCTGCTCTTGACCGTGAAGCCAGCCTCAAAATGTAATATGTGTGTGTATATATGTAATGTGTGTGTGCAAGTGTCCAGGTAACTGTGGACAATAATTTAGTTCACAAAACAATGAAAAACTATATTGTGGGGATGAGCTGTTAGGTGTTTGAGAGAGGAGATGATGTGGTAATCGTGGGGACCAGCACGAGAAGGATTGCAGCAGAGTAAGACCTTCAGCTCCATTCTGCTTCAAACCGTCATGAAGTGGATCGAAGATTTCAGGCACCAACATGACACAGACACACACATGCACACACACTTGTAAGTATGTATACTAGTAGAAAAAAAAGGGATCTGTGGACAACTAAATGTGATGCATAATCAACACCAAGAGAATTCAATTCCTAACTCAGGAATCTGCCACTACGAAAAAAAAAAAAAAAACAGAATCTAAACTATTAGATCTCTACAAAATCCATGAATGCCTGTGGTAGTTAGAGTAAATCCATGCGGCCGGCTGTTGTCGGCAGCTAGAGCCAGTGAGAAGAAGAAGAAGAAGAAGAAGAAGCAGAAGTTGCGATTGGAAAATTGCATGTAAGACTCTCGCCGGTGCTGATCTGTTTCATCTGGTTCTAGCAGGGTTGGTTTTCATGGTAGAGAGGAGGAGGAGTGACTGGATGTGGAGGAAGTTGAAACCAGAGGAAGAAAGAGGAGCATTGAAAAGGGAAGGGCAGTTTTGTCACTAAAAAAAAAGTTTTAAAACAAGAGGACTTTAGGTAGCAAAATTTTTCTAATTAGGACTTTTCAAAGAAAAAAAAGTTAGGGGGACTTTATGCATTAAGCAACTATAAAATAGGAGCTCGATTTTTGGCCAAATAACCTTTTTTTTTCTTTTTTTTTTGAAGACATGTTATGTGCATAATCTATATGTTTTTGGTTATATTGGAAAGGATTCAATCCTAGAGCTTATTTAATTCTAACAGAATTGGATTAAATTAAGGAGAATTGAACCAATTCTGACAAATCGAGAAGAGCCCTTCGGTTAGTTGTATTTTATTTATAGCAAAACTACTTGATAAACAAAATATAATGGATAAACTTAAAATAAAAACAAAGCTATATCTCTCTAAACGTTAGATTGAGAATTAGATATCCTTATCAATACCCTCACTGCCAAAAAGTACTCTCTGTATATTCTAATAATACTACTCTGTACAATCGTTAGCTACAAGTATATATAAGAATATATTTTCTATTCTAAGCTATACAGATTTTGCTCCTATAATTAAGCTAACGTGTGAAGGAAAGAATTTCTTTCCATCCCACTTCCTATAATTGCTCCAATTTTTCTTTAATATACAACTCACGCCAACACTCACCAATTAGGCTAGTTTGGTGACTTACATAACTTATACTTTGGGTAAGGTAAAACAATTATATTAGAGATCCATGAATGGTCATATATGTGCAAAGATTGCAGACTTTTCAGCTGCAAGCTAGCTCAATTTTTCGATAGCATAGAGCGGACAGCCCATACTTGTTATTATATATGGGCCTTGGAATTCTACAAAGGTAAACACTTCCTTTGGATTGCTATTGAATTTGATCTCCTATTTTTGTTCAATTTATTATATATACTAATAAAGTTCACTGCTCCACCTAGCTGGTAACTTAGGTTTTATCTCTCCTCTTCTCAACAATAGGAGGTAAGAGAACAATGTGGCAATGTTCCTTAATTCTTTGGAGGAATCCGTACGTGTACGTAACAGACTTTAATTAGCAATGGATCGATAAGAAATTAATTTATATATATATATATATATATATATCCATGGAAACAAAATGTGCATGTTTTGCCAAAACCATTGATTAAATTATGTATCTGTCAACCCAAATTAAGTAGCTAGTGCCAAAGTCATCCTATTTCACATATATAATCATATCCTGGAAAAGAAAGTTACAATACAAAAAATTAATTTGTAACTTTTGAACAAATATGTTTCGGTCAGCGCTCATAACCCATGGCCTTTTTTTTCTTTTTTTCTTTTTTTTTTTTTTTAAGGACGTGTTATGTGCATAAAATAAGCTTAACAGTTCCATGAGTAATCTTACCTGACCTAATTCTTCTTCTTTTTTCTTTTTCTTTTTTTATTTTTGTTTTTATTTTTAGGAGGGGATTCGATTCCTTGACCTTACCTAACCTAATTCTAACCCTTTTTTCCTTTTTTACCTTCTCCAACTAGGCTAGCCTGAGCGAAAGACTTACACAGCTTATAGTAAAACAATTATATATATTTAGAGATTCATGAGTGACCATCTGCAAAGGTTGCAGACTTTTCAATTGAAAGTTCAATCTCTCGATAGCATATAGTGGGTACAATATGTACCCAGTTCCCCAGCTAGTTTCCCACTTTGGATATATCTGAGGAGCTATATATATATATATATATACACACACACACACGTTGTCTATATGTAGAATGAGTCAACTTTGATCCTCAGATGATACACGTACTGAGAAGAAGGTTGGGTTTGAGCTGCCTTGCCCTCCCCCTTGACCAGTTTTTGTTTTTCACTTTTTTTTTTTCTAATAATAAAAACCTAGCTAGCTACCCCTACCCCAGATATTAATAATTGGGTATTAATTCAAATTCAAAAACATTCTCTTAAAAGTGCGGATCCATAACCTGTCCATCGACGTTGGCCAGATTAACTAGGTCTGATTACTTAAACGATCAATATAAATTACACTAATTAACACAATAAGAGGAAGAAGAAGAAAATAGCTGATAATTACTTGGATTACAACAAATTTAGTGAAAAACATGCCATAATCTTAGGGTTGTGAATTAAAGTAGACTAATATATATAAACCTGCTTTTTCTTGTTCTATATATAAGAACTTGCTACAAAGACTGGAACACAAAATTAACTAACCTTGCACTCATCATCCCCACATGAAAATTGAACGGAGGATTGAGAAGGAAAATTAAAAGTACGTAATAACCATCTTAATTAAATTATCACCACCACCCAGAATCGTGATACAGCCAATCAAGAGAAATAAGGACGTTTGATAAGACAAACTAAGCAATTTGTCAGTTGTCACCACCCCTCTCTCTCTCTCCTCCTCCGTCTTTCTGAAATTGAAATAGAAAGCTGGGACATCTTCACCAAATTATCATCCCTAACACTGCAGGAGTTCTGCTTACAAGAGAAATTAAACATACTCTTACCTTTTTTGGTACTCTTGGTGCACTCCTTGTAAGCTGTCAAAAAGGGGTCTTCTTCCTTTTTAAGCCCCTTCTTGGAAAAACTTCTAGAAGTAGGCTGAAAAGCGCACGGCGGGAGAGGGACCTGCAAATCATGCACCACTAGCGATCTCCTAGCTTTCTCTAGTGGGCAAGGAGGCGGCGGTAATTTCACAGCAAAATAACCATCATTACCGGCGGCATTTGTAACACGTTCTTGATACCTCACCTTGCTAACGCCGGGCTCGTTCTCCCATGAAAAGGGCACATTCCCTTGTGAGTGAACCTTCCTATGACTCATATTAATATTAATCTAGGTAGCTAGCTAGCTCCTATGGAGGAGAATAAGTTGGTTATGGGATAGGGTTTTATAGAAAGTGTTAGATCATGCGCTTTATGCTTTTAAACGGTTTAAGATATATATATATTATGGTGCTTAAGAGGGAGAGAAAGCAAATGAAACGTGATGGGAGAGATTAGGTTTCAATGGGGGCCCCTTTTAAAACTAAATTCAAGAGAAGAGACAAGGAAAGAATGGGGCAAAGAAGACCAAGTTCTTATTGAGTTTACGTCATGAGAAACGTAGAAAAGTTGCCAAACAAGATAAAATTGAAGGCCATGTACGTGACAAGAATAGCTTGAAAGCGCTGACTGAGTTCATGCTTAGACATTTTAATTGGGACTGGAAATTGGAAATATTTGTACCAACTACTCTTCATTCGTCTAAACTTGTTGGCGGCTTTCACCTGATTGGCGCGTCCGGGCCTGCAGCAAACCTAATTTTGATTACTAGTCCAAGTGACAATCTTATTGGTTGTAAGCTTTGTTGTGATTTTTTTTTCCCCAATTTTTAGGACCATTTTCACAAGACATATATATAGTTGCCAACCAACTAAGTTAACAAATACTTAAGTGGTGAATGTTAGATCTCGGCCATTTGAATGATGATCTAGGTCATTTGAGTCATCTAATAGTCACTTAAGTATTGACTGACTAGCTTGGACTAATTCAGCATTTGCTTAATGGATCATAACTTTTTTTTTTTTTTTTTGATAAGCAATAGATTAAATTATATTAAATTATATTAATGGATCATAACTTCTAATATATATATATATATATATATATATATATATATATATATATATATATATATATATAT